>JAKCOX010000125.1:526335-590700 GCA_022605575.1 Laterallus jamaicensis coturniculus | reverse complement strand
TCAGACCTTCCTCCCTCCCTCCTCCTCACCCCTCCAGCCTTCCTCCTTCCCTCCCTCCCCATCACTCCAGCCTCCCTCCTCCTCCTCCCTCCAGCCTTCCTCCCTCCTCCTCCTCACCCCTCCAGCCTTCCTCCCTCCTCCTCCTCACTTCTCAGACCTTCCTCCCTCCTCCTCCTCACCCCTCCAGCCTTCCTCCCTCCCTCCTCCCTAACCCTCCGCCCTCCACGCCTCCCTCCTCCTCTCTCTCCAGCCTTCCTCCCTCCTCCTCCTCACCCCTCCAACCTTCCTCCCTCCCTCCCCATCACTCCAGCCTTCCTCCCTCCTCCTCCTCACCCCTCCAGCCTTCCTCCCTCCTCCTCCTCCTCCCTCCAGCCTTCCTCCCTCCCCATCACTCCAGCCTCCCTCCTCCTGCTCCCTCCAGCCTCCCTCCTCCTCCTCACTCCTCCATCCATCCTTCCTCCCTCCTCCTCTCCCTCCAGCCTCCCTCCCTCCTCCTCCTCCTCCCCGTAGCCTCCCTCCCTCCCTGCCCCGCACCTCTCCACCCCCCCCCGCTCACCCTGCCCCAGGCAGACGAGGGTGGGCAGCCGGTGCTGGCTGACGATGGCATCGAGGGGCAGGCGCCGCGGGGCTCCAGCGGAGCCGGGCCAGCCCCGCCGCCAGCTTCTCCATCGCATCGCGGCTTCAGGCCGGCCCCGGGCCGCGGGGGGGGGCGGCCGGGCCGCGGGGGGGGGGCGGCCGGGCCGGGCCGGGGGGCGGCCGCGCCGGGCTCCATCGCCGCCGCCGGGCCGGGCCGGGGGGCGGGGGGGCGGCGGGGGGCACGGGGGAAGCCGGGAGCCGCCCCCCGCGCCCGCCCCCCGCCCCTCCTGCCCGCCCCGCCGCCGCCTCCCCCCGCCCCCGCCGCGGGGGGGGGGGTTGTGGGGGGGGGAAGGGGGGGGGTCCCGCCGACGGGAGGCGGCGGGGATGGAGACCCTCCCCCCCTCCATCGTCCGGGCATCCCCCCGGCGGGGACCCGCAGGGGTGGGGGAGGGGAGGGGGCTGCTCCCGGGGGTGCCCCGCGGAGGGAGAGACACCCCCCCCTCCCCCCCCCCGGGGATGGCGGCGGCTCCGCCGGGAGGAACCGGCGCTCCGGGGGGTACCGGGGGGCTGAGCCCCAACGGCCCGGAGCCCCCTGGGGGGGGTCAACCCCAACCAGAGCCCCTGGGGGTACCGGGGGGGCTCAGCCCCAACCTCCCCGCGGTACCGGGGGAGCTCAGCTGCCGGGGAGGGGGCGAGGGGCGAGCTGCAGCCCAGCCCCCCCCCGCCACGGTCCCTGCCCTGCCCAGCCCCGGCAGGGACCCCCCCGCCCCGGCAGGGACCCCCAGCCCCGACAGGGACCCCAGCCCCGACAGGGACCCCCAACCCCGGCAGGGACCCCCCAACCCCGACAGGTACCCCCCCAGCCCTAGCAGGGACCCCCCAGCCCCGACAGGTACCCCCCAGCCCCGGCAGGGACCCCCCAACCCCGGCAGGGACCCCCAGCCCCGGCAGGGACCCCCAACCCCGGCAGGGGACCCCCCAGTCCCGACAGGGACCCCCCCAGCCCCGGCAGGGACCCCCCAGCCCCAGCAGGGACCCCCCAGCCCCGGCAGGGACCCCCAACCCCGGCAGGGACCCCCAGCCCCGGCAGGGACCCCCAACCCCGGCAGGGACCCCCCAGCCCCAGCAGGGACCCCCCCCAGCCCCGGCAGGGACCCCCCAACCCCGACAGGGACCCCCCCAGCCCCGGCAGGGACCCCCCAACCCCGGCAGGGACCCCCGAACCCCGGCAGGGACCCCCCCAGCCCCGACAGGGACCCCCAACCCCGACAGGGACCCCCCAGCCCCGACAGGGACCCCCCCAGCCCCGACAGGGACCCCCAACCCCGGCAGGGACCCCCCAGCCCCGACAGGGACCCCCAACCCCGACAGGGACCCCCCCAGCCCCGACAGGGACCCCCCCCAGCCCCGACAGGGACCCCCAACCCCGGCAGGGACCCCTCAGCCCCGGCAGGGACCCCCCAAGCCCCGGCAGGGACCCCCCCAGCCCCGGCAGGCGGCCGAGCTCAGCCCCATCCTGCGCCGCGGGACAGACGGACGCCTGGGGACAGACGGACACCGCGGAGCAGCAGCGGGACCCCGGGACGGGACAAGGTCCGGACGGGATGGGACAGGCAAAGTAACCTGCCAGGATACACGGGGATGGAGCGGGGATGGGGATGGAGCAGGGATGGGGATGGGGATGGGGATGGGGATGGGGATGGGTAAGGGATGGGGACGGAGCAGGGATGGGGACGGAGCAGGGATGGGGATGGGGATGGGGATGGGTAAGGGATGGGGACGGAGCAGGGATGGGGATGGGGATGGGGATGGGGATGGGGATGGAGCAGGGACCAGGATGGAGGAAAGAAGGAGAAGGAGCAGGGATGGAGCAGGGATGGGGAGGGAGCAGGGACCGTGAGGGAGCAGGGACGGGGAGGGACCAGGGATAAGGAGCAGGGACAGGGACAGAGCAGGGATGGGGACGGAGTAAGGATGGGGAGGGGAGCAGGGAAGGAGCAGGGACAGGGACGGAGCTGAGACAGGGAAGGAGCAGGGACGGGGAGGCAGCAGGGATAGGGAGCAGGGATAAGGAGCAGGGACGGAGCAGGGACAGGGAAGGGGCAGGGATGGGGCGGGAGCAGGGACAGGGAGCAGGGATAAGTTGCAGGGCCAGGGATGGGAAGGGGCAGGGACAGGGAGCAGGGATAAGGAGCAGGGACAGGGATGGGGCAGGGACAAGGAAGGAGGAGGGATGGGGAGCAGGGATAAGGAGCAGGGACAGGGACAGGGAAGGAGCAGGGACGGGGAGGCAGCAGGGATAAGGAGCAGGGACAGGGATGGGGCGGGAGCAGGGACAGGGAGCAGGGATAAGGAGCAGGGACAGGGATGGGAAGGGGCAGGGACAGGGAAGGGGCAGGGAGCAGGGATGGGGAGCAGGGACAGGGAGCAGGGATAAGGAGCAGGGACAGGGATGGGAAGGAGCAGGGAAGGGTCAGGGAAGGGGCAGGGAGCAGGGATGGGGTGGGAGCAGGGACAGGGAGCAGGGATAGGGAGCAGGGATAAGGAGCAGGGACGGAGCAGGGACAGGGAAGGGGCAGGGATGGGGCGGGAGCAGGGACAGGGAGCAGGGATAAGTTGCAGGGACAGGGATGGGAAGGGGCAGGGACAGGGAGCAGGGACAGGGAGCAGGGATAAGGAGCAGGGCCAGGGATGGGGCGGGAGCAGGGACAGGGAGCAGGGATAAATTGCAGGGACAGGGATGGGAAGGGGCAGGAATGGGGTGGGAGCAGGGACAGGGAGCAGGGATAAGGAGCAGGGATAAGGATGGGAAGGGGCAGGGACAGGGAAGGGGCAGGGATGGGGCGGGAGCAGGGACAGGGAGCAGGGATAAGGAGCAGGGATAAGGATGGGAAGGGGCAGGGACAGGGAAGGGGCAGGGATGGGGCGGGAGCAGGGACAGGGAGCAGGGATAAGGAGCAGGGATAAGGATGGGAAGGGGCAGGGACCCTGCGGCAGCCGGACACCGAAAGCCTCAGCCTCGCTGAGGGGATCGACACCGACCAGCGGGACCCCGAGAGCCGCCGGCGGGAGGGTCCCCGCTGGGTCCCCGAGCCCCCGGCAGCCCCCGCACGGCGCGGGGTGCGAGGCCGCCCCGTCTCCTCCCGGGGAGCTGCGGCCGGGCCGGGCTCGTCCCTCCTCGGGGCCCCGAGCGGCCGTGAGGGGCCGAACCGGGCAGGGTGACCGGTACCGGGCCCAGCAGGACAGCGGGTCACCGGGAGGGGGGGGACCCGGCACGGCTGAGCTGCTCCCCACCGCCTCACCCCCCCCCCCGGAGGGACCCCGGGGGCTGCAGCGGAGCAGAGACCCCCCCGGCAGCGGGGAGGAGGGGGAGAAGCTCGTCCCCGAACGGGGATGGGCCCCGGCTGCGCCCCGGCGCGCTGGGGGCGCTGGAGACCCCCGGGAGCCCGCGGGGGGCAGCGCCAGCGCCGCCGGGGCCCGACGGCTGAGAGGGGGACCGCGCTCCAGACGGGTGTGCGGGGCACTGGGGACGCTGGGAGCTGAGCAGAGGACTGGCCCTGGGCACACCGGCTCCATCCCATGGGATGCCTGGGGCATGGCCGGGATCCTGGCTCCATCCATGGGATGCTTAGAGGCATGGCTGGGATTCAGGCTCCATCCATGGGATGCCTGGGGCATGGCCAGGATCCAGGCCTGGGGGCACAGCCAGGACCCCATCCCATGGGATGCCTGGGCCATGGCCAGGATCCTGGCTCCATCCATGTGATACCCAGGGCATGGCTGGGATCCAGGTGCCATCCCATGGGATGCTTAGAGGCATGGCTGGGATCCAGGATCCATCCATGGGATGCCTGGGGCATGGCCAGGATCCAGGCCTGGGGGCACAGCCAGGACCCCATCCCATGGGATGCCTGGGGCATGGCTGGGATCCTGGTTCCATCCATGTGATACCCAGGGCATGGCTGGAATCCTGGCGCCATCCCATGGGATGCCTGGGGCATGGCTGGGATCCAGGCTCCATCCATGGGATGCCTGTGGGCATGGCCAGTATCCAGGCCTGGGGGCACAGCCAGGGCCCCATCCCATGGGATGCCTGAGGCATGGCTGGGATCCAGGCGCCATCCCATGGGATGCTTAGAGGCATGGCTGGGATTCAGGCTCCATCCATGGGATGCCTGGGGCATGGCCAGGATCCTGGCTCCATCCATGGGATGCCTGGGGCATGGCTGGGATCCTGGTTCCATCCATGTGATACCCAGGGCATGGCTGGGATCCAGGATCCATCCATGGGATGCCTGGGGCATGGCTGGGATCCAGGTCTGGGGGCACAGCCAGGGCACCATCCCATGGGATGCCTGGGGCATGGCCAGGATCCTGGCTCCATCCCATGGGATACCTGGGGGTATGGCCAGGGCTCCCTCCCATTATCTGGTGGCATGGCCAGGGGCTGGGCTCCCTCCCATGGGATGCTTGGGGCATGGCTGGGATCCAGGCTCCCTCCATGGGATGCCTGGAGGCACAGCCAGGATCCTGGCTCCATCCATGGGATGCCTGGGGGCACAGCCAGGATCCTGGCTCCATCCCATGGGATGCCTGGGGGCACAGCCAGGATCCAGGCGCCATCCCATGGGATGCCTGGGGGCACAGCCAGGATCCAGGCTCCCTCCATGTGATGCCTGGAGGCACAGCCAGGATCCAGGCTCCATCCCATGGGATGCCTGGGGGCACAGCCAGGATCCAAACTCCCTCAGGACCAGGCAGCCTTGGACACACCTTCACACCTCGTGCTGTCCTGCCCCAAAAACGAACAGCTGAGCCTCAGGAAGACAGACACCCACCACTCTCCCCCCATGGCAAATCCCCCCTCCAGCAGCTCGTGCTCCCCAGGCTCTATCCCACCTGAGCAACAGGCTCCAAGAGCAGCGACAGCCCAGAGCCAAAGCTTTCCTCATCCCAGCCCCAGATCCCATCTCCTCCCTGGGGTGCAGGGCTCATCTCTCTCCACCACCCCCCCCAGCATTTGGGACCATGGTGCCTGTCCCAGGCTGGGTGAGCAGGGATTCCATGGGGTTTCATGGGGATTCCATGGGGTTTCATGGGATTTCATGGGGTTTCATGAGGATTCCATGGGGTTTCATGGGGATTTAATGGGGTTTTGTGGGGGTCTCATGGGGTTTCATGGGGATTCCATGGGGTTTCATGAGGATCCCATGGGGTTTCATGGGATTTCATGGGGTTTCATGGGATTTCATGGGGTTTCATGGGGATTCCATGGGGTTTCATGGGATTTCATGGGGATTCCATGGGGTTTCATGGGATTTCCTGGGGTTTCATGAGGATTCCATGGGGTTTCATGGGATTTTTGGGGATCTCATGGGGTTTCACTGGGGTTCCATGGGATTTCATGGGGATTCCATGGGATTTCATGGGGATCTCATGGGATTTCATGGGGATTCCATGGGGTTTCATAGGATTTCATGGGGTTTCATGGGGATCTCATGGGGTTTCGTGGGGATTCCATGGGATTTCATGTGGTTTCATGGGGTTTCACTGGGGTTCCATGGGGTTTCATGGGGATTCCATGGGATTTCATAGGATCTCATGGGGTTTCATGGGGATCTCATGGGATTTCAGGGGATTTCATGGGGATTCCATGGGGTTTCACGAGGATTTCATGGGATTTCATGGGGATTCCATGGGGTTTCATGGGGATTCCATGGGGTTTCATGGGGATCTCATGGGATTTCATGGGGATTCCATGGGATTTCATGTGGTTTCATGGGGTTTCACTGGGGTTCCATGGGGTTTCATGGGGATCTCATGGGATTTCATGGGGATTCCATGGGATTTCATGGGGATTCCATGGGGTTTCATAGGAGTTCATGGGGTTTCATGGGGATCTCATGGGGTTTCGTGGGGATTCCATGGGATTTCATGTGGTTTCATGGGGTTTCATGGGGATCTCATGGGATTTCAGGGGATTTCATGGGGATTCCACGGGGTTTCATGGGATTCCATGGGGTTTCATGGGGTTTCAATGGGGATCTCATGGGATTTCAGGGGATTCCATGGGGTTTCACGAGGATTTCATGCGATTTCATGGGGATTCCATGGGGTTTCACGAGGATTTCATGGGATTTCATGGGGATTCCATGGGGTTTCATGGGGTTTCCATGGGATTTCAGGGGATTTCATGGGGATTCCATGGGGTTTCACGAGGATTTCATGGGATTTCACGGGGATTCCATGGGGTTCCACAGGGATTCCATGGGGTTTCACGAGGATTTCATGGGGTTTCACAGGGATTCCATGGGATTCCATGGGATTTCATGGGGATTCCACAGGGTTTCATGAGGCTTCCATGGTACTGAGGAAGGAACCAATGCAAGTTTATAAAAGCTTTTATTTGCTCTTGGTATGACCAAGAATGGGACAGTGATCTTTTTATACAATTTGATACAGTAAGTGGTACAAAACAGAATGTGTTTTAAATAAAAAGCCAGAGTGGAGTAGCAAAAATACTAAAAGGTTAAGTAAAAAACCGTAGGCATGGGAAGAAACCCTAGACCTTGAGTTGATGCTGCTGTTGTGTTGCCACCATCCAAGCCCCAGGGCACGGAGCTGTCACCCTCCCCTGCACCACAGCAGCTCCCTGGCTGGGAGAGGTTCCACCTCAGCTGATGGTTTAGCAGGAATTTAATCAAATTACAAGGTTTTCATTAATTTTTTATGGGTTTTTTGGTTGTTTTTTTGTTTTTCCCTGTGGCAAAAGGTTGAGTGCTGAGCTTTCCTCCTCTGCCAGCCAGGGTGGGGACAGCACCCCACCCCCCCACCCCCCCAACTCCCCTCTCTCTCTCTCTGGGGCTGGCTTTGGGGTTTGTTCTACCTGGGGCTGGGGGCTCTTCTGAGCAGGGGTGGCACAAGCAGTGTGAGCTGGCAGGGAGCTGAGGTACCAGCAGGGAACAGGCCAACTGCAAATTCCTCCCCCTGGGGTTGTTATTTGGGGGGGTTTGGGGGGGGTTTTTTGGCTGTTTTAACTCTCTGCAGCGACTCGCCGCTCGCTCCAGCTCAGCCCTGCACCCAGCAAAACCCCAGCCCTGTGGTTACAACTCACAGGGCTTCATGTGAACAGGAGGAGAGCATGGGGAATGATCCCAGTTTAGGGACTGGGTGAGGAGACACGAACTGGCCAGAGGGAGTGGGACCAGCGAGGGGGGCTGGTCTCAACCCGACCGCGGCGTGGCACTTTGGCAGAGGGGGCTGAGCCCCTGGAAGGGCCCAGAGAGCTTCCATTCCAAGCCAGATGATAAGAACCCACCCCCTCAGTGCCTGTTTCCCCATCGGTTCCCCCCTTTTTGGGAAGGCTAGGTGTGCAGGGGGACCCCAAGGGCAGCTGGACTCTAACTACAGAGCTGAGGGAGGAGAGGATGCTGGATGCTGCGCCGCTCCCTGTGCCTGGCCTGAGCCACTCAGCCAGGGAAGGGGGTAACACACAGGGGGGCAAAGTGGCAGGAGACAGAGGGGAAGGGGGACCCCTTGGCCACGGGCAGCCCGAGGGGGTCCCTGTCAGAACACCATCGTGTGACTGACAGTTCAATCAGTGGTACTGGTGGCAGGGTGAGCGGACAGGCTGCTCCCATGGAGGGGGGCAGCAGAGGCTTGGGGAGGGGGCAGCAGGGCTGGCTGCAGCAGGGCTGGCTGCAGCAGGGCTGGCTGCAGCAGGCTGGCTGCAGCAGGGCTGGCTGCAGGGCTGGCTGCAGCAGGGCTGGCTGCAGCAGGGCTGGCTGCAGCAGGCTGGCTGCAGCAGGGTTGGCTGCAGCAGGGCTGGCTGCAGCAGGCTGGCTGCAGCAGGGCTGGCTGCAGCAGGGCTGGCTGCAGCAGGGCTGGCTGCAGCAGGCTGGCTGCAGCAGGGTTGGCTGCAGCAGGCTGGCTGCAGCAGGGCTGGCTGCAGCAGGCTGGCTGCAGCAGGGCTGGCTGCAGCAGGGCTGGCTGCAGCAGGCTGGCTGCAGCAGGGCTGGCGGCAGCAGTTCTCCTACAGGGACCTCACACCTGGGGCAAGCCAAGGGGTGTATGGGGGGGGAAATGCTCCCCCCCAGCCAAAAGCCTGGGTGGGTGGGAGCAGCCAAGCAAAGCCAGCCCAGCATCCCTTGGGGAAGGGGACAGCAGGGAGCTGCCAGGAGGAGAGCAGGGGATCCCAGGAGGAGAGAGAGCAGGAGATCCCAGGAGGTGAGCAGGAGATGCCAGGGTGGGGTGTGGGGAGGGGGGATGCTCAGCAGTCCCACCAGGATCACTCCCCCAGCACAGAACAGGGGCCAAACCCACCCAGAGTACCAGCAACTCAGCTTTTAACACCAGCCAACAGGTATGATTTTTGGGGGGGGGGGGGGAAGGGGGGTGTGTCAATAAATTAAACCACCAACTTTCTCTGGTTTGCTTCTTTTTTTTTTCTCCTGTTTTCTTCTTTTAAAAAATAAAAGAAACTTAAAAAAAAAAAAAGAGGAAATCAAGCTTTAAAATCTAGTTTCACTCAGCCTTTAGCAGGGCTACCGGCCACCTCGGGGCAGGGGATGGGGGGGGGTTTGGTGAGGGAGGGGTAGTAGGGGGGGAGAGGTGGTTAAGAGAAGAACCAAAAGGAGTTCTCATGTGAACTGGTGTCAGTTTAGGGATTTGGGGGGGGGGGGGGGTGTTATATTCATACACATAGACAACCACATCACCCTCCATAGAGAAACTAGTGCATGCAAGGAACTCTTCTTCCATATCATAAAACCCCCAAGGGCTCCAGCAGGAGGA
This sequence comes from Laterallus jamaicensis coturniculus, assembly GCA_022605575.1. Taxonomy (NCBI): domain Eukaryota; kingdom Metazoa; phylum Chordata; class Aves; order Gruiformes; family Rallidae; genus Laterallus; species Laterallus jamaicensis. Next base: position 581,331 of record JAKCOX010000125.1, on the reverse strand, counting down.
GGAGGAGGAGGGAGGGGATATACTAGTGAAGGGGCATGGGGCTCAGAGGAGGGAGGGGGGGGTTAGTTTAGAGGGGGGGGGGGTCTCCAAAGTTGGTTTTCTTACCTCAAAAGCTATACCAGTGCTTCAGGTTAGGTTTTATTGGGTTGGCAAACGCAGCAGGTTGCCAGCCTTGTAGTTAAACACATCACACCATGAAGAAAGGCAAAGAAAAGCAGCATGCAGGCAGAGAGCTGGGGAGGGGGCGGGGGTGAGGGGAAAGGAGGGGTGCTGGGGGGGGGGGAGAAGACAGCAGCAGGACCAGTTCTGAATGGTTAGCTCACCAAAAAGGAGACACAGCAGATTAAATGGGGGGGAGGGGGGGGAAGGGGGGGGGGTTTGTTTGGTTTTTGAGGGGGGGTTTGGTTGGTTTGGGGGGTTTGGGAAGGGTTGGTATTGGGGTTTAGGGGGTTTGGTTGGTTTTGGGGGGGTTGGTATTGGGGGGGTTGGGGTGATTTGGTTGGTTTTGGGGGGGTTTGGTATTGGGGTTTGGGGGGTTTGGTTGGTTTGGGGGGTTTGGGAGGGGTTGGTATTGGGGTTTAGGGGGTTTGGTATTGGGGTTTGGTTGTTTTGGGGGGTTTGGGAGGGGTTTGGTATTGGGGTTTGGGGGTTTGGTTGGTTTGGGGGGGTTGGTATTGGGGTTTGGGGGGTTTGGTATTGGGGTTTGGGGGGTTTGGTTGGTTTTGGGGGGTTTGGTATTGGGGTTTAGGGGGTTTGGTTTGGGGTTTGGGAGGGGTTTGGTATTGGGGTTTGGGGGTTTGGTACTGGGGTTTGGGGGGGGTTGGTATTGGGGCTTGTTATTGGGGTTTGGTTGGTTTGGGGGGGTTGGTATTGGGGTTTGGGGGGTTTGGTTGGTTTTGGGGGGGTTTGGTATTGGGGTTTAGGGGGTTTGGTATTGGGGTTTGGGAGGGGTTTGGTACTGGGGTTTGGGGGTTTGGTACTGGGGTTTGGGGGGGTTGGTATTGGGGCTTGTTATTGGGGTTTGGTTGGTTTGGGGGGGTTGGTATTGGGGTTTGGGGGGTTTGGTATTGGGGTTTGGGGGGTTTGGTTGGTTTGGGGGGTTGGTATTGGGGTTTGGTTGGTTTGGTTGGTCTGGGGGCGTTGGCATTGGGGTTTGGTAGGTTTGGGGGGTTTGGTACTGGGGTTTGGTACTGGGACTTGGTTGGTTTGGGGGGGTTTGGTATTGAGGTTTGGCTGGTTTGGGGGGGTTGGTTGGTTTGGGGGGGGTTGGTATTGGGATTTGGGGGGTTAGGGGGTTTGGTATTGGGGTTTGGGGGGTTTGGTATTGGGGTTTGGGGGGTTTGGTATTGGGGTTTGGGAGGGTTGGTATTGGGGGGTTGGTTGGTTTGGGGGTTTGGCATTGGGGTTTGGTGGGTTTGGTATTAGGATTTGGGGGGTTGGGGGGTTTGGTACTGGGGTTTGGGGGGTTTGGTATTGGGGTTTGGGGGGTTGGTACTGGGGTTTGGGGGGTTTGGTATTGGGGTTTGGGGGGTTTGGTATTAGGATTTGGGGGGTTTGGGGGGTTGGTACTGGGGTTTGGGGGGTTGGTACTGGGGTTTGGTTGGTTTGGGGTATTTTTTGTCCCACCCTTTGTCCTCGATGCATTCACAGCCAGAGTTACAGAAAGCAATCACAAAAAGAGTTGGGTGTTTTACAATGGGGGGGGGGGGGTGTTTGTGTGTGAGTGTGGGAGGGGGATGGGGGGATAGGGATGGTGTGTCTCCTGCACATGCTCCCACCACGAAAAGAAAAAGGGAGAAGGAAAAAAAAAACCCCAAAAACCACAACAAAACCCCCATGAAGGGAAAAAACAACAACAACAACAACAACAACAACAACAAAAAGTTCCTTTCCACATAAGGCACAGGACAAAATAAACCCCATTCACAGGCTGAAGGGTGGAAATGAGTTTTCCTGGCTCTTTGCTGCTGGGTTTAGAGACTGTGGTGAGTCAAAGCACGTTGGGTCTGTGACAGAAAATTCCACTGTGGTACAAAAGGAATCGTTAATTCTAACTTTTATTCTTGTACAATTGGCAGAGTTGAGTATGATTTGCTCTGGGGTTTAATGGCAGGAGGGACCATGGGCTATAATACAACCAAAAGGCAGTGGGGGGGGGGGAAATTGAGCAGGTAACACAGGGGATTTGGGGAGGGGGAAGGGGAGGGGAAGGGGGAAAGTGGGGGGGGGGGGGGGGGGGAGGGGGCAAAAAAAAACCAACCCTGATGAGAACTGAAGTCACAGAGCTCGTTTTTCCTATACAAGTCGTTGAGAAAATGAAAGAGTAGGCAAGCTGCCCTACACAGTAAACCCAAAGGGAGACAGGAGCTGGTTAAAGATGAGGAAGGGGAAGGTGGGTTTTGGGTTAAAAACGGGCAGAGTGGTTTGTTTTGCAGCGAGAAGAAAGGGGAGGTGGGTGGCGATGGGTGGTACCCAGGAGGCTCAGCAGCACTTGCTCTTCCAGCCTGTCACCCCACCTCCGCTGCTGATATCTACATTTTCACTGTTGGGCTCTTTTACAGGGGTCTGCAAGGAAACAAGGGCAGAGTTAGGGGGGTCCCTGAGTGGGGGAAGAGCTGGGGGGGGGTGTCAGAGCTCAGCACGTCGCACACGGCGCTGAGAGGAATCACACATCAACTGGGGGTAAAGCCCTGAGGAAAGGGAGGGACCCTCCTGCCCCCCAGCCAGCGTCTGCAAAGCCATGCAAGGCTTGTTCCACAGATCACAGGGGTGGGGAGGGACCCCCAGAGCCCCTGGGGTGCAAGCCCCTGCCAAAGCAGGGTCCCTAGGACAGGGGCTGGAATCTCTCCAGAGAAGGAGACTCCACACCCCCTGGGCAGCCTGGCCCAGGGCTCCCTCACCCTCACTGGCAACAAGTTCTGCCCCACATTGGGGGGAACTCCCTGGGCTCCAACTTGAGCCCATCCCCCCTTGTCCTGTCCCCACAGACACTGAGCAGAGGCTGCCCATGGCCCCCTGGGTCCCACCCTTCAGCTCTTGATCCCCAGTGATCAGATCCCCTCTCAGGCTCTTCTCTCCAGGCTGAACAGCCCCAGCTCTCTCAGCCTTTCCTCCCAGGGGAGATGCTCCAGGCCCTTCAGCATCTCCTCAGCCTCCTCTGGACTCTCTCCAGGAGATCCCTGGCTGGTTGATCCCAGGGAGCCCAGCACTGGACACAACACTCCAGCTGGGGCCTGAGCAGGGCAGAGCAGAGGGGGAGGATCCCCTCCTGTCACCTGCTGCCCACACTCCTCCTGATGCCCCCAGGATCCCATTGTCTCTCTCAGCCCCAGGGCACACTGCTGGCTCATGGCCACCCTGTCACCCCCCAGCACCCCCAGGTCCTTCTCCACAGAGCTCCTCTCCAGCAGCTCCCCCCCAGCCTGTCCTGATCCCAGCAGTTCTTCCTCCCCAGGGAGCCCAGCACTGGGCACAACACTCCAGGTGGGGTCTGAGCAGGGGTACAGCAAGCTGGGCTGAACAGCCAAACCCAACCCTCTCCTGAGCTCAGAGCCCCCCAGAGTGAAGGAGACTCTCCCTGGGCTCTGCCCCCAGAGCTGACACTGGGCCTTGGGCAGGGGAAGCAGTCTGAGGTGTCCACACAACTGGCAGAGGCTGAAGCTCCATTCTGTGAGCTCCTGACCTCAGGAAATCCCAGAGAGGAATTCAGGGATGCAGAGGGGCTGATCACAAGCCTCCCAGTTAGCCAGGACGCCAGCTTCCCAGGCAGGGGATGAAACTCCTCTGCCTCACAGGGTGTAGGACGGTCAGACCAGAGCAGAAGCCCAGCTCCAGCAGCTGGGATCAGGCACTGACAGCTCCAGGCTGAGCTGAGCTCCCACAGCACCCTGCAGATCCTGCTCCATCCTCCTGTTCCTACTCCCCCAGGCCCTGCTCTGCAGCTGTGCAAGATGTGCTGACCCACAGCCAGGGAATTCCATGGCCAGGGAATTCCAGAGCCAGGGAATTCCACAGCCAGGGATTTCCACAGCCAGGCATGTCCACAGCCAGGGATTTCCAGAGCCAGGGATGTCCACGGCCAGGGATGTCCAGAGCCAGGGATGTCCACTGCCATGGAATTCCATGGCCAGGGATTTCCACAGCCAGGGATGTCCACAGCCAGGGAATTCCAGAGCCAGGGAATTCCACAGCCAGGGATTTCCAGAGCCAGGGATGTCCACAGCCAGGGATTTCCAGAGCCAGGGATGTCCACTGCCATGGAATTCCATGGCCAGGGATTTCCACGGCCAGGGAATTCCACAGCCAGGGATGTCCACAGCCAGGGATGTCCACAGCCAGGGATGTCCATAGCCAGGGAATTCCAGAGCCAAGGAATTCCACAGCCAGGGAATTCCACAGCCAGGGATTTCCATAGCCAAGGAATTCCACAGCCAGGGAATTCCACGGCTATGGAATTCCACGGCCAGGGAATTCCACAGCCAGGGATTTCCATGGCCAGGGATTTCCACAGCCAGAGAATTCCACAGCCAGAGAATTCCACAGCCAGGGATGTGCACAGGCAGAGAATTTCCATGGCCAGGGAATTCCACAGTCAGGGATGTCCATGGCCACGGAATTCCATGGCCAAGGAATTCCATGGTCATGGAATTCCACAGTCAGGGAATTCCACAATCAGGAATTTCCATGGCCAGGGAATTCCACAGCCAGGGATGACCATGGCTAAGAAAGTCCATGGCCAAGGAATTCCATGGCCAGAGATTTCCACGGCCAGAGAATTCCATAGCCAGGGATGTGCACAAGCAGTGAATTCCATGGCCAGGGAATTCCACAGCCAGGAAGTACCACAGCCAGGAATGTCCATGGCCATGGAATTCCACGGCCAAGGAATTCCACAGCCAGGGATTTCCATGGCCAGGGAATTCCACAGCCAGGGCTGACCACGGCCAAGAATGTCCATGGCCATGGAATTCCACGGCCAAGGAATTCCACAGCCAGGGAATTCCACGGCCAGGGAATTCCACAGTCAGGGATGTGCCCCCCCTGCCTCAAGCACAGTGTGCCAAAAGCTGGCTGAGAAACAACCCAGGTCTGTGGTGAGGAACCAGACCTCCCTGAGGAGACCTGGGTGTGAAGGGGCCTCCAGAAGATCCAGCCTTGACCAGTTTCCACCCAGTTAACACAGAGTGACACGATCAGCAGCTTTGGGGAGAGCAGGGGACAGGGATGAAGGCTGTCTCAGCACAGGGCAGGCCCCACTGCTAAGCTGAGGCACATAAAAACCCAGCCAGGCTGCCCAGAGAGCTTGGGGAGTCTCCCTCCCTCTCTGAAGCCACCCCAACCCCCTGAGCCTGGGGGAACTCCTGTGTACAAATCAAGGAGCTCATGTGCATCATGAGCAGGGTGAAGTACAACTCCTCTGCTCCTGGGCACCCCCAAGGGACCCTACCTGTCTGCCAGGCACCACAGCAGGTGCTTTCCCCCCCCCAGAAAGGCTCAGAGCCAGAAAACCACTCAGAATTCCTCACTAGCATCTCTGGAGCCATCCCAACCCCTGAGCCTGGGTGCTGTCCTGTGCAGCTCCAGGGGACCCTGCTCTGGGGGGTGGCACTGGGGGGTCTCCAGAGCTCCCTGAAACCCCCCAGTCTGAGGTTCTGTAACTGCTCAATAAAACCTGCAGCAGAGGCAGAGGAGGAGGGCTGCTCACCAGGAGGAAGGCAGGAAGCAACACAGGCTGTTCATCTGGGTTGATCCAGCCTGAGCTCTGCCCAGCAGGGTGTTTACAGACAACACTGTGTGTAGATGGAGGTGGTGGAGCAGGGAAAGGACACCTCTCTCTCAGCCCAACCAGAATGGTTTAACCCCCAAGCACATGTATGACACAACCACGAGCTGAAGGGCTGAACAACAACCAGCTGGCACCCCTCAGCTCCCTGGGGTACACCACCCTGCTCTCTAGAAAGGACCCCTCCAGCAGTGAAACCTCCCAGCAGCTCAGGGTGGAACGACAACCTCCGTGGGGCACTCAGCTGCCTTAGGGAGCCCAAGTCAAAAGCTGCATCAATCCAGGTGAAAGCATCATCCAAGGAAGGGGGGAGGGGGAGGGTTTGTCCCCTCAAAATCCCAAGGTTTAGGATGGGTATTGCCCCCCCAGTGAAGCTGGGCAGCACCTACCTTTCGGAGGATGTCTTCTGCTAACGTGAGGAACGCCTTCTCGATGTTTATATTGGCTTTTGCACTAGTTTCAAAGAACCTAATACCATGCTCCCTAGCAATCTACAACCAGAACAGAGAGAGGGGGGGGTTAGTGTCACCCCTGCGCTGCCCCACAGGCCCTGGGGTGTGGTGTCCAGCAGGGAGCAACACAAAATTCAATCGGTGGAACTTTGGGTGAAGCCAGGAAGCCATGTTATGAGGTGAAACCACCCAGATTCTAGAGCTTTCTTACTGCAAACGTGGCCAGCTAAACCAGTGCTCGTTGGTTACACACTCTGTTCACACCTTATTGATTGGTTAGTGATTATAACGAGTTCTGATAAACCTATCTTATAGCTAAACATCCTTAGTTTACCTTTAATACCTAACAGCACCCACACACAGGCTGGTTTGACCATCTTATGGCTGGTTCCTGACATGTTCTGTTACACCCAAATCCCTTCCCATAACTAAACTTGGCTTAGGGCAGCCTGTACCCCTATCAACAAGGCTGCTGTGTTTTGAGAATGGGATTATTAGGATCCTCTCAGCATGAGGAACTTTTCCTCTCTCATGGGAATAGAAGTATATTGTCAGGGCCTACATCTTGAGCGAAGAGAGCTAGGCCGCGGGCAGGCCCGCTGCCTTCCCCGACACTGAGGAGCACGTAGTGTCTGTGCAGCTGGAGCAGCAACAAGGATCCCACCAGCTAAAGTGTCCCAGGAGAAGATCTGGAACTGAAATGACTCAGAACCAGGCAGGGAAGAGTGTTACATCACAAGGCAAAGGCTGGGGGTGAGGATCAGAGCTCTAAGGTGTGCGGCCTTGCTCACTGCTCTCCAGACTCTGTCCCCTTTGCCCACAGCTGAGCAAAAGCCAGGAGACCACTCCAGCTGAAGTCTCCACAGCCTCATGGAATCCCAGACTGGGCTGGGTTGGGAAGGACCCCAAGGGTCCCAGAGCTCCAACCCCCTGCCACAGGCAGGGACACCAACCTCAGGCCTGGAGCTACACAAGGTTGCCCAGGGCCCCAGCCAACCTGGCCTTGGACACCCCCAGGGACGGGGCACCCACCCCCTCTCTGGGCAGCCCCTTCCAGCCCCTCCCCACTCTCTCTGCACACAACTTCCCCCCAATCTCTCCTCTCCCCCTTCCCTCCTCCAGCTTCACTCCAGCCCCCTTGTCCTGCCAGGCTCTGCCCTTGAACAAGCCCATTCCCCTCCTGTTCCTGGGGTCCCTTCAGGGACTGGCAGGCTGCAGTGAGGTCCCCCCACAGCCTTCTCTTCTCCAGGCTGACCCAGCCCAGCTCCCTCAGCCTCTCTCCAGCCCCCTGAGCATCTCTGTGGCCTCCTGTGAGATGACAGGTATTTCCCACATGACAGGCTCGTATGGAACTTGGAGGATGCCCAGGAAGCTGCAGCTCTCCCAGGAAGCAGAGGCTGCAGCTGATCTTCTCCACTCACTGTGGTTCTCTGCTCTGGAGAAAACACCCTGCAGCTTTCCCACCCTTTGGGCTACCCAGCTGCCTTGCCCCCTCCCTGGCACAGCCCCAGGTGGCATCCCACCCCCTGGGGATGGCAGGGAGCCTGGGCACCCAGCTGCTCCCTCCCCCTGACACTCACCTGTTCGCCTTTTGCTTTGGGGACAACTCTTTTATCTTCCATGTCACACTTGTTTCCTAACAGCATCCTCTCCACATCTTCGTTGGCGTGCTGGAATGAGACAAGAGAGGGGTTGGCACAGCCCCCCCAAGGAGCAGCAGCCTCTTCCCACTTCACTTCCATGCTCCCCAGCTGCCTGAAGGCCAGGCTCACAGGCACAGGTCCAGGGAGTGCTGTGCCCTCCTGACATTCCCCAGACAAACCTTGCTCACACAGCCTGGAAGTGGAAGGAGACAGGGGCTAGGGGCCTGACACAGCTCCACCACCACCCCAGCAGCAGCTGTCTCCCCCTCCCTTTTTATCCCTGCAGCTCTAGGTGCAGTCTTCCTGACACTGGCCTGGCCAAGCCTTGTTGGTTTGTATTCAGGGATGTGGGAAACAAAGTGGCTTCCTGCCTGCTGCTTGGAGGTGTTGGCTTCAGCTGGGCCAGACAAGGATGGTAAAGAAATGATGGTGCAACAGGCTGCAGGACAAGAACAGACCCATGTGTAGAGCTGCCAACAACCAGGCTTCACACCCTGGAGCTGACACTGGTGTTTAAAGGGTCCTCTGTGTAGTTCTGCTGGGGACAGGTAACTCCCCTGAGCAGCTGCAGTGACCCTTTACTGCCTCAAAGCCCAATAACCAGGGGGTTCAGGACACCCCCTTTCACCCATCCTTCTTCTGAGGAGTTGCCAAGTTAACTAAGGAAGGGAAATTGCAGTTCTCCAGCATCACATGGTTCTCCCAAGGTCAGAGAAAGGCAGCATGTCAGCTCTGGCTGGAGCTCTGCCTGCCTGGCAGCCAGGCAGTGACACGCTGACCACACACCCAGCACAGCTGAACTGGGGCCTGGCAAGGGGAAGGCTGCAGTGAGCACCAGGGGGATGCTCAGGATGCAGGAAAGCAGGAGCAGGGCATCACCTCTCTAAGGCAAGAGGAGCACTGAAGCTTTCTCCAGGAGTGCTGAAGGAGCCAATAACCCCTGAGCTGCTGGGTGACTCAAGAGCTGCCAGTGCAGCCCCCATGGGCAGGAACAAGGTGCCAGAGGCACCCACCAGCCCAGCAGGAAACTTCTGGCAGCCAGAGCATCACTTCAGCAGGTAACTGAAGTGAAACCTGCCATGAGAAGCTTCCTGGGAACTCTGATCTTGATTGACTTCCACTCCAACAATACTACTTCACCCAGCACTGCTAAGAGAACTGCAGGGCCAAGAGATCCAGAGAGCCCGTGCTCCCACCCACAGCAACCACCCATTCCTTGGGACCTTCTTCCCCCAGGACACGAGGAGGAAGGTGGCAAAGAACCACAGACCAGTGGGGGGTGGCAGGGAGCTCTGGAGATCCCCCAGTGCCACCCACAGAGCAGGGTCCCCTGGAGCTGCACAGGACAGCACCCAGGCTCAGGGGGTTGGGATGGCTCCAGAGAGGGAGGGAGACTCCCCAAGCTCTCTGGGCAGCCTGGCCCAGGGCTCTGCCCCCCTCCCAGCACACAAGTTCCTCCTCAGGCTCAGGGGGAACTTCCTCTGCTCCAGCCTGTGCCCACGGCCCCTTGTCCTGTCCCTGGGCCCCCCTGAGCACAGCCTGACCCCTCCTCCTGAGCCCACCCCTCAGGGGTGTCTCAGCACTGAGCAGATCCCCCTCAGGCTTCTCTTCTCCGGGCTGAGCAGCCCCGAGTCCCTCAGCCTCTCTGGGCCAGAGAGATGTTCTGGTGCCCTCAGCATCCCCACAGCCCTTTGCTGGCCCCTCTCCAGGAGCTCCCTGTCCTTCCTGCCCCAAGGGGGGAGCCCAGCCCCACACCCCCTGTTCCCCAGGAGGCCTCCCCAGGGCAGGGCAGAGCAGAGGGGCAGGAGAACCCCCCTGCCCTGCTGCCCACACTCCTCCTCACCCCCCCAGGATGCTGTTGGCTTTCTTGGCCCCAGGGCAGGGTGCTGGGTGTGCTCAGCCCAGTGTCCCCCAGCCTTCCCAGGGCTCTTCCCAGTGCTCCCCCCTGACCCCCACTGGTGCAGATTCAGACACTAGGCAGAAGATGACACTGAATCCAGGGAGTCCCTTCCACTGCCCCCAGCCCCAGGCAGGACAGAGGTGCCTGAGTGCCCTGACTGATCCCCAGCACCCTGAGCCAGAGCACGTGGCTGCCCAGTGCTGCAGGACACGGCAGCCTCCCATGGGTACCAGTCTGGGGTTCCCTGCCCCTTGGGAATCAGGGCTGCCCACCCAGGACAACGACTCCAAGAGCAGTTTGCTTACTGGAAGGTCTCCTCCTTGAGACAATCTCCTGGGCAATATCCAGCCCTTGCAAAGCTGCTTCATTCAGACCCCCAGCTGCAACAACCCTCAGGGTGGGTGGGTGACACGTGTCACACCTTCCAGCAGAAGCCCCAAGGCTGTGGCTGGGGGATGACTTCACTGGTGGCTTCTGCCACTCACTGCTCGACCAGTGAGCCTCTCCCAGAATAGAAAAGCTTCCTAAAGCCTCCAACGTCCCTTGTAAACCTGCAGTAGCCCAGCCACCCTTGCAAAGCACCCAAAATCAGCTGCTGAGGTTTGTGTGACACACTGCAAACTGTGCTGTCAGCCCCTTGAGGGATGGGAAGGAGCTCACAGGTCTCCTTGGAAGCAGAATCACAGAATCACAGAGTCACAGGGGTTGGGAGGGGCCCCCAGAGCCCCTGGGGTGCAACCCCCTGCCAAAGCAGGGTCCCTAGGACAGGGGCTGGAATCTCTCCAGAGAAGGAGACTCCACACCCCCTGGGCAGCCTGGCCCAGGGCTCCCTCACCCTCACTGGCAACAAGTTCTGCCCCACATTGGGGGGGAACTCCCTGGGCTCCAACTTGAGCCCATCCCCCCTTGTCCTGTCCCCACAGACACTGAGCAGAGGCTGCCCATGGCCCCCTGGGTCCCACCCTTCAGCTCTTGATCCCCAGTGATCAGATCCCCTCTCAGGCTCTTCTCTCCAGGCTGAACAGCCCCAGCTCTCTCAGCCTTTCCTCCCAGGGGAGATGCTCCAGGCCCTTCAGCATCTCCTCAGCCTCCTCTGGACTCTCTCCAGGAGATCCCTGGCTGGTTGATCCCAGGGAGCCCAGCACTGGACACAACCCTCCAGCTGGGGCCTGAGCAGGGCAGAGCAGAGGGGGAGGATCCCCTCCTGTCACCTGCTGCCCACACTCCTCCTGATGCCCCCAGGATCCCATTGTCTCTCTCAGCCCCAGGGCACACTGCTGGCTCATGGCCACCCTGGCACCCCCCAGCACCCCCAGGTCCTTCTCCACAGAGCTCCTCTCCAGCAGCTCCCCCCCAGCCTGTCCTGATCCCAGCAGTTCTTCCTCCCCAGGGGCCAGACTCTCCACTTGCTGGTGTTGAACCCCAGCTGGTGTCTCCCTGCCCAGCTCTCCAGCCTGGCCAGGGCTCTGGATGGCAGCGCAGTGTCCTGCCTGGCACCCACCCCTCCCAGCTCTGTCTCAGCAGCCCTTGCAGAGGGTGGGTGCTGTTCCCTCACCGAGGTCATGGAGGAAGACTCCGAACAGGACTGGGAAGCCACAACCCAGTGGCTGTGGGACTCCTGCCAGGCTCTGCCAGGCACAGCACAGCTCAGCCCCCAGCAGCAGGATCCCCACTCACCTCATCGATGTTCCTGAGCCACTTGCTGATGTTTTCAAAGCTCTTGGCGTTGGTGATGTCATACACTAGCATGATGCCCATGGCTCCTCTGTAGTAGGAGGTGGTGATGGTGTGAAAGCGCTCCTGCCCCGCCGTGTCCCTGCAGCAAAGAGACAAGAGCCCAGGTCAGGGGCAGCTCCAAGGAGCCAGCACAGGGGGTGCTGCCTGGCCCAGCCTGCTGGGGCACACAGGGGGAGGCACAGCCCCTTCCCAGAGCCCCCAGGCTGACTCCAGTGTGCAGCCAGCTCGTGCCTGGACACAGCTGACTGCCCAGAGCCAGGGCAAGCCTTGGGAAGCCAGGCTCAGGGGGCACAGGAAGCTTCTCCTCTGGATTTTACTTTAAAAAGGGATTATTTTTTTCAAATCCACGTTTCAGAGGCAGCTGGGACAGAGGCAAAAGACACCATGCTGCTTAAATGGGCTCACACAGCTCCTGTGGCAGAATCACAGAGTCACAGGGGTTGGGAGGGCCCCCCAGAGCCCCTGGGGTGCAACCCCCTGCCAAAGCAGGGTCCCTAGGACAGGGGCTGGAATCTCTCCAGAGAAGGAGACTCCACACCCCCTGGGCAGCCTGGCCCAGGGCTCCCTCACCCTCACTGGCAAGAAGTTCTTCTCCACATTGGGGGGGAACTCCCTGGGCTCCAACTTGAGCCCATCCCCCCTTGTCCTGTCCCCACAGACACTGAGCAGAGGCTGCCCATGGCCCCCTGGGTGCCACCCTTCAGCTCTTGATCCCCAGTGATCAGATCCCCTCTCAGGCTCTTCTCTCCAGGCTGAACAGCCCCAGCTCTCTCAGCCTTTCCTCCCAGGGGAGATGCTCCAGGCCCTTCAGCATCTCCTCAGCCTCCTCTGGACTCTCTCCAGGAGATCCCTGGCTTTTCCATCCCAGGCAGCCCAGCACTGTCCAGTTCAATTGATTTTACACAAGTTGGCATTGGCAACACACAGTTTTACTCCTGGCTTGTCACATCCTCTGTGCCTCCAAGTAACTGGCTTAGTTAACCCCTCCAGTGCTCCTCTGGCAGCTGGAGCTGAGCTCATGGAGGCAGAGCAAGCCAGGGAGGACAAAGACAAAGAACCTGGAGTGTTTCCCTTGGATTTCTTTTTAATAAGCCCTACATTTGCCCTTTCCCCTCTTAATGGATTCCCCATTCATTATTCAGAGAACTCTTAATGGCTGTGGGAGCAGAGAACAGACAGGAGGAGGAGGAGGAAATGAGCTCTGGATTTCCAACTGCCCATCACCCCCAGACCCAGGCTGCCCAGACCCTGCCCCTACGATGGCAGAGCCCCTTCCCAAGCTGGGGGTGGGCAATAAACCCTTGCTGAAGGCACAGCACCAGCTGTGGCAGCTCATGTGGATGGGGAGTATAAAGGCAGGGAAGGGAGACAGGGCCCTGCTGCCCAAGGGGAGAGGGAGAACTCGGTTTGCTGAGCAGGAAAATGAAGACAAAGGAGGTTGTCCTGTGGGACCAGGGAGAGGAGAAGCACAAGGGAAGTGAGAAATCTACTGAAATGATGCTCATGTCAACATTAAAGTATGCATAAGCTGGATCAGAGCAGAGGTTTAACCAAGGGAGAATGGAATTTCTGGGACAGCTTTCCAGCTGACCTGGCAGAGACTAAAGAAACCTTACAGTGTGCTCTGGCTTGTTTATCAGAGATTCACAGGGATGCACCAAGAGGAGACTCTATCTGATGACCTGTGAAGGTCCTTCCACTCCACAGAGCCCAGAATAAAGGCTGCCAGTGTATCATAACCCTGTCATTCCTAGCAAAACAACCCCCCAGAGCTTTATCACTGCCCCACTCCTTATCAAGCTTGTAGAACTCTGCAGCAGAATGCTGTGTGGAGGAAACCATCCTGCTTGGGTGGCTGGACCACAGCCTCTCCCCCCCCACCATGGAGAGACAGCTTGGGGGTACTTCCTGAGTGGCAAACTCCAGCTCTCCTGAAAGGCACTCAGCAAGAAGCAGGACCTGTGAGGAGGGAAGCAGCTCATTGTTTTGCACAGGTCAGGCTGCCTGTGCCAGCCTGAGCCACACACACAGGGTGAGGGGGGGTCACAGACCTCTGGGCAGCAGGTTCACCTGCCCAGGGTAACAGCAGAGGTTGAGGAGAGTGGCTGGACACTGCTGGGTGGTGCAGCTTCTCATCAGCACACTCATCAAACACAAGAAACACAGCAGGGAGTCACCAGATGTGGAACTGCTTTGGATGGAGATGCTGCTGCACCCATCTTTCACCTGGGTGGCTCTTCCAGGGCAGATGACATAAGGGGCAGGGGTTGGAAGGGACCTCTGGGGATCATCTAGTCCATCCTCCTTGCCAGAGCAGGATCACTGACATTGGGTCACACAGGAATGCAGCCAGGAGGGTGCTGAATGTCTCCAGAGGAGACTCCCCAACCTCTCTGGGCAGCCTGTGCTCCATCACCCTCACAGTAAAGAAGCTTCTCCTTGTGTTTAGCTGGAACTTCCTATATTCGAGTCTGTGCCCACTGCCTCTGGTCCTGTCACTGGGCACTACTGGAAAAAGGCTGACCCCTGACACCCACCCCTCAAGCACTGAGAAGCACTGAGGAGATCACAGTCACAGAGCTGTAGGGGTTGGAAGGGACCTTGAGAGATCATCAGGTCCAACCCCCTGCCAAAGCAGCTCCCCAGCTCATACTGCACAGGTCGGTGTCCAGATGGGGCTGGAATCCCCACCTGGGTCTCAGGAGAGCAGAGCAGAGGGGCAGAATCCCCCCAGACCTGCTGCCCACCCTCCCTCTGCTGCAGCCCAGGATGGGGTGGCCCTCCTGGGCTGTGAGAGCTCATTGTCAGCTCCTGTGGAGCCTCTCCCCCCCCAGCACCCCCAAGTCCTGCTCTGCAGGGCTGCTCTCCAGCACAGCAGCTCCCAGCCTGGGCTGGTGACAAGGGCTGCACCAAGCACTCTGCTAACCTGTACCTACAGTCGGTGCCCATGGTCTTTCAGAGCTCCTCATGCCAGTGGCACAGTGCACACAGGGAAAGCATCCTGCAAGGGGTGTTTAAGAGGACAACTCCTTACCATCACTCCAGGACTAGTCATGCACACACCACGTGGCTGGTTAGAGAAACCTGGGCTTGCTTCCTCCTCCAAAAAGCAGATCAGGACCTCCCAGAAAGGCTAATGGCTCCCTGCACACACAACCCTGCTCCTTGTACCCCCTAGGAGCCCATTCCTAACCACCACAGCCATTCCTTGAACAGCTTTCTCCCTACCCCACCCCTTCAGCATCAGGGGGGATGGGTCTTTTCTTCTGGGTTCACTCTCCTGACACCAACCAGCTGTAAATCCACTTCCAGGTTCCCTCCTCTAACTCCTACCTGTCTCCCCAGGCTGCAGAGGCTGCAAACAGAGAGACCAGAAAGTGACTGTACTTCCTGCAGGGAATTCTCCTTCTCCCATGGCTGGAAAGAGGGTTCCTGGGGCAGGTTCTGTAGCAGCAGAACAGGATACATCCTGATCTGCTTCTCTGCCAAGTTCTGTGCACAAATACCTGCCCAATCAAGGGGTGGTGTCCCCTCCACCTTCCCCTTTCTCAATTCCATCCCTGTCACACTGAACCAGAGCTTCTCCCAGAGCCTCCCACCCCCAGCAGTGGATCTCTAGCATCCTTCATCTCCCTTGAGGTCAAGGAGTCCTTCCCTCTCCCCTGTGGCTGCTGTGTGTTTCCTGGGTGGTTCAAGGACTTGCAGGGGCAGACACCCCCTCTGAGTGTTTGTCAGGCTGAAGCACACTGTTCCAGTGTGAACTTCCTCATGAACCCACATGCACATGGGACAGAACAACCCCACACAGCACTACAGGCTGGGGGGGACTGGCTGGGGAGCTGTCAGGAGGAGAAGGACCTGGGGGTGTTGGGTGACTGGGACTGCCCAGGAGCCAGCAGTGTGCCCGGGGGACCAGGAAGGCCAAGGGCATCCTGGCTTGTGTCAGAGCCAGTGTGGCCACAGGGCCAGGGCAGGGATTGTGCCCCTGGGCTGGGCACTGGGGAGGCTGCAGCTCCAGTGCTGGGTCCAGTTCTGGGCTCCTCAGCATCAGAAGGACATGGGGGTCCTGGAGCCAGTGCAGAGAAGGGCAACCAGGCTGGGGAAGGGGCTGGAGGGCAAATCCTCTGAGGAGCAGCTGAGGGAGCTGGGGGTGTTGAGCCTGGAGAAGAGGAGGCTGAGGGGAGCCCTTCTCCCCATCCCCCTCCCCTGCCCTGCCAGGAGGGTGCAGAGAGGTGGGCCAGGGTCTCTTCAGCCAGGGGACAGGAGATGGGCCAAGGGGCAATGGGCTCAAGCTGTGCCAGGGCAGGGGCAGCTCAGCTGGGAGGGCAAAGTTCTTCCCTGGCAGAGCTGTGGGGCTGTGGCACAGGCTGCCCAGGGAGGGGGCTGAGTCCCCAGCCCTGGGGGTGTTGAACAGAGGGGAGATGAGGTGCTGAGAGATCTGGGGCAGCTCAGGATGGGATGGGTTGGACTTGATGATCTTCAAAGGGCTTTTCCAACCCTGTGACTCTGTGATCCTGTGTAACCCATGTACACCTGTGGCTTCCACAACATCCCAGCTCAACCCAGGCAGCGTGTGGCCCCTTCCAGCCTTCTGGTACTGATGTTCTGGTACTGGAAAAGGCAACAGGCTGCCCTGTACCCTGTGTCTGAGCATCTTCCCTGGGAGGAAAGGCTGAGAGAGCTGGGGCTGTTCAGCCTGGAGAGAAGAGCCTGAGAGGGGATCTGATCACTGGGGATCAAGAGCTGAAGGGTGGGACCCAGGGGGCCATGGGCAGCCTCTGCTCAGTGTCTGTGGGGACAGGACAAGGGGGGATGGGCTCAAGTTGGAGCCCAGGGAGTTCCCCCCAATGTGGGGAAGAACTTCTTGCCAGTGAGGGTGAGGGAGCCCTGGGCCAGGCTGCCCAGGGGGTGTGGAGTCTCCTTCTCTGGAGAGATCCCAGCCCCTGTCCTAGGGACCCTGCTTTGGCAGGGGGCTGCACCCCAGGGGCTCTGGGGGGCCCTTCCCACCCCTGTGATACATCCCATCTAGCTTTTCAGCTGCTGCAGTGTGTATCTGTACACAGTTGAGTGTATTATGGGATGCCTCAGCCTTTTGGTTTCCCTGCCAAAGCAGCTCTGTTCCTGCTCCCAGAGTGGGTGACCCTGCATCTCCCCAGCTGAGGTTCTGGCTCTGTTACCCCTCCAAACCCTCTCCTCTCCTGTGCAGCAGTAACACCACCTTCCCCTGCAGCAGTCCTCTCTCTTTTGGGTTCCTTTCCCTCCTCTCCCTTCTCCACACTGCACTTGCTACTCAAAGTCCTTTCCAAGACACTGATCACTGCCAACCCTTCCAGGACACCAGCACTGTGACCCCCAGACCTCTGCCCTGTCTCCTTTCTCCCCCAGAGCCAGTCCCTTCCCATATGTATCCCATACTGTCAGAGCACCAGGTGTGCTGCACAGACAACAACCTACCCAAGGAGCTACTGGATTCTTCTCCATGCTTCCACCCAGGATTTGACCTTCCAGTGCTCCTCCTGAAGGACCTGCCCTGAACAAGCTCACTCCTTTAGACAGCCAGTCCCAAGGGCTGTGTCCCATGCTCCTTGCCCAGCCCAACCAAGGGCTGGGACAAGGTTGAGACATGGGCCCACGTGTGTCCCAGCCCCTCTGGGTCTCCTCCCCCTCTCCCCATGCCAACAGGCACACTCACAGTTGGACAGATACACCCCACTGCAATCTTAGCTTGATCCATGCTGACAGCACCCCTGCTTTTTAAATAGCTATCAGGTATCAAGTTGCTGATGGCCTCTGGCAAGGCTTTAGCTCAGCCTGACCTTTACATCCCTGCTTCACTCCTGTGGATCATTTTAGAGGTCAAGGAATGACTTGGGAATTTAAACTGAACAGCAGGAAAAACGTCTTCCCAGAGGGGATCACTGGGTGTCAGAACAGGCTGAGCAGGGCAGTGATGGAGCCTCCATCCCTGGAGGGGTTCAGAAGACAGGCAGATGTGGTGCTGAGGGACGTGGGTTAGAGGTGGTTGGCAGGTTGGGGTGATGGTTGGACTCAAAGGTCCCTTGCAACCAAGCCAGCTCCATGAGAGATTGCCATGCCTGCTCACTTGCTGCACCCAAGGAGAGGCAGGTAGCTCCTGCAGTGCAGGGACAGAGCAGAGCTGGAGTAGAAAGGGCTGGTTTCATCTGCCTGCTGGGAAACTACTGCCCCAGCCCAAGGGGGGTGTGAGCCAGCAGCAGCCCCAGGAGCACACAGGCTTGACAGGAGCCTGAGAGCAGCTCCCACACCAGGAGAGCAGCAGGGAGCAGCTGAGTGTGTGTGGGGGTGATGGAGGACTGGACAGGAGGCAGGGCAACACAGCCACTGTGAGTGAGGAGCTGTTTCTTTCTGTGCTGTTCCCCAGGGAAGAGCCACTTGTCACCCCTGTAAATAAATCCAGGTAAGGAATTCACTGCTCCCACTGAGAGAGATGAGACAGGCCTGTCCAGCCATGGCTTTACCAAGGGGTGGCTCCTGAAGCACACACAGCTCCTTCATAAGCACCAAGCAACGTGATGTAAAGAGGCTCCACTGCATCTGGGAGAGGGCTGGAGCACACCAAGGGCTGTGGGGTGTGAAATCCTGGCACTGCCTGTCCCCCTGCCAGCAGCTCAGCATCACTCTGCTGGAAAAGTCTGAATAAGCACCAAAACTGGAGATGCCACCAGCAAGACCTCTGCTCTGCCAGGGGTGTAACAGCAACAGGGGGGTCAGGAAGCAAGGAAACAGCACTGACTGGCTGACTGGTAATGCCAAGGGCAGAGTGCTGCCCATGGGACAGAACAACCCCCAGCAGCTCCAGGCTGGGGGCAGGGGGCTGGAGAGCTGCTGGGGAGAAGGACCTGGGGGTGTTGGGTGACTGGGACTGCCCAGGAGCCAGCAGTGTGCCCGGGGGGCCAGGAAGGCCAAGGGCATCCTGGCTTGTGTCAGAGCCAGCGTGGCCAGAGGGCCAGGGCAGGGATTGTGCCCCTGGGCTGGGCACTGGGGAGGCTGCAGCTCCAGTGCTGGGGCCAGTTCTGGGCTCCTCAGCATCAGAAGGACATGGGGGTCCTGGAGCCAGTGCAGAGAAGGGCAACCAGGCTGGGGAAGGGGCTGGAGGGTAAATCCTCTGAGGAGCAGCTGAGGGAGCTGGGGGTGTTGAGCCTGGAGAAGAGGAGGCTGAGGGGAGCCCTTCTCCCCATCCCCCTCCCCTGCCCTGCCAGGAGGGTGCAGAGAGGTGGGCCAGGGTCTCTTCAGCCAGGGGACAGGAGCTGGGCCAAGGGGCAATGGGCTCAAGCTGTGCCAGGGCAGGGGCAGCTCAGCTGGGAGGGCAAAGTTCTTCCCTGGCAGAGCTGTGGGGCTGTGGCACAGGCTGCCCAGGGAGGGGGCTGAGTCCCCAGCCCTGGGGGTGTTGAACAGAGGGGAGATGAGGTGCGGAGAGATCTGGGGCAGCACAGCACAGGGATGGTTGGACTCCAGGAGCTTCAAGGGCTTTTCCAACCCTGGGACTCTGTGATGCTGGGATCTCAGTCTGCTTCCAGTAAACCAGTAAGATCAGTCACTGAGCACTGGTTCTCCTTCAGTCCCCAGCCCTGGGGGTGTTGAACAGAGGGGAGATGAGGTGCTCAGGGATCTGGTTCAGCTCAGGATGGGATGGGTTGGACCTGATGATCTAAAAGGGTCTTCCACCCTGGTGACTCTTCAGCCAGGGGACAGGAGATGGGAGGAGGGGCAGTGGGCTCAAGCTGTACAAGAATCAGGACAAACTGACAGGCAACCTCACAAACAGGGTGAGAGTGTTCAGACATGGGGAACCCCCAGGTGAAACAGCATTCACTCCTCCTCTGAGATCTCCACATAAACATGCAGCATCCATACAGAATCCCAGCATCCCAGGGCTGGAAAAGCCCTTGAAGCTCCTGGAGTCCAACCATCCCTGTCCAGATCTCTGAGCACCTCATCTCCCCTCTGTTCAACACCCCCAGGGCTGGGGACTCAGCACCAGCTGGCAGCACACAGGTCTCACCTCCTGTTCTCCCCTGTCTGTGTCCCCAGTTTTCTCTTACCTTGGGATCACCTAACCCAGCACAGAGCTGTGTCCCATTGGAAGTGCTTCCCAGGACACACAGGTCCTGCTCTGCTCCCTCAGCTGTATCAGCTCCTGGGGGTTTATCTCAATCAGAGTAACACAGCCCACAGCCTGGACACCAGAAGAGCCACAAGAGCAACCTGAGCTTTACAAGGGGAACATCCCCTGCCTGCTGGCCTGCTGCAGGGGGAGAGGTGTCACACAGCTCCTAGGAGGAAGGGTGAGTTTGAATCCAGGAAGAGACACACCACACTCAGTATCTTCCCCAGAGGACACTGCTGCTCTACCCACCAAAGCACTGCTGGCAAAGCTCCTTGCACAGGACATGCTGGGAACTACAGAGCCCTGAGCTCTGGGTTTGTTGTGATGATTTGCCATCAAAGGCTCCTGCCACAGGAACTGCCTTTTCTGCTTCCCCAGGGGCATTTCAGCTGTGAAATCCCAAGCTGGAAGGAAGAGCAGAGCCAGCCAAGCACCCCCTGCTTGCAACGTTTAGAGGGTGTGATTTCATAGAACTCAGCTCACCCAAACCCTTCTTCACTTCCCTGAGCCACTAAAACCCATTGTAAAGCTTCCTCCCAGCTTGTTTCTACACCTATGTATGTATTAAACAGAATCACAGAGTCACAGGGGTGGGAAGGGCCCCCCAGAGCCCCTGGGGTGCAACCCCCTGCCAAAGCAGGGTCCCTAGGACAGGGGCTGGAATCTCTCCAGAGAAGGAGACTCCACACCCCCTGGGCAGCCTGGCCCAGGGCTCCCTCACCCTCACTGGCAAGAAGTTCTTCCCCACATTGGGGGGAACTCCCTGGGCTCCAACTTGAGCCCATCCCCCCTTGTCCTGTCCCCACAGACACTGAGCAGAGGCTGCCCATGGCCCCCTGGGTCCCACCCTTCAGCTCTTGATCCCCAGTGATCAGATCCCCTCTCAGGCTCTTCTCTCCAGGCTGAACAGCCCCAGCTCTCTCAGCCTTTCCTCCCAGGGGAGATGCTCCAGGCCCTTCAGCATCTCCTCAGCCTCCTCTGGACTCTCTCCAGGAGATCCCTGGCTGTTTGATCCCAGGGAGCCCAGCACTGGACACAACCCTCCAGCTGGGGCCTGAGCAGGGCAGGGCAGAGGGGGAGGATCCCCTCCTGTCACCTGCTGCCCACACTCCTCCTGATGCCCCCAGGATCCCATTGTCTCTCTCAGCCCCAGGGCACACTGCTGACTCATGGCCACCCTGGCACCCCCCAGCACCCCCAGCTCCTTCTCCACAGAGCTCCTCTCCAGCAGCTCCCCCCCAGCCTGTCCTGATTCCAGCAGTTCTTCCTCCCCAGGGGCCAGACTCTCCACTTGCTGGTGTTGAACCCCAGCTGGTCTCTCCCTGCCCAGCTCTCCAGCCTGGCCAGGGCTCTGGATGGCAGCGCAGTGTCCTGCCTGGCAGCCACCCCTCCCAGCTCTGTCTCATCAGCTCTTGCAGAGGGTGGGTGCTGTTCCCTCATCAAGGTTGTCACCAACCAGACACCTGAAGGGCATCCCAGACAGAGCAAACTCCTCTCAGGAAATGCAGAAGCCACTGGGAAGGATGCAGCTTCTCAGGTGTGTTACTCACCATATCTGTAGCTTGATCTTCTTTCCTTGTAATTCCACAGTTTTAATCTTGAAGTCTATCCCTGGAATAAACAAACACAGGGAGAAGTCTCAGGATGATCCCACATCAGCACCCTGCTGCTGCACACAGGACAGCTTTTGGCTTGCAGGTAAAACAGGGGGGTCTGAGTCAACTGGAATGGACTGGGAGAGTGTTGATCATGGTGGTTTACCCCAGCTGGCAGCCAACCCCCCTCCCTGCAGCCCCTCACCCACTCTGCCCCTCTCAGTGGGATGGGGGAAGGAATTGGGGGGAAGTCAGAGAAAACATGTGGGTTCCAATAAAGAGTTTGACAGGGGAGCAAAGGGAGGGAGAACAATGCTTAGGAGAGAAGAATTCACAGAGCCAGGGATGCACAAGGGCTCCCCACCCCCCCCCAGCAGGGATCCCCCCTGCCAAATCCCCAGCTCTGCATGGAGCATGATGCTGTGTGCTGTGGGGGATCCCTCAGCCAGCACCCTGGGGATCCCTCAGCCAACACCGTGGGAGATCCCTCAGCCAGCACCCTGGGGCATACCTCAGCCAGCACCCTGGGGGATCCCTCAGCCAGCACCCTGGGGCATCCCTCAGCCAGCACCCTGGGGGATCCCTCAGCCAGCACCCTGGGGCATCCCTCAGCCAGCACCCCTGGGGCATCCCTCAGCCAGCACCTTGGGGGATCCCTCAGCCAGCACCCTGGGGGATCCCTCAGCCAGCACCCTGGGGCATCCCTCAGCCAGCACCGTGGGAGATCCCTCAGCCAGCACCCTGGGGATCCCTAAGCCAGCACCCTGGGGGATCCCTCAGCCAGCACCCAGGGGCATCCCTCAGCCAGCACCCTGGGGCATCCCTCAGCCAGGAGGCATCATCCATCCTGGCCATGTCCCCTCCCAGCTCCTTGGCAGGGCACAGGGAGCTGGAGAGTCCTTGGCTCAGTATAAACCTGACTTAGCAACACCTAAAGCATCAGTGCCTCATGTTGGTCCCACCCTAAACCCCAAGCACAGCTGCTGTGAGGAAGGAACTGAACTCTGTCCCAGGCAAACCCAGGGCAACAACCCACAAAACAGCCTCAAAGGGTCAATGATCTGTCACAGAGTCACCAGGATGGAAAAGCCCTTTAGGGTCCTGGAGTCCAACCACCCCTGTGCTGTGCTGCCCCAGATCTCTGATGATCTCTGGAGGTCCCTTTCCAACCCCTGGGACCTGGGACCTGTCCAACACCCTGCACTGCCTGATCTCTGCTGCCAGGGGAGCTGGGGGGAAGCCCAAGGCTTTCAGAGGAGGCTTTGAAGATGTGCTGGGTAAAGGTGTTACCCCCAACTGCCACCAGCTGGGCTGGTCCCTGAGCTGGAATGCACAGGACAGAAGGGCTCTGGGAACTGGCAGCAGAGAATCCTGTCTGGTTCACAGAGTCACCAGGCTGGGAAAGACCTTGAAGCTCCTGGAGTCCAACCATCCCTGTGCTGTGCTGACACACAGCACCCCTGGGTCCCACCCTTCAGCTCTTGATCCCCAGTGATCAGATCCCCTCTCAGGCTCTTCTCTCCAGGCTGAACAGCCCCAGCTCTCTCAGCCTTTCCTCCCAGGGGAGATGCTCAGACACAGGGTACAGGGCAGCCTGTTGCCTTTTCCAGTACCAGAACATCAGTACCAGAAGGCTGGAAGGGGCCACA
Organism: Laterallus jamaicensis coturniculus; assembly: GCA_022605575.1. Classification (NCBI taxonomy): domain Eukaryota; kingdom Metazoa; phylum Chordata; class Aves; order Gruiformes; family Rallidae; genus Laterallus; species Laterallus jamaicensis. The sequence continues at coordinate 558,427 of JAKCOX010000125.1, read as the reverse complement.
CGCTGCCTGGGTTGAGCTGGGATGTTGTGGAAGCCACAGGTGTACATGGGTTACACAGGATCACAGAGTCACCAGGCTGGAAAAGCCCTTTGAAGATCATCAAGTCCAACCAATCCCATCCTGAGCTGCCCCAGATCTCTCAGCACCTCATCTCCCCTCTGTTCAACACCCCCAGGGCTGGGGACTCAGCCCCCTCCCTGGGCAGCCTGTGCCACAGCCCCACAACTCTGCCAGGGAAGAACTTTGCCCTCCCAGCTGAGCTGCCCCTGCCCTGGCACAGCTTGAGCCCATTGCCCCTTGGCCCATCTCCTGGCCCCTGGCTGAAGAGACCCTGGCCCACCTCTCTGCACCCTCCTGGCAGGGCAGGGGAGGGGGATGGGGAGAAGGTCAATGGGCACCTTCAGGTGATGCTGTAAAGATGATCTGCTTGCACATGCTTTAAAGCCTCATGCTTTTAGGGAAGAACAGCATCAGGATTTTGCAGTTTTCCCAGGGAATTTGGAAAAGCAGCAGTTTGGGAGCCTGGGTATGAATCTAAACATCCTAAACCACACAGCAAGTGGCACTCCTGTTAGTCTGAAAGGTTAATCTCTCTGCCCCACCAAATACTCAAACCACAAGAGCTGCACATGCTGAAAAGCTATGGGAAATACTGATTTTTAAAAAGTATTTAACTTTCAAGCCTAATCCTTGTGATATCACCAGTTCAGACTCCTCACCAAACCCCTGCCTCCCCCCCCCCCCCCCCCACTCCAAGATCCTCTCCTTTCCATCAGTCTCAGTCAAGTAAGGAAACTGTGTGAGTAACCTGAACCACAGAGCTCCCCATGCTCTGGGCCAGGCTGAGTGAGCTGGGGCTGGAGAGAAGACTAAGGGGGGGCATCCCCTGGGAGGAAAGGCTGAGGGAGCTGGGGCTGTTGTCCTGTCCTGTCCTCTTGTCCTGTCACTTCTTCCTTGGGAGCAGAGACCAACCTCCCCCTGGCTGCACCCTCCTGTAAAGAGCACTCCAGCCCCCTTGTCCTGCCAGGCTCTGCCCTTGAACAAGCCCATTCCCCTCCTGTTCCTGGGGTCCCTTCAGGGACTGGCAGGCTGCAGTGAGGTCCCCCCACAGCCTTCTCTTCTCCAGGCTGACCCAGCCCAGCTCCCTCAGCCTCTCTCCAGCCCTCTGAGCATCTCCCTGGCTCCTCTGACCCCTCTCCTCTTCCCCAGGCTCAACCCCCAAGTTCCCCCAGCTGCTCCATCAGCCTTGTGCTCCAGCCCCTTCCCCTTCTCCAGCCCCCCTCCAGCACCTCAGTGTCCTTCAGGGAGTGAGGGGCCCAACCCTCACCCCAGCACTGGAGCTGCAGCCTCCCCAGTGCCCAGCCCAGGGGCACAATCCCTGCCCTGGCCCTGTGGCCACACTGGCTCTGACACAAGCCAGGATGCCCTTGGCCTTCCTGGCCCCCCGGGCACACTGCTGGCTCCTGGGCAGTCCCAGGCACCCAACACCCCCAGGTCCTTCTCCTCCTGACAGCTCTCCAGCCCCCTGCCCCCAGCCTGGAGCTGCTGGGGCTGTTGTGCCCCATGTGCTGGACCTGACACTTGGCCTTCCTGATCCTCAAGCAGCTGCCTTGGCCCATCAGTCCAGCCTGTCCAGACACCCCTGTGGAGCTGTCCTGCCCTCCAGCAGAGCAGCACTCCTGCCCAGTTTGGTGTGGTCTGTGACCTTACTGAGGGTGCACTTGATCCCTCCATGCAGGTCACTGATAAAGAGGGTAGAGATAACTGGCCCCAGCACCAAGCCCGAGGGAACATCAGGGCCAGAGAGAGTGGGGAGGGGCTGGAAGGGGCTGCCCAGAGAGGGGGTGGGTGCCCCGTCCCTGGGGGGGTCCAAGGCCAGGTTGGCTGGGGCCCTGGGCAACCTTGTGTAGCTCCAGGCCTGAGGTTGGTGTCCCTGCCTGTGGCAGGGGGTTGGAGCTCTGGGACCCTTGGGGTCCCTCCCAGCCCATCCCAGTCTACGATCCTATGATCTCTTCTCTGCCCCAAGAGGGATTTAGCCAGCTCCAGTGTTTGGGGATAAAATCAAGCTGTAATCCCACGTTACACTCTGTTTCCATTCCCATCACAGAGTCGTTCCAGCTCAGCCCCCCTAACAGAAAGGTTGTTACAAAGGTTGTTTCCCTCTGAATGCCTCCCAAGGAGTGCTGGCTGGCTGGAACAGGTAGAGGTGTGTGTCACTGGAGCAGCCCTTCAGTGCCAGGCCCTGCCAAGGAACACACCAGCCACCAGTTTGGGGGCCCAGGCACAAAGGGTCCAGAGAGAAGAGGATCCCAGGATGGGGAGTCTCCACCAGCACCAGGTTCAGGAAGGAGTTTGAGCGGGTAAGAGGTATGCACACTGAATGGCAACCAGGCTGGGCTTGGGGCTGTCAGAGGGGGTAAGGACAGCTGATGAGGTAGAGATGAGAGGGAACTGCTCCCTCAGGAGGTGCTGAGGAGCTGTTCATCACCCCAGCACAGTGTGGGAGCACAGTGCCAGCCCACTGAGCACCCAGCACAGCCCCTGTGCCTGCAGAGGGAAACCGGACAGGTTTCAGAGAGTCAGAGGATGGGGCTGGTTGGGAAAGACCTTCAGGATCACTGAGTCCAACTGGCTCTCCAGCCACACCAAGCCCAACACCAGACCATGGCACCAAGTACAACACCTACTCCTCTTCCCAACCCCTCCAGGGACGGTGACAGCCCCTCCCTGGGCAGCACCTGACAATCACAGCATCACTTAAAGGTTGGAAAAGCCCTTGAAGATCATCAAATCCAACCATTCCTGTCCCACACTGAACCCTTTCAGTACAGACACAGCTCCTAGTGCCCAACCTGCACCCCCCCTGACACAACCTCAGCCTTGTTACACCTCAGCACAGCTCATGCCTCTGGACAGGGAAGTGTCCTCAGAGAGGCAGGACAGCCCAGGAGCCCAGCTCACTGCTGGGTTTCCTTCCAGTTCCCAGTCTTGCACCAGTCCCTCCTGGCAATAGAGGGGCTCAGGGCTCAGCAAACCTCAACTCAGGGCTTTAGAACCAGAACACCACCACTACCAATGGATTCCTCAGGCGTCCCACGTGTCCTGGCTGAGGAAGCACCCTTAGTGGGTCACTGGTACCTGCAAACGGGACCACCTGGCTGTACACAGACACTGAGGGTCACTCCTGCTGAGTCACCACAGCCACACAGGCTGAGAGGAGTCTGGGACCACCAGACCCACGTGCCAGGTAACTGGGGTCACACTCAGCCATCCCCACCAGCACTGGTCACTGTCAAACACCCTGACTTCAGCTGCTCACACCCCCCAGAGCCCAGCTGAACACAGGAGGAGCTGAGCATCCACTGCTTCACCAAGGAAGAGGTGGCTGAACAGCCAGGACTGGTGACAGCCAGGAGCTGTGTTTACACCTGTACTCACAGCATCCATAGATCATGGGATCCCAGCCTGGGCTGGGCTGGGAGGGACCCCAAGGGTCCCAGAGCTCCAACCCCCTGCCACAGGCAGGGACACCAACCTCAGGCCTGGAGCTACACAAGGTTGCCCAGGGCCCCAGCCAACCTGGCCTTGGACACCCCCAGGGACGGGGCACCCACCCCCTCTCTGGGCAGCCCCTTCCAGCCCCTCCCCACTCTCTCTGCACACAACTTCCCCCCAATCTCTCCTCTCCCCCTTCCCTCCTCCAGCTTCACTCCAGCCCCCTTGTCCTGCCAGGCTCTGCCCTTGAACAAGCCCATTCCCCTCCTGTTCCTGGGGTCCCTTCAGGGACTGGCAGGCTGCAGTGAGGTCCCCCCACAGCCTTCTCTTCTCCAGGCTGACCCAGCCCAGCTCCCTCAGCCTCTCTCCAGAGGGGATCACTTCAGACCTCCTCAGGCCCCTGCCAAGGCTCTGCAGAGCTGCCCCTATGTTGCTCAATCACAAACCCACCGATGTCAAGGAGCAGCACCCAGACCAGCACCAGCAGGAGAGGGAGGGAGAGCAGAGCTCTTTTCCAGCCCCGTTTCAGAGCTGGGAATGATGAGCCAGCCCTTCTCCTGACAGCACAGGGTTTGTTTGCATTCTTTCCAAACAAAGGCAGCATTCAGCTCGGGGAGGACGCTGGGTGGTAGGAAGTGGAATGTAGGGCAAGAGAGGAGCAGTGCTGGGAGCCCGACAGGCAACCTCCACCTCAAGGCACCAGCGACTGCAGCCTGGAGCAGCAGCTGAGGAACTGAGGTTTGGGTTTTCCTTTGTGTTTGGCTCTGCAGAGCTACTTGAGCAGCTTTATGGAGAGGACAGGGTGGCCATGAGCCAGCAGTGTGCCCTGGGGCTGAGAGAGACAATGGGATCCTGGGGGCATCAGGAGGAGTGTGGGCAGCAGGTGACAGGAGGGGATCCTCCCCCTCTGCTCTGCCCTGCTCAGGCCCCAGCTGGAGGGTTGTGTCCAGTGCTGGGCTCCCTGGGATCAACCAGCCAGGGATCTCCTGGAGAGAGTCCAGAGGAGGCTGAGGAGATGCTGAAGGGCCTGGAGCATCTCCCCTGGGAGGAAAGGCTGAGAGAGCTGGGGCTGTTCAGCCTGGAGAGAAGAGCCTGAGAGGGGATCTGATCACTGGGGATCAAGAGCTGAAGGGTGGGACCCAGGGGGCCATGGGCAGCCTCTGCTCAGTGTCTGTGGGGACAGGACAAGGGGGGATGGGCTCAAGTTGGAGCCCAGGGAGTTCCCCCCAATGTGGGGAAGAACTTCTCCCCAGTGAGGGTGAGGGAGCCCTGGGCCAGGCTGCCCAGGGGGTGTGGAGTCTCCTTCTCTGGAGAGATTCCAGCCCCTGTCCTAGGGACCCTGCTTTGGCAGGGGGCTGCACCCCAGGGGCTCTGGGGGGCCCTTCCAACCCCTGTGACTCTGATTCTGTGTATGTTCAACTCATACTCAAGCCTGGTGTCTTCAGGCTGCCTCCTCTGTGCTTCAGGCTCTGGAGCAGCAGGTGTTCCTCCCAGCAGCACACTGGAACCACAGCTATCCACACCTGGATCCTGGCAGCAGATCTCGGGCCACTTCCCAAACCTCCAAGGAGCACCAGGAGCCATGTGGATGGCCCTGCCCCCCGGCTTCCCTGCCAGTGCTTGGGGACCTGAGGGAGGCAGAGGTTCTCAGCCAGAGCTCCAGAACGTTCCTCAGGGGTCTGTGGGGGCACCTGAGCACCCCCCAATCCACCCCCAACAGCTGAAGCACAGTGGAGTGACAGGCAAGTGACACTGAGGTGCTGGAGGGGGTCTGGAGAAGGGCAGTGGGGTGGGGAAGGGGCACAAGGCTGATGGAGCAGCTGGGGGAACTGGGGGGGTTGAGCTGGGGGAAGAGGAGGCTGAGGGGAGACCTGGTGGCTCTTTACAGCCACCCCAAAGGAGGGTGCAGCCAGGGGGGTCGGTCTCTGCTCCCAAGGAACAAGTGACAGGACAAGAGGAAAGGGCCTCAGGTTGTGCCAGGGGAGGTTTGGATGGAGATCAGGGAAACCCCTTCCCCAAGGGGTGCAGGCACAGGACAGGCTGCATGGGGGGGGCAGAGGGGTCACCATCCCCAGAGGGGTTCAAAACCCATGTAGAGGTGGCTTACTGGGCATGGTGGTGCTGGGATGATGGTTGGACCTGGTGATCTCAGAGGTCTTTTCCAACCTAAAGGATCCTATTCTATCCAGCCTGCCAGTCCCTGAAGGGACCCCAGGAACAGGAGGGGAATGGGCTTGTTCAAGGGCAGAGCCTGGCAGGACAAGGGGGCTGGAGTGAAGCTGGAGGAGGGAAGGGGGAGAGGAGAGATTGGGGGGAAGTTGTGTGCAGAGAGAGTGGGGAGGGGCTGGAAGGGGCTGCCCAGAGAGGGGGTGGGTGCCCCGTCCCTGGGGGGGTCCAAGGCCAGGTTGGCTGGGGCCCTGGGCAACCTTGTGTAGCTCCAGGCCTGAGGTTGGTGTCCCTGCCTGTGGCAGGGGGTTGGAGCTCTGGGACCCTTGGGGTCCCTCCCAGCCCAGCCCAGTCTATGATTCTAAGAGCCTGACCAGCCACAGAGAGACACAACCCCATCCCTTCCCTCCTTGCTTTTCAGAATCTCCAGCAGAGGCAACACAAGAGCCCAGCCAGGGAGGCAGAAACCCCTCTGCTCCCTGGGCCTGAAGGAACAGCTCCCCAGAGCCCACAGCCAGAAGGAGCACAGGCTCCACACCCTCACCTCCCTGGGCAGCACACCAGCACCCTCAGAGGCACAGAGAAAAGCTGTGACCTTTGGGTTTGGTCACAGCCTATGGGTGGGGGGTGTAACAAACAGCCCTGAGATGTTTTGTGTTGAAAAAGGGCAACAAAATTCCAGCAGCAGCAGGAAATCACAGTGGTAACTGAGCCTGGAGGCTTCTCCAGGACAGAATTCCCTTGGGCAGAGACCTTCAGCCAGCCTTGTCAGACAGAGCTATTGGATCCCAAGATGCCACCATTCCCAGGACATATTTATTCTATTTTCAGTCTTTCTTAAGCTTAACACCTGGATGCAGAAGGATTCTAAAGCATGCTCCTAGGCCAGGCACTGCTTCAGGAAGTGTAGTAACACCTAGAGCACATCACCAAGGGAAAGCTGGTCCCTCCAGCCCTCCAGGAACCACCTTCCCCAGCACAACAGACCCAGAGTGACAAACATGAAGCCAAGCCTCACAAACCAGCTCCAACACCACAGGCTGGCACTGCACCCTGAATCTGCAGGCATGGACAACTGGTATTGGTGGGGTATCATGGGATCATAGACTGGGCTGGGAGGGACCCCAAGGGTCCCAGAGCTCCAACCCCCTGCCACAGGCAGGGACACCAACCTCAGGCCTGGAGCTACACAAGGTGGCCCAGGGCCCCAGCCAACCTGGCCTTGGACACCCCCAGACAGGGGGCACCCACCCCCTCTCTGGGCAGCCCCTTCCAGCCCCTCCCCACTCTCTCTGCACACAACTTCCCCCCAATCTCTCCTCTCCCCCTTCCCTCCTCCAGCTTCACTCCAGCCCCCTTGTCCTGCCAGGCTCTGCCCTTGAACAAGCCCATTCCCCTCCTGTTCCTGGGGTCCCTTCAGGGACTGGCAGGCTGCAGTGAGGTCCCCCCACAGCCTTCTCTTCTCCAGGCTGACCCAGCCCAGCTCCCTCAGCCTCTCTCCAGCCCTCTGAGCATCTCCCTGGCTCCTCTGACCCCTCTCCAACAGCCCCACATCTCTCTTGGGTTGGGCCCCAGCTCTGGACACAGGATCCAGCTGGGGGAGGGCAGAGCAGAGAGGGACAATCCCCTCCCTGTCCCTGCTGCCACCCCTCTGGTGGGCAGTTAAGATCAAGCATTTTGCCAGGCAGCTTCTGCTGTACACACAGCTCCTCCTTCCACAGCAAGCCCAGCACGAGTCTACCAGGCAAGAGAGCAGAGTTCTGGTTTTAATTAAGCTCTGGGTGATCTCAGACACTACTTGGGTCTTTCAAAATATTTCTTCTACAAGGTTTTCATACCTACACAGCACGAGCACACAACACTCCCAACCACGCTCAAGGCTGCAGTGCAGACCCTGTTTCAGAGGCTTTCTGTGAGTTTTAGGCCTCCAGAGCATCTCACAGAGTCACAAGGATGGAAAAGACCTTTGAATCACAGAGTCACCGAGCTGTAGGGGTTGGAAGGGCCCCCCAGAGCTCCTGGGGTCCAACCCCCTGCCAGAGCAGCTCCCCAGCTCATACTGCACAGGTCGGTGCCCAGATGATTGTCTCAAGGTGCCCAGGAGATTGTCTCAAGGAGGAGACCTTCCAGTAAGCAAACTGCTCTTGGAGTCGTTGTCCTGGGTGGGCAGCCCTGATTCCCAAGGGGCAGGGAACCCCAGACTGGTACTGATGGGAGGCTGCCGTGTCCTGCAGCACTGGGCAGCCACGTGCTCTGGCTCAGGGTGCTGGGGATCAGTCAGGGCACTCAGGCACCTCTGTCCTGCCTGGGGCTGGGGGCAGTGGAAGGGACTCCCTGGATTCAGTGTCATCTCCTGCCTAGTGTCTGAATCTGCACCAGTGGGGGTCAGGGGGGAGCACTGGGAAGAGCCCTGGGAAGGCTGGGGGACACTGGGCTGAGCACACCCAGCACCCTGCCCTGGGGCCAAGAAAGCCAACAGCATCCTGGGGGGGTGAGGAGGAGTGTGGGCAGCAGGGCAGGGGGCTTCTCCTGCCCCTCTGCTCTGCTCTGCCCTGGGGAGGCCTCCTGGGGAACAGGGGGTGTGGGGCTGGGCTCCCCCCTTGGGGCAGGAAGGACAGGGAGCTCCTGGAGAGGGGCCAGCAAAGGGCTGTGGGGATGCTGAGGGCACCAGAACATTCTCTGGCCCAGAGAGGCTGAGGGACTCGGGGCTGCTCAGCCCGGAGAAGAGAAGCCTGAGGGGGATCTGCTCAGGGCTGAGACACCCCTGAGGGGTGGGCTCAGGAGGAGGGGTCAGGCTGTGCTCAGGGGGGCCCAGGGACAGGACAAGGGGCCGTGGGCACAGGCTGGAGCAGAGCAAGTTCCCCCTGAGCCTGAGGAGGAACTTGTGTGCTGGGAGGGGGGCAGAGCCCTGGGCCAGGCTGCCCAGAGAGGTTGGGGAGTCTCCCTCCCTCTCTGGAGCCATCCCAACCCCCTGAGCCTGGGTGCTGTCCTGTGCAGCTCCAGGGGACCCTGCTCTGGGGGTGGCACTGGGGGTCTCCAGAGCTCCCTCCAACCCCCAGTCTGGGACTCTGTGATCTAATTCCATCAGTTTTGATATTCAGTGACCTGGAGCATAACACAGTACCAGAGATACCAGCAGACTATGGATTCATGTGCCAGTAAACCAGAACCTCAATGGTCTCCAGTTCTACCTCCTCTGCTCCCAGTCCCTCCCAGCACAGAGCGTGCAAACCAGAGCAGCAACAGGGACTCACTCTTCTGGCTCTGCAAGGTTTCAAGTCGTGACAGCTCAGCCTTTACAGAGCACCAGCAGCTGCACCTCACTCAAGTGACACACACTGGGTTACTCCCAGCTGCCTAAGGGAGTTCCACAGTGAGGAGAAGAGCCTTCTGGAGAGCCTGGCTGCCAGGGAGCAGGCCTGGGAACCAGAGAACTGGAGACTGGGCTGGGTTGGGAGGGACCCCAAGGGTCCCAGAGCTCCAACCCCCTGCCACAGGCAGGGACACCAACCTCAGACCTGGAGCTACACAAGGTTGCCCAGGGCCCCAGCCAACCTGGCCTTGGACACCCCCAGGGACGGGGCACCCACCCCCTCTCTGGGCAGCCCCTTCCAGCCCCTCCCCACTCTCTCTGCACACAACTTCCCCCCAATCTCTCCTCTCCCCCTTCCCTCCTCCAGCTTCACTCCAGACACTCTGGTGTCTCCCTGCCCAGCTCTCCAGCCTGGCCAGGGCCCTGCATGGCAGTGCAGTATCCCCCACCCCAATTCCTGGCTTAATCCCTCTCCATCCATAGACGCCATCCTCACCCAGCCTCCCCTCTCCCCTGGGAGCAGCCCCAGGCTGTGAATTCCCTCCCCTCCTCCCTGTGTGCAGAGAGGAGAGGGGGGTCCTCACGCTGCCCTGCTGCTTCCCTCCCCACATCCCCCTCTCTGCAGCTTTCCAGGCAATGTCTCCCCTCCCTCCTGCAGCCACCAGCCCAGCTCTGAGGTGAACAGCCACACTCCAGCCAGGATTCAGAAGCACAGGGGGGAAGAAGAGCAAAGCTTTCCCAACCTGAACCGCTCTTTGAAGCGTTCCTGTTCCCCTTCCAGGTGGCAGACAAGGTGTAAGCACTCAGGCTCCTTTGTGCATCACTTCAAGGATGCTCATTAAATGTAGGTCAAGGCTGCAGCCTCCCAGCACACCAAACACTTGCTCTGCCTCCCAGGCTCACTGGAATCCCTCTCCACAGCCACTGCTCATCATGCACATCAGCAGCACAGGCTGACACCTACGTGTGCACTCTGGAGGAGGTCATCAGCATTGCTACTGGGAATTCTTTAGGAGGCTTTTTCCACCCTAAAAATACAGATCCTAGAATCACAGGGGTTGGGAGGGACCCCCAGAGCCCATGGGGACCTTGGGCAGGGAGGGACAACCTGGGGATCAACCAGGGAGGATCCCACTGGATCTCCCTCCCCTCAGCCATATTCCCTCCAGTGAGGGGCTCTCAGAAGTCACAGGGGGACCTGCTGGAACCCCCCTGGGACCAGCACTGCCCTTTGTGGGGGTGCAGCCACTCTTGAAGACACCCAGGGGTGGTCCCCATCACATTTTGGGGGGGTGTTTCTGTGGGTTGCAAGGGGACACCAGAGCTTCCCACACCTGCAACCCCCCCCCCAGCATCATTGGTAGGGGGGCTGCTGGGTGGGACACAGCTCAACCCAGCACACAGGGTGTCTCAGCAGTGCCACCCCCCCACCCCTGGAGCTGCAGGGACCACCCCAAAATCCCCCATGGATCATAGAAACCCAGAATCCCAGCCTGGTCTGGTCTGGGAGGGACCCCAAGGGTTCCAGAGCTCCAACCCCCTGCCACAGGCAGGGACACCAACCTCAGGCCTGTAGCTACACAAGGTGGCCCAGGGGTCCCATCCCATCCCCCTGCTGAGGAGCAGGGTGGGGTTGGGGGGTGGGTTTCCCCACGGTGCTGGGAGAGGGGGGACAAGAGTTGCCCCCTGGCCTTTGGGTTGGGGACCCACAACAGCCACAGCTCCTTCCCTCCCATCTGCCCAGCTCTGCACCCTTGTGCCCAGCTCCTGGCTGAGGAGAGGGGAGGAACCATGGGATCCCAGACTGGGATGGACTGGGAGGGACCCCAAGGGTCCCAGAGCTCCAACCCCCTGCCACAGGCAGGGACACCAACCTCAGGCCTGGAGCTACACAAGGTTGCCCAGGGCCCCAGCCAGGATGAGGAGTCAGGAGAGCACAGTTCAGATGTACATGGTTAAGAAGCCCCACCTCTGCTCCAGAAGCAAGCCCATGGCTCCCCTTGCCACCACCTACGCTGCCAGAGGGGCTGGGACCACGCTGGGCTGCAACACAAGCACACACTTCTTCCAGAGAAAAGAAACTTTATCCTTGTTCCAGCAGCTCAACCTTACCCAGGGCTCCCACAGGCAAAACAAAAGGAAAGGAACAAAGGAACTATTTCAGCTCTGGTTTCTGCATACCAAGAGACCAAAGAGACAATAAGGTTTCTATTCACAAGGTAGCATGGAAGGAAGGAAGGCAGGGAAGCTGCAGCAAGCCCCAGGATGTACTTCAGAGCTGTTCCCATGCAGGGACAAGCTCTGCACAGCGTTGGTTCAGTCCTGCTTTGAGCTGATCTAATTCCCCACTGTGACACCCTGCATTTCCTAACGAGCTCAATGAAGTTGCCACCCACCTTGAAGAGCACTTCTTTTTAGGGAGGGTGTCACTCAGAGCAGCCAGAGTACAGAGCTGGGAGGGGTGGGTGCCAGGCAGGACACTGCGCTGCCATCCAGAGCCCTGGCCAGGCTGGAGAGCTGGGCAGGGAGACACCAGCTGGGGTTCAACACCAGCAAGTGGAGAGTCTGGCCCCTGGGGAGGAAGAACTGCTGGAATCAGGACAGGCTGGGGGGGAGCTGCTGGAGAGGAGCTCTGTGGAGAAGGACCTGGGGGTGCTGGGGGGTGACAGGGTGGCCATGAGCCAGCAGTGTGCCCTGGGGCTGAGAGAGACAAGGGGATCCTGGGGGCATCAGGAGGAGTGTGGGCAGCAGGTGACAGGAGGGGATCCTCCCCCTCTGCTCTGCCCTGCTCAGGCCCCAGCTGGAGGGTTGTGTCCAGTGCTGGGCTCCCTGGGATCAACCAGCCAGGGATCTCCTGGAGAGAGTCCAGAGGAGGCTGAGGAGATGCTGAAGGGCCTGGAGCATCTCCCCTGGGAGGAAAGGCTGAGAGAGCTGGGGCTGTTCAGCCTGGAGAGAAGAGCCTGAGAGGGGATCTGATCACTGGGGATCAAGAGCTGAAGGGTGGCACCCAGGGGGCCATGGGCAGCCTCTGCTCAGTGTCTGTGGGGACAGGACAAGGGGGGATGGGCTCAAGTTGGAGCCCAGGGAGTTCCCCCCCAATGTGGGGAAGAACTTCTTGCCAGTGAGGGTGAGGGAGCCCTGGGCCAGGCTGCCCAGGGGGTGTGGAGTCTCCTTCTCTGGAGAGATTCCAGCCCCTGTCCTAGGGACCCTGCTTTGGCAGGGGGCTGCACCCCAGGGGCTCTGGGGGTCCCTCCCAACCCCTGTGATTCTATCATCTCCCCATGACCCCCTCACTCACAGCCTCTGAGGTCCCACACCCAAACTCACAGCCAGGGAGGGTCTGGACTCCAAGATGCCAACACTCCACATGCAAATTCCCAAACTCACTGGAATTCTTCTCCAAACCCCCAAGTAAACATGTCTGAGCTCAATTCCAGCCAATTAAACCCGTTTTCAGGCATCCCTCAGCCTCCTCACACTGTATTTGTCAGCTGGAAGATAAAGAGGGAACAGGAATCCACGTGCACTGCTATTCCTGGCACACAGGATCTGTCACTCCTGGCTGCAACAGCCACTTTGTCCTCAAGTTACATGAAAATAAAACTCCAGTTAACACTCACCAAGGCTCATTTATACTCCTCAGGCTGGCAAGACAGCTCACACACAGGGGGGAAGGAGATTCACTCAGGGAAAGCACCAGCTCTATGGAGGAGGAGGGTAGCACGGCTTGGAGGGCATCAGAGAGATCAACCAGTCAGCATGATGAGCAGGGAGGAGCTCTGCCACCCCAGCTCCACAGCCAGGACTCCCCAGCACAGCAACTGCAGCTGCCTACCTCATGGGTCAGCAATTACCAGTCCCTGGTGCTAGAACCACTGAGGGAGGGAAGGAGAGACCAGTCCTGTATGGTTTCCATAGAATCCCAGACTGGGCTGGGCTGGGAGGGACCCCAAGGGTCCCAGAGCTCCAACCCCCTGACAGGTTTGGGAGGGACCCCAAGGGTCCCAGAGCTCCAACCCCCTGCCACAGGCAGGGACACCAACCTCAGGCCTGGAGCTACACAAGGTTGCCCAGGGCCCCAGCCAACCTGGCCTTGGACACCCCCAGGGACGGGGCACCCACCCCCTCTCTGGGCAGCCCCTTCCAGCCCCTCCCCACTCTCTCTGCACACAACTTCCCCCCAATCTCTCCTCTCCCCCTTCCCTCCTCCAGCTTCACTCCAGCCCCCTTGTCCTGCCAGGCTCTGCCCTTGAACAAGCCCATTCCCCTCCTGTTCCTGGGGTCCCTTCAGGGACTGGCAGGCTGCAGTGAGGTCCCCCCACAGCCTTCTCTTCTCCAGGCTGACCCAGCCCAGCTCCCTCAGCCTCTCTCCAGCCCTCTGAGCATCTCCCTGGCTCCTCTGACCCCTCAGACCAGGCAGCTTGCTGGCACAGACACTTCCAGCTGAGCCCTATCAACCCTGGATTAGTCTCAGCCCTGCCAGCAGGAGACAGACCAAGCACCCAGTGACACCCTGGCAGGTGCCACAGCAGGATTTCAAACTTTCAACAGCAGAAGAACCCCAGGAGGTTGGAAAGTTTCTGATGTTCCCAAACAGATGTTGCTGGGTTCTGCTGTTGGGATTTGGGAAGCCAAAGCCTGTCATGCCTCACAGGGCAGCACATCAGCAGCTCTTCAGAGAGTTTCGGTCTTTAAATGCAGCTTTAGGAGAGCCAAGGAACCACAGAGTCACCAGGTTGGAAAGGACTTTTAAGCTCCTGGAGTCCAACCATCCCTGTGCTGTGCTGACCCAGATCCCTGAGCACCTCATCTCTCCTCTGTTTGGAAACCAAAGGCTGCTTTTTCTGGTGCCTTGTTGTGTGATGGGCACTGCTGGGGGGGGGGGGGAGCACAGGAGTGTTTTCCTCTTGACTTTGTGATTTCACAGAATCCCAGGGTTGGAAAAACCCTTTAAGATCATCAAGTCCAACCAATCCCATCCTGAGCTGAACCAGATCCCTGAGCACCTCATCTCCCCTCTGTTCAACACCCCCAGGGCTGGGGACTGAAGGAGAACCAGTGCTCAGCGACAGACCTTACTGGTTTGCTGGAAGCAGACTGAGATCCCAGCATCACAGAGTCCCAGGGCTGGAAAAGCCCTTGAAGCTCCTGGAGTCCAACCATCCCTGTGCTGTGCTGCCCCAGATCTCTCAGCACCTCATCTCCCCTCTGTTCAACACCCCCAGGGCTGGGGACTCAGCCCCCTCCCTGGGCAGCCTGTGCCACAGCCCCACAACTCTGCCAGGGAAGAACTTTGCCCTCCCAGCTGAGCTGCCCCTGCCCTGGCACAGCTTGAGCCCATTGCCCCTTGGCCCAGCTCCTGGCCCCTGGCTGAAGAGACCCTGGCCCACCTCTCTGCACCCTCCTGGCAGGACAGGGGAGGGGGATGGGGAGAAGGTCTTGGTGATCAGTTCTTCACCATCAGCACCAGTGGAAGGTAAGGGTATGATACATCTGAGCTGACCCTGCCCTGGTGCAGCCTGAACCCACTGCCCCTTGTCCCATCTCCTGTGGGTTGCACCTACTGCAGTCAGACCACGTTTCCTGTGGAGGAGCAGTCTCCCTGCTGCCTTTTCCAGTGCTCTGCAAAGGAGGCACAGGCTGGAAAGCCAGGTGTCTGCCTCTGCAAGCAGAAAACATCACTGCTATTTCTGCAGGCCCCCAGCTTCCAGCTACCCAGCCTGCTGCACAGCAGCAAGCCAGGCTCTGCCAGCTACCAAAGCAGCACAACCCACAGCTTACAGCATCAGTCCCTCTTCAGAGGTGAGAGACAAGCCCTGACCCAGCCCCTCCTGAGTCCAGCTTTCAGCAGGGAGGGGCTGGGTGAGGACACACACAGCTCCTAGGCTGCCTCCTGTCAAACACAGCGTGCCCAGCTGCACAGCTCCACTGCCCTGCTGCAGCCACCCAGCTCAGAGTGGATTTCTCTGAAGCAGCTGCAGGATGCTCTCAGCTACTGCCCAGCAGCTGATTCCTACACGGCAGTGCCCAGGTTCCAGGAAAAGCTTCCCTCTGGAACCCTGCAGCATCAAGAAACGCTGGGTCTGAGTCTCTAAGCACAGGAGGAGGTTTCTGGTGTGAACCAAGTTGTGAGAATCCATCAATTCCCAGCCCTCGAGCTACATGGCCCAGTGTGACCATGGAAGATCACAGAACCACAGGCTCACAGGGGCTGGGAGGGACCCCCAGAGCCCCTGGGGTGCAACCCCCTGCCAAGGCAGGGTCCCTAGGACAGGGGCTGGAATCTCTCCAGAGAAGGAGACTCCACACCCCCTGGGCAGCCTGGCCCAGGGCTCCCTCACCCTCACTGGCAAGAAGTTCTGCCCCACATTGGGGGGAACTCCCTGGGCTCCAGCTTGAGCCCATCCCCCCTTGTCCTGTCCCCACAGACACTGAGCAGAGGCTGCCCATGGCCCCCTGGGCCCCACCCTTCAGCTCTTGATCCCCAGTGATCAGATCCCCTCTCAGGCTCTCCTCTCCAGGCTGAACAGCCCCAGCTCTCTCAGCCTTTCCTCCCAGGGGAGATGCTCCAGGCCCTTCAGCATCTCCTCAGCCTCCTCTGGACTCTCTCCAGGAGATCCCTGGCTGGTTGATCCCAGGGAGCCCAGCACTGGACACAACCCTCCAGCTGGGGCCTGAGCAGGGCAGAGCAGAGGGGGAGGATCCCCTCCTGTCACCTGCTGCCCACACTCCTCCTGATGCCCCCAGGATCCCATTGTCTCTCTCAGCCCCAGGGCACACTGCTGGCTCATGGCCACCCTGGCACCCCCCAGCACCCCCAGGTCCTTCTCCACAGAGCTTCTCTCCAGCAGGTCATTCCTCCAACCCTGGCAAGAGACCAAGTATTATACCCCCAGAGGCATCCATCCCCCCCCAAAACCCACAGGGTCTCCCACCAGAGGATGAAGGGCAGTGTCCCCAAGCTGATGTGCAGGAAGAAGAGTCTGAATCAAAAATAAAAGAGCCAATTGTCACAGCATTCCCCAGAAGCATCAGGATTCTGTGCAGGTTTCATCACCTCTCTTAGCTGTTAACTGAATAGAAGGAGCCTGAGAAAGAGGAGTTCTGTGCCTCTGAAAGGGTGGAAAACCTGGAGGAGTGTCATGGGACACACCTAGAATGGGGAGTTACTGCTCCCCCAAAAGCTGTCCCAAGGCAGCCAGGAGGCTGTAAGACTCGTTTGGGTTCCTGGTTTGCTGCATGCTCCAAGCAGGTCAGGTCCAGCTCACCTGCCAGAGGGAGAGCACCTTGAGCAAGCACCCTGCAGCCCTCAGCTGTGCTCCACACACCCTGCCTTGGCATGAGGGAAGAGCTGCCTGCTTCCAAAGCTGGACACTCCAGGGGGCACTTCACAGAACCACAGGGTTGGGAAAGACCTCTGAGGATCATGGAGTCCAACCAACCCCATCCTGAGCTCAGCCAGATCCCTGAGCACCTCATCTCCCCTCTGTTCAACACCCCCAGGGCTGGGGACTCAGCCCCCTCCCAGTTCTCAGGGGATAAACCACTGAGGGGAGCTGGAGCAGCCACCAGCCAGCCCAGCCCAGCAAAGGAGCTGGAGCTGCTCCAGCTGGATCCTGTGTCCAGAGCTGGGGCCCAACCCAAGGAAGATGTGGGGCTGTTGGAGAGGGGTCAGAGGAGCCAGGGAGATGCTCAGAGGGCTGGAGAGAGGGTGAGGGAGCTGGGCTGGGTCAGCCTGGAGAAGAGAAGGCTGTGGGGGGACCTCATTGCAGCCTGCCAGTCCCTGAAGGGACCCCAGGAACAGGAGGGGAATGGGCTTGTTCAAGGGCAGAGCCTGGCAGGACAAGGGGGCTGGAGTGAAGCTGGAGGAGGGAAGGGGGAGAGGAGAGATTGGGGGGAAGTTGTGTGCAGAGAGAGTGGGGAGGGGCTGGAAGGGGCTGCCCAGAGAGGGGGTGGGTGCCCCGTCCCTGGGGGTGTCCAAGGCCAGGTTGGCTGGGGCCCTGGGCAACCTTGTGTAGCTCCAGGCCTGAGGTTGGTGTCCCTGCCTGTGGCAGGGGGTTGGAGCTCTGGGACCCTTGGGGTCCCTCCCAGCTGGGAGTCTCTGAGCTCCCAGCAGCCACATCTGCTCTGCCCCCTGGAGAGGGGTGCATGAGGAGGTGACACCAGGGTTACTCAGAAGGGAACTGAGGTTATGGAAGTGTCACCCAGAGCTGGGCCAGCAGCACCCTGAGTTACAGGGTGAGAAACCACAGGGCTGACAGCAGCTCTCACCAAAGAGGTGCCTGCTCAGAGTTTGGCAGCAGCAAGGAAGCTCCTGCAAAAGCCTGATGAGCATCAGAGTAAGACACCACAGACCTTCTTCATGGGGCTTGTCTCCCACCTCCTGAGCAACTGCATCATTAGAAGCTCCTTACAGAGCTGCTGGCCACTATCTCAGGCTCCTGGAGATCCAAAGGAGCCTTACAGCAGGGCCTCTCCAGGCTGTAGAGCTTTGGATTGGATCCAGCCACAGCTGAGACACACAGTGGGGATTGGGACCCCTAACCCAGGTCCTGTGCTGGCACACAGGACCACCAGTGAGACTGAAGGGGTGTGGAGTGTGGAGGTGCCCTCCAGCACCCCACAGCAGGGCCATGGGAACCTGCCTGCAAAGACTGCCACCTCTCCTGGAATGGCAACCCCAGCATCTCCCTGCACTTCCACCTTCCCCAGCATCACCCTTCCTCCCATCCCTGCAGGTCCACCTTCCCCAGCATCACCCTTCCTCCCATCCCTGCACTTCCACCTTCCCCAGTATCACCCTTCCTGCCATCTCCCTGCACTTCCACCTTCCCCACCACTTTTTCCCCTCAATGCCCAGGTCAAACTCCTGCTGTGACCTGTGTCCCCCACTTCCTGAGCCCAGCAGCACCACAGCAAGCATCCAGGACCTGACCCTGGGCAGCATCCTCCTCCTGGCTCTCTCCAGGCAGGTGAAGGCCTCAAGGAGATGGGGACACATGGAGTGCCTGAGCCTCCTTCCAAGCCAGCCCCCAGCACCTCCACTCCCTGGCCCCGCTCACTGAGGCAGGAACAAGCAGCACCAGCCTTCCCAGGGAGCTCCTGCTGCTGCTGCTGCCGCCCCAGACACGTGGGTATCAAGCACAAGGAACCAGCCAGCCCTTACCTCTGGTTCTGCCAGAAGCCTGAGCAGCTGAAACATGAAAGAATCAATCATTTGGCTGTTCACTGGCAAGATCAAAGAGTTCTGGGGAGATGAAAGCCTTTCACAGCAGGCTGAGCGAGCAGAGGGGCTGGGGGGCTGCATTCAGCCAGCAATTAGACAGCTCTCCTCAAGCCACACACCTCAGCTCTCTGGAGTGACAGGAGTCTCCGTCTCTGGAGAGATTCCAGCCCCTGACTAAGGGACCCTGCTTGGGCAGGGGGTTGCACCCCAGGGGCTCTGGGGGGTCCTTCCAGCCCCTGTGACTCTGTACATGCTGCCATGTGCAGATGGATGGAGCTTCTCCTCTTCCTTTGCCCCAGTTACAGGAGGAGCCAGACAGGGAGCCCACTCCAACAGTGCTGCCTGCTGGAGAGGAGCTCTGTGGAGAAGGACCTGGGGGTGCTGGGGGGTGACAGGGTGGCCATGAGGCAGCAGTGTGCCCTGGGGCTGAGAGAGACAATGGGATCCTGGGGGCATCAGGAGGAGTGTGGGCAGCAGGTGACAGGAGGGGATCCTCCCCCTCTGCTCTGCCCTGCTCAGGCCCCACCTGGAGGGTTGTGTCCAGTGCTGGGCTCCCTGGGATCAACCAGCCAGGGATCTCCTGGAGAGAGTCCAGAGGAGGCTGAGGAGATGCTGAAGGGCCTGGAGCATCTCCCCTGTGAGGAAAGGCTGAGAGAGCTGGGGCTGTTCAGCCTGGAGAGAAGAGCCTGAGAGGGGATCTGATCACTGGGGATCAAGAGCTGAAGGGTGGGACCCAGGGGGCCATGGGCAGCCTCTGCTCAGTGTCTGTGGGGACAGGACAAGGGGGGATGAGCTCAAGTTGGAGCCCAGGGAGTTCCCCCCAGTGTGGGGCAGAACGTCTTGCCAGTGAGGGTGAGGGAGCCCTGGGCCAGGCTGCCCAGGGGGTGTGGAGTCTCCTTCTCTGGAGAGATCCCAGCCCCTGTCCTAGGGACCCTGCTTTGGCAGGGGGTTGCACCCCAGGGGCTCTGGGGGGCCCTCCCAGCCCCTGTGACTCAGTGGCAGAAGGAACAGGCAGCACGGCCACAGCTGGGACAGGAGCTGCCACTCATGTCATGCCTGGAGCTGATGAGCACAGTGACCTGTAAGACCTGTGCAATGCTGCTGAGACCCAGTCAGTGCCTCAGCACCTGAGAAGGCAGGAGAACAACCTCTTCAGGCCCAGGCCCAGGCTGCTTGGTGAATGGCACACACAAAGGCTGGATCTCTTGAGCCAGAGATGACACAACTTGAGCAGAGCAGCCTTAAGGAGGCCCCTGACAGCCTCACCACCCCTAGGACAGGCAACAGAGGGGTGTCACACCCTGCCCTCAGATGGGCAAGCCCTGGTGTGGTCACAGCACCACCCACCTTCCTGGCCTCATCTCTGACAGGTTCAGCAGCTCAGACCTTGGGCCAGGGCAGCTTCCCAGTGAGGGGGGATCTCCATCCATGACAGACAGTGGGGCTGAGGGCAGCCTTAGAGCTGCTGAGCACCCCCTGTCCTGGGCTGCACCCCAGGGCTGGGACAGGGCGTTCTGCCCCTCTGGGACACAGACCCCCCCAGCAGTGCTGCCTCCAGCTCGGGGGTCCCCAGGACAAGGGGGACATGGAGCTGTGGGAGCCAGTCCCCAGGAGATGATGGGAGGGCTGGAGCTGCTCTGGAGCCAGGCTGGGAGAGCTGGGCTGGCTCAGCCCAGAGGAGAGAAGCTGCTGCTGGGCAGAGCTCCCAGCCCCTTCCCATCCCTCCAGGGGCTCCAGGAGAGCTGGAGAGGGGCTGGTGCCCAGGGCAGGGAGGGCCAGGCCCAGGGGAACGGCCTTCAGCTGCAGGAGGGGCTGGGGGGCAGGCATTACACTAAGGGCCATGAAGCAGGCTGCCTGGAGGAGTGGGAGATGCCCCATCCCTGGAAACATCCAGGGTCAGGTTGGATGGGGCTGGGAGCAGCCTGGTCTGGCTGAAGACATCCCTGCCCAGGGCAGGGGTGGGACTGGATGAGCTCTAAAGGTCCTTTCCCACCCAAACCAGTCTGGGGCGTTGCTCACAGCCCTCAGACCCTGGTAGTACAGGCACTCCCAGCACCTAAAGCAGTGCTCCCCACCAGAGCAGGGTGTTTCCAGCACTCCCCATACCCAACAGCTACCTCAGGGTACCTGTAGAGCCAATCCTTAGTCCAAGGAGGACAGAGCAGCAGTTTGGAAAGCATCCTTGAGGAAAAAGCCATAGAGGTATGGGTGTCAGCACAGGGATCCCACCCCCAGCAGCCTGTCTCAGGGAACAGGAACTCAGATCTTGGAAGCACAAAGGCACAAACAGGTATTTTTCCAGGACACAGAGTACAAACCAGCCACAACCCCCCCAGGAAAGAAAGCTCTGACTTGTTTTGGCTCCAGGAAAGAACAAAACCATGCAGAGGCTCTTCTAGCTCGACCCACACAAGACCCGTGGTGAAACCCACCCAGAAAAGCAAAGCCCACACAGGGAAGTTGGACTGGAACACGACACACTCCAGGCTTGGAGCAGCAGCTCTGGTCCTGTTCCCCCAGAGCCAGGCAGGGAATTCCCACAGCACCAGGAATTGGACAAGCTCCTTTCCTGGGGGAACCTGATGAGGTTCAACACTGCCAAGGGTCAGGGGTGGCACTGGGGCTGAGGGATCCCAGCCATGGATACAGCCTGGGAGAAGAGCTCCTGGGGAGCAGCCCTGTGAGAAGGACCTGGGTGTCATGGGGGGTGAGAAACTCCCCCTGAGCCAGCAGTGGCTCTGGGAGCTGGGAAGGGAGATGGGATCCTGGGCTCCATCAGCAGAGGGGTGGCAGCAGGGACAGGGAGGGGATTGTCCCTCTCTGCTCTGCCCTGGGGAGGCCCCAGCTGGATCCTGTGTCCAGAGCTGGGGCCCAACACAAGGAAGATGTGGGGCTGTTGGAGAGGGGTCAGAGGAGCCAGGGAGATGCTCAGAGGGCTGGAGAGAGGCTGAGGGAGCTGGGCTGGGTCAGCCTGGAGAAGAGAAGGCTGTGGGGGGACCTCACTGCAGCCTGCCAGTCCCTGAAGGGACCCCAGGAACAGGAGGGGAATGGGCTTGTTCAAGGGCAGAGCCTGGCAGGACAAGGGGGCTGGAGTGAAGCTGGAGGAGGGAAGGGGGAGAGGAGAGATTGGGGGGAAGTTGTGTGCAGAGAGAGTGGGGAGGGGCTGGAAGGGGCTGCCCAGAGAGGGGGTGGGTGCCCCGTCCCTGGGGGTGTCCAAGGCCAGGTTGGCTGGGGCCCTGGGCAACCTTGTGTAGCTCCAGGCCTGAGGTTGGTGTCCCTGCCTGTGGCAGGGGGTTGGAGCTCTGGGACCCTTGGGGTCCCTCCCAGCCCAGACCAGTCTATGATTCCCACAAGGAGCTTCTGAAGCACCTGCCCCCCTCAGGAGGGTCACACAAACCCAAGCTGGGGCTGAAACCCTTTTCCTGGGGGTCCCACAGCTGCCAGTGCCAGGGGAATCCGTGCTACCTGCTCTCATCCAAGGCCTTTCCTGGGCATTTCTCAGCCCCAGGCAGGCTGAGTGTTCCTGGCAGGATCAGCCCAGGCAGAGCCATCATCCTTCCCAGGATTCTCCTGCTCTTCCCTCTGCGACGCTGCTGACAAGCAGGAACACGCTGCCCTTGCACAGCGAGGAGGAGGAGGAGGAGGAGGACATGGGCAAGCAGTTGCTGTGGTGGAAGCAGCAGAAGCAGCCCACCCCCTGCTCTGAGGGCTGCCAGGAGCAGGTACAGGGACCAGCTGAGCCCAGGCCCCTCACATGCAGCACTGCAGGCTCACAGGGCAGCACTGGCTGCTGGGCACAAGCTAAAAGCACTTCAGGCTGGGATGGGGGGTTAGGGGTTTGTCTACAGACTCCTGACCCACTCCCTAAATCCACATCCCTCACCTTTGGATTCAGCATCTTCCCAGGATTGGGCAACAGATTTCTCTTTCTAGAGAGACAAATGGAGGCTGAGGGGAGCCCTTCTCCCCATCCACCTGCCCTGCCCTGCCAGGAGGGTGCAGAGAGGTGGGCCAGGGTCTCTTCAGCCAGGGGCCAGGAGCTGGGCCAAGGGGCAATGGGCTCAAGCTGTGCCAGGGCAGGGGCAGCTCAGCTGGGAGGGCAAAGTTCTTCCCTGGCAGAGTTGTGGGGCTGTGGCACAGGCTGCCCAGGGAGGGGGCTGAGTCCCCAGCCCTGGGGGTGTTGAACAGAGGGGAGATGAGGTGCTCAGGGATCTGGTTCAGCTCAGGGTGGGATTGGTTGGACTTGATGATCTTAAAGGGTTTTTCCAACCCTGGGATTCTGTGAAATCACAAAGTCAAGAGGAAAACACTCCTGTGCTCCCCCCCCCAGCAGTGCCTAACACACAACAAGGCACCTTAAAAAGCAGCCTTTGGTTTCCAAACCAAAAGCTGCACCCCCCCCTTACCAACTCCTGAGGAAGTTTTCCCCAAGGTCAGCTGGCTTTGCCTTTGGTCTCAAAATTCAGGAGCAGAACCACATGGGTCAGACAGCCTGGCACAAACTGCAGCCCTGTGCTGCAGAGCTGCTCAGAGTCACCAGCTTGGAAAAAACCTTTGGAGATCATCAAGTCCAGGGAGTGATGGGGCCTGGAGACCACCAAATCCCAGCATCCCAGGGTTGGAAAAGCCCTTGAAGCTCCAGGAGTCCAACCATCCCTGTGCTGTGCTGCCCCAGATCTCTCAGCACCTCATCTCCCCTCTGTTCAACACCCCCAGGGCTGGGGACTCAGCCCCCTCCCTGGGCAGCCTGTGCCACAGCCCCACAACTCTGCCAGGGAAGAACTTTGCCCTCCCAGCTGAGCTGCCCCTGCCCTGGCACAGCTTGAGCCCATTGCCCCTTGGCCCATCTAATGGCCCCTGGCTGAAGAGACCCTGGCCCACCTCTCTGCACCCTCCTGGCAGGGCAGGGCAGGGGGATGGGGAGAAGGGCTCCCCTCAGCCTCCTCTTCTCCAGGCTCAACACCCCCAGCTCCCTCAGCTGCTCCTCAGAGGATTTGCCCTCCAGCCCCTTCCCCAGCCTGGTTGCCCTTCTCTGCACTGGCTCCAGGACCCCCATGTCCTTCTGATGCTGAGGAGCCCAGAACTGGACCCAGCACTGGAGCTGCAGCCTCCCCAGTGCCCAGTCCAGGGGCACAATCCCCTCCCCACTTACGGGCCACACTGTGTCTGACACAAGCCAGGATGCCCTTGGCCCCTGGGCACACTGCTGGCTCATGTTCAGCCTGCTGTCACCCAACACCCCCAGGTCCTTCTCCTCCTGAGAGCTCCCCAGCCAGTCCCCCCCAGCCTGTAGTGCTGCAGGGGGTTTTTGCTCTCCCCTAGGAAAACCAAAAGCCCCTCCATGCCCTCTGATCTCTGCAGTGCCAGAGCAGTCTCCTCCCAGACACAGCACTGGCTTTCACTGCAGCAGCTGAGCTCTGTGCTCCCCAGGTCCTTCCCTCTTCCCTCCTCAGGCCCTGGTGAGGCAACAGCTGCCTGTTGGAGGCACAGCAGGAGCAGCAACAGCCTGTCAGCACCAGGACAGGCAGAGGAGCAGGGCTGTGTGCCCTGTGCTGCCACCACACAGCTATGTGCCCCAGGATGGAGCTGGGCTGGCTGCTCACCCTTCCCAACTGGTTTCTGCCCTGAGGCAGCACAGAAGCCAGCCCAGTTTAGGGTTTGTTCCAGAGGGAGGAGGAACAGGAGGCACCAGCACAGCTGCCAAGTGCTTTGTATGGCAAAACCTCCAGCCTAAGAGTGAGTTCCCAGCACAGTGCCACCCATGCTGGGGTTTCCATGCCCCCTGATGCCCTACACACCCCACCAGGAGGGATTTACAGGGAAGCAGGAGAAGCCAGATGAGGGAAGTGATCCAGCTCAGCTGAGAAATAGCTGTGTTTAAGAAAATACCACCCCAAGAAGCTCCCAGCCTGCTCAGTTCCTCAGCTCTTCCCCATGCAGCCACCCACAGGCTTCTCACTGCACTGCCAGCACACACCCAGGGCTTGAGACCCACAACCCCCCCCCCAAAGCCCCTCACCATGCCACCCACTCAGCCCAATTGACTCCACACCCCTCCCCCAGGTGTCCCAGCAGATGGAGGTGAGGAGAACCACTCTCTCAAAGACCACATGAAACTTGTTGAACCCCAAGCTGAGGGGATCCCCAAGCCTGAGGCCACATCCAGAGCAGCCTCCAACAGCCCCCCACAGACCCACTTCCACCTGGTATTTGCATTCTGAGCCCCTTCACCCCCTCCCCTCTGAGAGCTCCCCTCAGTGAGCTCTACCTGTGCACAGAGACAGGGTTTGCCCCTCTCCCTGCCCCAGGATTTCTGAATGGGACTGAACCAGAGTTAGGGTGGGGGGTCTTTAGAGGGGGGTCAGGGTCTTTGGGAGGTTCTTACCCCAATTAACTCACAGCCTGGGCATAACATAAACTAAACCCAGTTGCCTGCAGCTCCTGCAAGCCAAAAAGCTCTAGATGCAAGCCAAAAAGCCAGCCAACTGCCACAGAAACACTCCTCTCTTGGACCCCAGAAACTACAGCTTTCCTCCTGCCTTACAACCCCTGTGCAGCTCAAAGCATGTTCCCAACTCCAAGCTTCCACCTCGTTTGCCTTCCCACAGCCACCCAAGGTCTCCCCCAGTCTCTGTGAGGGGCTCCTTCCTTCCCAGGGTCAGAGCATCACAGCCCTCACAAACCCTCACAAGAAGGATGAGGAGCCTCTTCAGGTTTGTTGTACTCACTATTTTTGTTACCCCAGGACTTGAAAAACTTGCTTTTTCTTTTAATTTCACTGCTTAAAGGCAGGGGCTCCAAAGCAAGTGCCAAGCAACTCCAACTGCAGCCAATGAAAGCCAAAGAAATAATAATAATAATAATAATAATAAATCCCTCACTAAAATAATAATAAAAATAATTTAATAATAATAAAACCCCTCACTAAAACCCCTGAGAAAGAAAGGATTTAGTCAGAAAGTGTTCCTGTACCTGTGCATTTAAAGCAACTGAGTTTTGCAGGCACCTAGCACTGCCCTGACCTTGCTGTGTCCAGGATCCCAGCCTGGTCTGGGTTTGGGAGGGACCCCAAGGGTCCCAGAGCTCCAACCCCCTGCCACAGGCAGGGACACCAACCTCAGGCCTGGAGCTACACAAGGTTGCCCAGGGCCCCAGCCAACCTGGCCTTGGACACCCCCAGGGACGGGGCACCCCCCCCCTCTCTGGGCAGCCCCTTCCAGCCCCTCCCCACTCTCTCTGCACACAACTTCCCCCCAATCTCTCCTCTCCCCCTTCCCTCCTCCAGCTTTAGGCCATTAGAATACAGCAGGGGGGGATCAAACCTCCAAAATCACAGGGCTTTTCCTCCCCTCCCTGGGTTGGCAGAGCCACAGTCAGCACAGGTATCCAGGAGGAGCAGCGTTCAGAGGAGCTTCTCCAGGGCTGCATCCACAGTGCTCTGCCCAGCACATTACTAGAGGTAGTCAGATGTCATGGGGAGGGGAGGAAAACATTCTGTGACTCATCTTAATTTGCATTTCACTTCGTCAAACAATAGCAATTACATGCTTGAGTGGAGTTCTGACGTTCACATCTCCAGACAGGCACCCAGGCAAAGGCTGGGGTGGTACCTGCTGACCCCCAGCAGCCCCCCGACCCTGTTTTGGTGGCTCCTTCAGGCTGCCAGCAGCTGGATGGGTTCAAATGCCAATGGGGAGAAAGATTTGCTTCAGAAACGAAGGTCTGAGGAATAATTCCACTGGGAGTTACTTGCACTGACACCCACCCTCTGCAAGGGCTGATGCTCCAGAGCTGGGAGGGGTGGGTGCCAGGCAGGACACTGCGCTGCCATCCAGAGCCCTGGCCAGGCTGGAGAGCTGGGCAGGGAGACACCAGCTGGGGTTCAACACCAGCAAGTGGAGAGTCTGGCCCCTGGGGAGGAAGAACTGCTGGGATCAGGACAGGCTGGGGGGGAGCTGCTGGAGAGGAGCTCTGTGGAGAAGGACCTGGGGGTGCTGGGGGGTGACAGGGTGGCCATGAGCCAGCAGTGTGCCCTGGGGCTGAGAGAGACAATGGGATCCTGGGGGCATCAGGAGGAGTGTGGGCAGCAGGTGACAGGAGGGGATCCTCCCCCTCTGCTCTGCCCTGCTCAGGCCCCAGCTGGAGGGTTGTGTCCAGTGCTGGGCTCCCTGGGATCAAACAGCCAGGGATCTCCTGGAGAGAGTCCAGAGGAGGCTGAGGAGATGCTGAAGGGCCTGGAGCATCTCCCCTGGGAGGAAAGGCTGAGAGAGCTGGGGCTGTTCAGCCTGGAGAGAAGAGCCTGAGAGGGGATCTGATCACTGGGGATCAAGAGCTGAAGGGTGGGACCCAGGGGGCCATGGGCAGCCTCTGCTCAGTGTCTGTGGGGACAGGACAAGGGGGGATGGGCTCAAGTTGGAGCCCAGGGAGTTCCCCCCAATGTGGGGAAGAACTTGTTGCCAGTGAGGGTGAGGGAGCCCTGGGCCAGGCTGCCCAGGGGGTGTGGAGTCTCCTTCTCTGGAGAGATCCCAGCCCCTGTCCTAGGGACCCTGCTTTGGCAGGGGGTTGCACCCCAGGGGCTCTGGGGGGCCCTTCCAGCCCCTGTGATTCTCTGATGATTCTAATGGAACAATAAAGGCAAGCTGCTTGTGGCACAAGAGGCATTCCAGAAAATGCCCAAATCAGCAGCATTTGGGGCCAGGGGATCAGGAACTACTTAAGAGAAGCCACCAGCACTCAGTGTGTAAGAGCACCAAGGAGCAGCTACCACCAAGAGCCCTGACCCATCTGTGAAGCACAACTGAAGTGTCACAGCTTCTCCAGAACACAGGCACCAGCAAAATTACTTCTGCACCAGAGAGTCCTGAAAACAAGACTGGCTGCTGACAGACCACGTCCTCTCCAGTTTGCTCCTGTTCTACCTGCAAAGGGCACTGGAGCACTGGAGGACAAGGCCCCCTGCTCACCCTGGGAGGTTGGGATGACTTAGGAATTCTGGCTGAGGAGCCACCTGGGTTATTTATAGTTCCTCTGGCCAGGGCACCTCGTCACATCCAAGAGCTGAACTGCTGCTGTAGGGGGAGTATCAGATCCCAGGGATCCCAAGTGCAACGGGAGGCAGAACACACCCAAGAACACAGAGTAAACCACATCCAGACCTCAGCAGCCCTTAGGATGTGCCAAGAGGAAAGCAGGAGGAGGGGAATTAATGATATGAAGCAGAAAGGCATTATTAGTGTGTCTCACTTCCACAGGCACACGAGCCTTTCAGAGAATCATAGCATGGCCTGGGTTGGGAGGGACCCCAAGGGTCCCAGAGCTCTAACCCCCTGCCACAGCCAGGGACACCAACCTCAGGCCTGGAGCTACACAAGGTGGCCCAGGGGTCCCATCCCATCACCCTGCTGAGGAGCAGGGCTCGGGGGTGGGTTTCCCCACGGTGCTGGGAGGGGGGGGGACAAGAGCTGCCCCCTGGCCTTTGGGTTGGGGACCCACAACAGCCACAGCTCCTTCCCTCCCATCTGCCCAGCTCTGCACCCTTGTGCCCATCTCCTGGCTGAGGAGAGGGGAGGAACCATGGAATCCCAGACTGGGATGGACTGGGAGGGACCCCAAGGGTCCCAGAGCTCCAACCCCCTGCCACAGGCAGGGACACCAACCTCAGGCCTGGAGCTACACAAGGTTGCCCAGGGCCCCAGCCAACCTGGCCTTGGACACCCCCAGGGACGGGGCACCCACCCCCTCTCTGGGCAGCCCCTTCCAGCCCCTCCCCACTCTCTCTGCACACAACTTCCCCCCAATCTCTCCTCTCCCCCTTCCCTCCTCCAGCTTCACTCCAGCCCCCTTGTCCTGCCAGGCTCTGCCCTTGAACAAGCCCATTCCCCTCCTGTTCCTGGGGTCCCTTCAGGCACTGGCAGGCTGCAGTGAGCCTTTGGCCAGGTGGGATTGAGGTCACACCCCACCACTCACATTTCACACACAGGGGTTGGTTCCAGAGCTCCCCCAGACCCACCCTCCCCACAGAGCCTCAGGAGGGAAGCGCTCCCTGCCCACACCCAGCAGCACCACCACACTCTGTACCTGCCCTGGCTCTCTCAGGTGCTTGGTGGAGCTCAGGCAAACACAAAGCCATGAATCAGAGCTCCCAAGGAACAGGCTTCTTTCCTGCTACATGCAAGGAGAGATCAGGCCATTGAGCCAGTCAGCTTCACTATCATCTCCTGTGTACACAAGAGCTCTGCAGAGAGCGTTTCCTTGTTGCTCCAGGTCAAAGACTCCATGGGAGGTTTGTCCTGGAACCCTCCTGTCCCAGCCTGAGCTGTGCCACCACCACAGTGGGATTTAGCACAGCAGGTACCCACCTCTCTGGGCATCGTGTTCCTGGGGTGTCCAGGAGAAAGCCCAAGAAGGCTCTGGCACTGGTAACCATGGGTTTTAGTGGGAGACTGAGTGTTTTCAGACTGATTGCTCAATGGCTGCGGTGCAGTACAGAGGAGGAGAGCTTATCAGAGAGGGTGTGAGCCCAGGTCAAGGCTTCACCCTGGCAGGAGGGCTGCTCTGGGAAGGCAGCACTGCAGGGTCTCCCCAGAGACTGACACTGCTGGGGTGGGACATGAGGTGTCCCCTTAACTGGCTACTTAGAGAATCACCAGGGCTGGAAAAGCCCTTGAAGCCCCTGGAGTCCAACCATCCCTGTGCTGTGCTGCCCCAGATCTCTCAGCACCTCATCTCCCCTCTGTTCAACACCCCCAGGGTGGGCACTCAGCCCCCTCCCTGGGCAGCCTGTGCCACAGCCCCACAGCTCTGCCAGGGAAGAACTTTGCCCTCCCAGCTGAGCTGACCCTGCCCTGGCACAGCTTGAGCCCATTGCCCCTTGGCCCAGCTCCTGGCCCCTGGCTGAAGAGACCCTGGCCCACCTCTCTGCACCCTCCTGGCAGGGCAGGGGAGGTGGATGGGGAGAAGGTCTCCCCTCAGCCTCCTCTTCTCCAGGCTCAACACCCCCAGCTCCCTCAGCTGCTCCTCAGAGGATTTGCCCTCCAGCCCCTTCCCCAGCCTGGTTGCCCTTCTCTGCACTGGCTCCAGGACCCCCATGTCCTTCTGATGCTGAGGAGCCCAGAACTGGACCCAGCACTGGAGCTGCAGCCTCCCCAGTGCTCAGCCCAGGGGCACAATCCCCTCCCCAGACCTACTGGCCACACTATTGATGACACAAGCCAGGATGCCATGGGCTTTCTTGGGACAGAACTAAGGGCACAGCACCTTCAGGACATCTTGGGGTCAAGATGAGCACCTGGAACTCAGCACCACACAAGATCCCTCTGGGTTTCACACACTCACACCCCAGGCAGCCCTGCAGCAGAGCTCCCAGCTCCCACAGCCAGACATTTAGCTCAGAACTTGGGAAGTAAAACTCACACACCAGGAAGCAGACAGGCACTACGAGCAGGTTACGTACTCCAGAACCCAACCCCCACCAGTCTGAACTGGCCTGACTCCCCAGAAACACCTCCAAACCCTACATGCTCACACTTGGCTATGAAGCCAGGGGCTAACTCAGCTGGGAACACTGAGAATCTGCAGTTCCACCAAAGCCTAGTGCTAATGACTCAATTCCCAGTCACTAATCACCGCTCCCTACAAGCACAGGCTTCTCCAGAGTGAGAGCTGCTGTCCATCCACTGAGCTCCTAACCAAGGTGCTGGCCATTTTTAACCTGGAGCATTGAAATAAACCCTCCCAGCAGAGACAGAAAGCCCTGAGAGCTGGGCCATGCAGGCAGGAATCTGCCAAGCAGCAACCAGCTAGGCTACAGCTACCACAGCAAGACAAACACAGCCTTCAAGAGCCGAGGCAGGAGGTGACAAAGTGACTGTCACACCCCCCAGCACAACTGAGCACAACCCAGAGTTCAGGCAACAACCCTGTCCTGACACCCAGCTGCCCCAGACAGACTTTCTTTCACTCAGAACCCCCCCCAGGGCTTAAGAGAATCTTTTCACACCCTGTCTTGTAGCCTGAGCCTCAATCTTTAGGGTGAAGGAAGCCGGTGAGGAAGCACATGGGAGCACCACAGGTCACACTGGGGCTCCACCTTCCCCTACGCTGGGTGAAGAGCTGGTTGTCTAAGGGGTTTAAACCAAGCACCCAAAGCCAGAGCCAATCCAAACCTCCAGAAGGCTTTCCTTTTCCCCCAGACACACAAACAACACCAGTGGGTGCTGCAAGGAAAAGGCAGAGCCATCAGCTGCCAGAGCTGGTCACCCAGAAGCTGCCAACCTCAACTCTTCACCTGCCAAATGAGACAGCACTGGGGAGGAGGAGGAAACTCCCTGGCACATCTGAGGGGGAAGGGTGTTAGGGAGACAACAACTCCCCAACAAATCTAAGGGGGAAGGGTGCTAGGGAGAAGAAGAGATCTAAGGAGAAAGGGTATCAGGGAGAAGAAGAAAACTCCATGGCAGATCTAAGGAGGGAGAAGAAGAAATCTAAGGAGGAAGGGTGTTAGGGAGAAGAAGAGAACTCCAACAAATTTAAGGAGAAAAGGTATTAGGGAGAAGAAGAAAACTCTGGCAAATCTAAGGAGGAAGGGTGTTAGGGAGAAGAAAACTCCATGGCAAATCTAAGGGGAAAGGGTGTTAGGGAGAAGAAGAAAACTCCCCAACAAATCTAAGGAGAAAGGGTGTGAGGGAGAAGAACAAATCTAAGGAGAAAAGGTATTAGGGAGAGGAAGAAAACTCCCCTACAAACCTGAGGAGGAAGGGTGTTAGGGAGAATTCCCCAACAAACCTGAGAAGAAGGGTGTTAGGGAGAAGAAGAAAACTCCCCAACAAAGCTAAGCAGAAAGGGTGTTAGGGAGAAGAACAAATCTAAGGAGAAAAGGTATTAGGGAGAAGAAGAAAACACCACCAAATCTAAGGAGGAAGGGCATTAGGGAGAAGCAGAAAACTCTGGCAAATCTAAGGGGGAAGGGTGTGAGGGAGAACAAATCTAAGGAGAAAAGGTATTAGGAAGAAGAAAACTCCCCAACAAATCTAAGGAGGAAAGGTGTTAGGGAGAAGAACAAGTCTAAGGAGAAAGGGTATTAGGGAGAAGAAGAAAACTCCCTGACAAATCTAAGGAGGAAGGGTGTTAGGGAGAAGAAGAAATCTAAGGAGGAAGGGTATCAGGGAGAAGAAGAAAACTCCAACAAATCTAAGGGGGAAGGGAGAAGAACAAATCTAAGGAGAAAAGGTGTTTAGGAGAAGAAGAAAACTCCCCTACAAACCTGAGGAGAAAGGGTATTAGGGAGAAGAAGAAAACTCCCTGGCAAATCTAGGGAGAAAGGGTATCAGGAAGAAGAAAACTCCCCAACAAATCTAAGGAGGGTGTTAGGGAGAAGAACAAGTCTAAGGAGAAAAGGTGTTTGGGAGAAGAAGAAAACTCCCCAACAAATCCAAGGAGGAAAGGTGTTAGGGAGGAGAAGAAAACTCTGGCAAATCTAAGGAGGAAGGGTGTTAGGGAGAAGAAAACTCCCCAACAAATCTAAGGAGGAAGGGTGTTAGGGAGAACAACAAATCTAAGGAGAAAAGGTATTAGGGAGAGGAAGAAAACTCCCCTACAAACCTGAGGAGGAAGGGTGTGAGGGAGAATTCCCCAACAAACCTGAGGAGAAGGGTGTTAGGGAGAAGAAGAAAACTCCCTGGCAAATCTAAGGAGAAAAGGTATTAGGGAGAAGAAAACTCCCTGACAAATCTAAGGAGGAAGGGTATCAGGGAAAAGCAGAAAACTGGCAAATCTAAGGGGGAAGGGTGTTAGGGAGAAGAAGAAAACTCCCTGGAAAATCTAAGGAGAAAAGGTATTAGGGAGAAGAAAACTCCCCTACAAACCTGAGGAGGAAGGGTGTGAGGGAGAACTCC
>JAKCOX010000125.1:279775-526235 GCA_022605575.1 Laterallus jamaicensis coturniculus | reverse complement strand
GGGGCTGGGGGCAGCAGTGCTGCCGGAGGTCAAAGCATCATTCAGTGGTGAGGCAGCTTCTCAGCCCCTTGTTCCTGAGCGCTGCCGGGAGAGGAACCTCGGAAAACAAGGCGGTGACTGGCTCTGCAAAGCACTGACAGCAACAGTGCAGGGCTCCCCCCCCCCCCCCAGCTCCCTCAGCAGCGTGGGATCACAGCATCACAGCATCACAGGGGCTGGGAGGGACCTCCAGAGCCCCTGGGGTGCAACCCCCTGCCCAAGCAGGGTCTCTAGGACAGGGGCTGGGATCTCTCCAGAGAAGGAGGACTCCACACCCCCTGGGCAGCCTGGCCCAGGGCTCCCTCACCCTCACTGGCAACAAGTTCTGCCCCACATTGGGGGGGAACTCCCTGGGCTCCAACTTGAGCCCATCCCCCCTTGTCCTGTCCCCACAGACACTGAGCAGAGGCTGCCCATGGCCCCCTGGGTCCCACCCTTCAGCTCTTGATCCCCAGTGATCAGATCCCCTCTCAGGCTCTCCTCTCCCCAGCTCTCTGTTCCAGCTGGCAGCACTGAGAGCAGAGGATGTGCTGAGCCCTCCCAGGCACAGGGAGGATGCAAAGGTCGTGTGGAGCTCCCTGTGCCTTTGGCAGGGGCTGGGAGCCCTGGGAACGTCTCCCATTTCTGCAGAGTCACCCCTGCTCTGCGTGGGAGCAGGAGGGTGGCTGGGCCAGCTCTGCCCAGCAGCGCGCTGGGACCTGCCCAGGGAGCTCTCTGCCCTTGGCACTGCCCGGCCTGGCTCCATCTGCTGCACCTGGGGCTCCTTCCCTGGCTTTCAGCCTGAAGAACCTCTGTCCTCCTGTGCCTCTGAACCCCCCAGCTCAGCTGACCCCTCTCCGAGGTGTTCAGCCCCTCTGCTGCCCAGAGCTGCTCCCTCCTGGCTGCAGCCTCATGGTGATGCTGGGTCAGGATCCTCCGTGAGGGAACAGCACCCACCCTCAGCAAGTACCTGATGCTCCAGAGCTGGGAGGGGTGGGTGCCAGGCAGGACACTGCGCTGCCATCCAGAGCCCTGGCCAGGCTGGAGAGCTGGGCAGGGAGAGACCAGCTGGGGTTCAACACCAGCAAGGGGAGAGTCTGGCCCCTGGGGAGGAAGAACTGCTGGAATCAGGACAGGCTGGGGGGGAGCTGCTGGAGAGGAGCTCTGTGGAGAAGGACCTGGGGGTGCTGGGGGGTGACAGGGTGGCCATGAGCCAGCAGTGTGCCCTGGGGCTGAGAGAGACAATGGGATCCTGGGGGCATCAGGAGGAGTGTGGGCAGCAGGTGACAGGAGGGGATCCTCCCCCTCTGCTCTGCCCTGCTCAGGCCCCAGCTGGAGGGTTGTGTCCAGTGCTGGGCTCCCTGGGATCAAAAGGACAGGGATCTCCTGGAGAGAGTCCAGAGGAGGCTGAGGAGATGCTGAAGGGCCTGGAGCATCTCCCCTGGGAGGAAAGGCTGAGAGAGCTGGGGCTGTTCAGCCTGGAGAGAAGAGCCTGAGAGGGGATCTGATCACTGGGGATCAAGAGCTGAAGGGTGGCACCCAGGGGGCCATGGGCAGCCTCTGCTCAGGGTCTGTGGGGACAGAGGGGGGATGGGCTCAAGTTGGAGCCCAGGGAGTTCCCCCCAATGTGGGGAAGAACTTCTTGCCAGTGAGGGTGAGGGAGCCCTGGGCCAGGCTGCCCAGGGGGTGTGGAGTCTCCTTCTCTGGAGAGATTCCAGCTCCTGTCCTAGGGACCCTGCTTTGGCAGGGGGCTGCACCCCAGGGGCTCTGGGGGGCCCTTCCAACCCCTGTGATTCTGTGACTCTGTGATCCTGTGATCCCCCTTGTCCTGCCTTGTTCCCAGCCCATCTTGCCAGAGCATTAGGAACTCCTCTAATCTCAGCAGTGATTTCTGACCGTGTGGCCCTGCAGACATCACTCACATCTGTGGAAAACCCGGGCCCAGGATAGAATCCTGGAGCCTCCCACATGTTTGCCAGCCCCCCCTGCTCCCCCTCACCCAACTCCCGTGGGACAGCAGCAGGGATGGGCAGGGAGACCTGGGGAAGTGGCTGTGGGGATCTCCACCTCAGGGCAGAGCACGTGTAGGGTCCCAGCCTGCAGCCCCACAGCCCACCCAGGCTGCAGCTCCTCCAGCCCGTCCATGAGCTGGGCTGGTGGGTGTTGGAGGGGGATGTGATGCTACTACACCATCCAGCCCCACATCCTGGCAGGATTTATCCTCTGGGATGTGTCAGAGGGTCTTCCCATGGTGGGCAGCCCCAAGGGCCTGGTGCAGCAGCAGCAGCAGCTTTTGTTCCTCATCTCCTGCTTGTTGGGAGATGCAGCTCATCCCTGTTTCATGTGTTATGGGGTCAGTTTCTGCTCTGCCCTGGGCTGGGGGGGGCTCACCCCACGTCCTGGGGCAGGTTTGGGTGCCACAGGACAAGAGGGACACAGAACTACCCGAGTGTCCAGAGGAGGCCCTGGGGATGGGAAGGTCTGGAGGGGAAGGCTCCCCAGGAGAGGCTGAAGGCCCTGGGGGTGTCCAGCATGAGGCCAGAGCTCAGGGGGTCTGTGGCTGCCTGCCCAGGGCAGCGCAGGGGCAGCGCCCACCCCTCTCCTCTCTTTGGGGCCCAGGGACAGAACCCCAGGGGACAGCGTGAAGCTGGGCCAGGGGGGGTCAGGCTGGGTGTCAGGAGGAGGTTCTGTGCTGAGAGGGGGGGGCAGGGGCTGGCACAGGCTCCCCAGGGAAGGGGTCCCAGCCCCGGGCTGGGCTGTGTGGAGCTGGGAGCTGGGCTCCAGGGGCCTCATGGATCCATCCCAGCTCAGTGGATCCTGGGATTCCTTCGCAGGGATGGGAGGATGGGGGAGCTCTGTGCCCAGAGCTGGCTCCTGTACTGCTGCTGCCATCTAATTATAGAGGAGTCAGCTGCCCACAAACTGATCCTTCCTA
This sequence comes from Laterallus jamaicensis coturniculus, assembly GCA_022605575.1. Classification (NCBI taxonomy): domain Eukaryota; kingdom Metazoa; phylum Chordata; class Aves; order Gruiformes; family Rallidae; genus Laterallus; species Laterallus jamaicensis. The sequence continues at coordinate 523,282 of JAKCOX010000125.1, read as the reverse complement.
AATCCAGGCTTAGCATGAGTTGCACTCCCCCCTCCAGCCCCCCCCCCCTCCTTCCATGTGCCAGGAACTGGGAGTCTTTCAGGCTGGAAAAGATCCCCCAGACCCCCAACCCAACCCCACTGTGCCTGTCAAGCCGTGTCCCCAGCCCCAGGTCCCCAGGGAGCAGGGCTGTGCCTGGGCTGCCTCTGCTGCACCACAAACACTCTGGTCTGTGGCCCCAAACGAGCTGGAAAAGCTCCAGGTTTGTCCCAAGGCCATGGCAGCAGGGATGCTCGTGGCACCCCACCACTGTCCTCATCAGGAGAGCTGGCCATGCCCTGCTCCTGGCTCCCCCTGGCTCACCCTGCAGAGAGAAGGCACCACTGGGTGCCTGGATGCCCCATATCCAGAGGGGATTTGGGATGGGTGGCTCCTCAGGCACCCTCCACACTCCCCCTGGGGAGAGAGGAGCAGTCAGGGGCTCCATGGCTGCCTGGGTACCCTGCCAGGGGCCCGGCGTGTGGGGATGGAGCGAGGGAAGCTGGGGCATGAGGCAGGTGGGGGGGACAGAGGGGGATGGGGACTGGCTCAGCTGAACCCTGGCACTGCCTCAGAGGAGGGAAATGGGGAAAGAAATCAATGGTGACTGGGAATGCTGGTGAGCTGGTGTGCCAGCCTGTGTCCCTGCTTCCAGCCCAAATCCTGCTCCCAGCCCGTGTCCCTGCTCCCACCCTGTATCCCTGCTCCTAGCCCTTTTCCCTACTCCCAGTCCTTTTCCATGCTCCCAGTCCCTTTCCCTGTTCCCAGTCCCTTTCCCCTCTCCCAGTCCCTTTCCCCTCTCCCAGTCCCTTTCCCCTCACACAGTCCCCTTTCCCCTCTCCCAGTCCCTTTCCCCTCTCCCAGTCCCTTTCCCTACTCCCAGTCCCTTTCCCTGTTCCCAGTCCCTTTCCTCTCTCCCAGCCTGTGTCCCTGATCCCAGTCCCTTTCCCCTCTCCCAGTCCCTTTCCCCTCTCACAGCCTGTGTCCCTGCTCCCAGTCCCTTTCCCTGTTCCCAGGGATGGGATGGGATGGGGTGGAATGGCATGGGATGGCATGGGATGAGATGGGATGGGATGGGATGGGATGAGATGGCATGGCATGGCATGGGATGGCATGGGATAAGATGGCATGGCATGGCATGGGATGGCATGGGATAAGATGGCATGGCATGGGATGGCATGGGGTGGGATGGCCTGGCATGGCATGGGATGAGATGGGATGGCATGGCATGGCATGGCATGGGATGAGATGGGATGGCATGGCATGGCATGGCATGGCATGGGATAGGATGGCATCGCATGGGATGGGATAGGATGGCATGGCATGGCATGGCGTGACATGGCATGGCATGGGATGGGATGGGATGGCATGACATGGGATGGGATGGCATGGCATGGCATGGCATGGCATGGCATGGCATGGCATGGCATGGGATAGGATGGCATGGCATGGCATGGCGTGACATGGCATGGCATGGCATGGGATGGGATGGGATGGGATGGCATGACATGGGATAGGATGGCATGGCATGGCATGGCATGGCATGGGATGGCATGGGATAAGATGGCATGGCATGGCATGGCATGGCATGGCATGGCATGGGGTGGGATGGCCTGGCATGGCATGGGATGAGATGGGATGGCATGGCATGGCATGGCATGGCATGGGATAGGATGGCATCGCATGGGATGGGATAGGATGGCATGGCGTGACATGGCATGGCATGGGATGGGATGGGATGGGATGGCATGACATGGGATGGGATGGGATGGCATGGCATGGCATGGCATGGGATGGCATGGCATGGGATAGGATGGCATCGCATGGGATGGGATAGGATGGCATGGCATGGCATGGCGTGACATGGCATGGCATGGGATGGGATGGGATGGGATGGCATGACATGGGATAGGATGGCATGGCATGGCATGGCATGGCATGGGATAAGATGGCATGGCATGGCATGGCATGGGGTGGGATGGCCTGGCATGGCATGGGATGAGATGGGATGGCATGGCATGGCATGGGATGAGATGGGATGGGATGGGATGGGATGGCATGGCATGGCATGGCATGGCATGGGAAAGTCCAGGAGCCCCTAGCCCCCCATCAGCAGCAGTGGCATTTTGGGCTGCCCCATGCCCAGGCTCAGGCTGGGATGGCATCCCAGCCCTGCGTGGCACCCGAGCCATGTCCCCCCCCAGCCAGCCCTGGGATGCTGGGGAAGCTCAGCCCTACTCTGCATCACATGGGTGCTGGTGTGGTACCCACAGCCGGGGGGGTGGGGGTGGGTGGGGGTGGGGCAGCATCCTGGGGGGCTGCCAGGCCCCTCCAGACAGGCTTTGGGCAGGAGCTGGCGCTCCCCTCCCCCCTCTGTCTGCCATGGGGGCAGTGAGTCAGGGCGGCTCTGGGGCTCACCCTGCACCCCACCCTGTGACTCATCTCCCCTGGGACCCCCACCCAGCCAGGGGCACCCCCAGCAACACCCCTCCCTCCTCACACACAGATGGGACAGGGCCCCTGGGTTGTGTCCCCCCCCCACCTGTGTCACCCTGCCCTAGTGTCACATTGCCCTGTGTCACCCTGTCCCTGTCACCCTGCCCTGGTGTCACCCTGCCCTGTGTCACTCTGCCCCTGTCACCTTGCCCTGCATGTCTTCCTGCCCTGGTGTCACTCTGCCCTAGTATCACCCTGCCCTGGTGTCACCCTGCCCTGTGTCACCCTGGTGTCACCCTAGTATCACCCTGCCCTGGTGTCACCCTGTCCTGTGTCACCCTGGTGTCACCCTGCCCTGGTGTCACCCTGTCCTGTGTCACCCTGGTGTCACCCTGCCCTGGTGTCACCCTGCCCTGGTGTCACCCTGTCCTGTGTCACCCTGGTGTCACCCTGCCCTGGTGTCACCCTGCCCCTGTCACCCTGCCCTGTGTCACCCTGGTGTCCCCCTGCCCTGTGTCCCCCTGGTGTCCCCCTGACCCTGTCCCCCTGGTGCCCCCCTGGTGTCACCCTGGTGCAGGGACAGGGCAGTCAGGCCTGGGCCAGCCCTGGGGGGGGCAGACCCCTCACCCAACAGCTGCAGACAGACCCTTCCCTGGGTGGGGGCAGGGGGTCTGGCTGAAGACCCCTGTCTGGCCTGGCACCGTCCCCAGAGCCTGTGGGGGTGCTGTGGGGCAGTGCCCTGGGGCAGTGCCGTGGGGCAGTGCTGTGGGGCAGTGCTGTGGGGCGGTGCTGTGGGGCAGTGCCATGGGGCAGTGCTGTGGGGCAGTGCCAGGGGTGATGCTGTGGGGCAGTGCCAGGGGTGATGCTGTGGGGCAGTGCCAGGGGTGATGCTGTGGGGCAGTGCCATGGGGCGGTGCTGTGGGGCAGTGCTGGGTGCTGGTGGAGGCTGAGGTGCAGGGGGCCATGGGGCCAGGGGCTGCTCCGAGCGCCCCTGGGGACAGTCGGCATCACAGCCACGGTGGGACCCCCAGGACCCCCACTGGGGCACGGTGCTGCCCAGCCCCACAGTGCCCTGTCCTCGCCCTGGGGGCAGCCCAGCCCCCAGCAATTGCCCCCTCCACAGACCCCCCCACTGCATCCCCCACCCCCCTTCCATCCCAACATTGCCCCTCCATCCCCCTGCATCCCCCTCTATCCCACTCCATCCCCCCAATCCCCTAATTCCCCCTGCATCCCCCCAACCCCCCAATCCCCTCATCCCCCCTGCATCCCACTCCATCCCCCCACTCCCCTTGTCCCCCTCCATCCCCCCAATCCCCTTGTCCCCCTCCATCCCCCCAATCCCCTCATCCCCCCTCCATCCCCTCAAACCCCCCAATCCCCTTGTCCCCCTCTATCCCCCCAAACCCCTCATGCCCCCTCCATCCCCTCCATCCCCCCAATCCCCTTGTCCCCCTCTATCCCCCCAATCCCCTCATCCCCCCTCCATCCCCTCCATCCCCCCAATCTCCTTGTCCCCCTACATCCCCCCAAACCCCTCATCCCCCTTCATCCCCCTCCATCCCCCAATCCCCTCATTTCCCCTCCATCCCCCTCCACCCCATCACCCTCTCCCATCCCCCCTCCATCCCCCTCATCCCCCCAATCCCCTTGTCCCCCTCCATCCCCCCAATCCCCCCCAATCCCCTCCATCCCCCTCCACCCCATCATCCTCTCCCATCCCCCCTCCATCCCCGCTGCATCCATCATCCCCTCCCCTGTCGCTTCCATCCCCCACCAGCCCCTCTCCACTCCCCCCCCGGGACTCCCTCTTCATTGTCCCCCTCATGCCACTGCCCCCCCCACCCCCCCACCCCCCCGATCCTCTCCCACCCCCCTCCATCGCTCCCCACCCCCCTCCATCGCTCCCCACCCCCCCGATCCTCTCCCACCCCCCTCCATCGCTCCCCACCCCCCTCCATCGCTCCCCACCCCCCTCCATCGCTCCCCACCCCCCAGATCCTCTCCCACCCCCCTCCATCGCTCCCCAGCGCCTCCAGCCCCTGCGCGCCGGGGCTGTGCCTTTGGGGAGGGGACCCTGTCTGTCCCCTTCCCCCCCCCTCCCCAACGCTCCTCCTGGAGCCAGAGGGCTTGGCTTGCGCCCGGCAGCCCCGCGGATGGCAGCACATGCCCTAATTAATTAATTATGGGATAATCTGTGTTTCCGGGGCCGGGCGGCTGCCGGAGGGTGGTTAATCTCCCTCCGAAGCCCCCGGCTGCCTCCCCCGCCCGGCGCCGGGGCTGTTCCCAGCCGTGTGGGGCCGGCAGAGGGACCGGGCTGAGCCCCGGGGCCCGGAGCTTGGGGTTGGCTGTGGGAGGGGCAGCCCAGGCACCCCCAAACACCGCAGGGGGGCTGGGGGTGGGGGGAACATTGCCCTTCACCCAGCCCTGAACCCGCATCGTGTACCCACATCCTGCCTCCCTGCGCTGCATCCTGCATCGTGTTCCCTGCATCCCAGCCCTGGACCTGCATCCTGTATCCAGATCCCACATCCCAGCCCTGAACCCGCATCGTGTACCCACATCCCAGCCCTGCATCCCACATCATGTCCCCTGCATCCCAGCCCTGGACCCGCATTCGGTACCCACATCCTGCATCCCAACCCTGCATCCTGCATCGTGTCTCTGCATCCCACATCCCAGCCCTGAACCCGCATCAAGTACCCACATCCCAGCCCTGCATCCTGCATCGTGTGCCCACATCCCGCATCCCAGCCCTGGACCCGCATCATGTCCCCTGCATCCTGCATCCCAGCCCTGAACTCGCTTCATGTACCCACATCCCAGCCCTGCATCCTGCATCATGCACCCACATCCCAGCCCTGCATCCTGCATCATGTCCCCTGCATCGTGTCCCCACATCCTGCATCCCAGCCCTGGACCCGCATCCTGTACCCAGATCCCACATCCCAGCCCTGCATCCTGCATCGTGTCTCTGCATCCCACATCCCAGCCCTGAACCTGCATCATGTACCCACATCCCAGCCCTGCATCCTGCATCGTGTCCCCTGCATCCCAGCCCTGGACCCGCATCATGTCCCCTGCATCCTGCATCCCAGCCCTGGACCTGCATCCTGTACTCACATCCCACATCCCAGCCCTGGACCCGCATCGTGTACCCACATCCTGCATCCCAGGCCTGCATCCTGCATCGTGTCCCCTGCATCCCGCATCCCAGCCCTGCATCCTGCATCCCAACCCCGCATCCTGCATCCCAACCCCACACCCTGCATCCCAGCCCTTCATCCCAACCCTGCATCCTCATCCCAGCCCTGCATCCTGCATCCCAACCCCACATCCTGCATCCCAACCCCACATCCTGCATCCCAACCCCACATCCTGCATCCCAACCCCGCATCCTGCATCCCAACCCCACATCCTGCATCCCAACCCCACATCCTGCATCCCAACCCTGCATCCTGCATCCCAACCCCACATCCTGCATCCCAACCCCACATCCCGCCTCCCAACCCCACATCCTGCATCCCAACCCCACATCCTGCATCCCAACCCCAGCACCCCAGCCCTTCATCCCACATCCTGCACCCTCCCCCCAGCCCCGCACCCCGCCTCCCAGCCCCGCACCCCAGCCCTCCATCCTGCCCCACCCCCCTCAGCCCAGCCCCGCGTCCCCCCCCCGCCCCCTGCGCCGCACAAAGGCGGGACTACAGCTCCCGGCGTGCCCGGGCGGGGATGGGCCGGGGGGGGGTGGGATGTGTGGGGGGAGCCGTGGCCGGGGCGGGCGGCGCGTCCCTGCGTGTGCGCGGCCGTGTGTGCGGGGCGGCAGCGAATCAGCCCTCCCGCGGCAGCCCCGCCCGGCCCCGCACACGGGCGGGGCGCAGCGGCCGCGCTGCCATGAGCGAGCGCCCGGCGGGGCCCCCCCGCCGCCCCCCGGCCCCGCCAACCCTCCGCTGCCCCCGCCCGGCTCCGGTCCCAGCCCGGGGGATGCTGCGGGGGCGGCGCGGCTGAACCGCTTCCCTACACCCCCCCCCAACCCCTTCTCCTTCTCTTCCCTTCCCCACCTCCCCCCTCTCTCCCAGCCCCGGCTGCTGCCCTCACCCCCCTCCTCCATCCCCCCCCTCTCCATCTGCCCTCACCCCCCCTCTCCATCCCCCCCCCCCCCTCCATCTGCCCTCACCCCCCCCTCTCCATCCCCCCCTCTCCATCCCCCCCCTCTCCATCTGCCCTCACCCCCCCCCCTCTCCATCCCCCCCTCTCCATCCCCCCCTCTCCATCCCCCCCTCTCCATCCCCCCCCTCTCCATCTGCCCTCACCCCCCCTCTCCATCCCCCCCCCCCTTCATCTGCCCTCACCCCCCCCTCTCCATCTGCCCTCACCCCCCCCTCTCCACACCCCCCCTCTCCATCTGCCCTCCCCCCCCCTCCATCCCCCCCCTCTCCATCTGCCCTCACCCTCCCCTCTCCATCCCCCCCCTCTCCATCTGCCCTCCCCCCCCCCCTCTCCATCCCCCCCCTCTCCATCCCCCCCCTCTCCATCCCCCCCCTCTCCATCCCCCCCCTCTCCATCCCCCCCCTCTCCATCCCCCCCCTCTCCATCCCCCCCCTCTCCATCCCCCCCCTCTCCATCCCCCCCTCTCCATCCCCCCCCTCTCCATCCCCGGGGCCGCCGCCGTGTCCCCCCCCCCCCGCCCGGCCCCGCCCGCCGCCGCCATGGCCGGTAAGTCCCGCAGCGGCTGCGAGGCGCTGAAGGTGGTGGCGCGGTGCCGGCCCATGAGCAGGAAGGAGGAGGCGGCGGGTTACGAGCGCGTCCTGGAGCTGGACGTGAAGCTGGGCCAGGTGAGCATCCGGAACCCCCGCGCCGCCCCCGGGGAGCTGCCCAAGACCTTCACCTTCGACGCCGTGTACGACGCCAGCTCCAAGCAGGCCGACCTGTACGACGAGACGGTGCGGCCCCTGATCGACTCGGTGCTGCAGGGCTTCAACGGCACCATCTTTGCCTACGGCCAGACCGGCACCGGCAAGACCTACACCATGCAGGGCGCCTGGGCCGAGCCGGAGAAGAGGGGCATCATCCCCACCTCCTTCGAGCACATCTTCACCCACATCTCCCGCTCCCAGAACCAGCAGTACCTGGTGAGGGCATCCTACCTGGAGATCTACCAAGAGGAGATCCGGGACCTGCTGGCCAAGGACCAGAGCAAGAAGCTGGAGCTGAAGGAGAACCCCGAGACCGGGGTCTACATCAAGGACCTCTCCTCCTTCGTCACCAAGAACGTCAAGGAGATCGAGCACGTGATGAACCTGGGCAGCCAGGCGCGGTCGGTGGGCAGCACCAACATGAACGAGCGCAGCTCCCGCTCCCACGCCCTCTTCCTCATCACCGTGGAGTGCAGCGAGCCCGGCCCCGACGGCCGGGACCACATCCGCGTGGGCAAGCTCAACCTGGTGGACCTGGCCGGCAGCGAGCGCCAGAGCAAGATGGGGGCCCAAGGAGAGCGCCCCAAGGAAGCCTCCAAAATCAACCTCTCCCTCTCCGCCCTGGGCAACGTCATCTCCGCTCTGGTGGATGGGAAAAGCACCCACATCCCTTACCGGGACTCCAAGCTCACCCGCCTGCTCCAGGACTCCCTCGGGGGCAACGCCAAGACCATCATGGTGGCCACCTTGGGCCCGGCCTCCCACAGCTACGAGGAGAGCCTCTCCACCCTCAGGTTCGCCAACAGGGCCAAGAACATCAAGAACAAGCCCCGGGTGAACGAGGACCCCAAGGACACCCTGCTGAGGGAGTTCCAGGAGGAGATCGTCAGGCTGAAGGCCCAGCTGGAGAAGAGGGGGATGCTGGGCAAGAAGAGGAGAAGGAGCAGCCGGAGGAAGAAGGCGGCCGATGGGGAGGGCGCCCCGGAGAACGAAGGGGAGGAGGACAACGAGGATGGGCTGGAGAAGAGCATGGAGAACTACCTGAAGGAGCAGAAGGAGAGGCTGGAGGAGGAGAAGGCGGCCATCCAGGATGACCACAGCCTGGTGAGCGAGGAGAAGCAGAAGCTGCTGCAGGAGAAGGAGAAGATGATCGAGGACCTGCGGAAGGAGCAGGAGGCCACCGAGCTGCTGGCCACCAAGTACAAGGTACACGCGGCGCCAGGGGCTGCTCTGAGGTTTGGGGGGGGGGCCTGCTCTGACCCCAGCCGCTCGCGGGGCTCTCAGGGGGGTCCTGGGCAGGGTGGGTGCCTGAGGGCAGCCCCCTGTCCCCAGCCGGGCTCTCAAGAGGGTCCTGGGCAGGGTGGGTGCCTGAGGACAGCCCCCCTGCCTCTCACAGGGCTCTCAGGGGGTCCCTGGGCAGGGTGGGTGCCTGAGGGCAGCCCCCTGTCTCTCACAGGGCTCTCAGGGGGGTCCTGGGCAGGGTGGGTGCCTGAGGACAGCCCCCCTGCCTCTCACAGGGCTCTCAGGGGGGTCCTGGGCAGGGTGGGTGCCTGAGGGCAGCCCCCTGTCCCCAGCCGGGCTCTCAGGGGGGTCCTGGGCAGGGTGGGTGCCTGAGGGCAGCCCCCTGTCCCCAGCTGGGCTCTCAGGGGGGTCCTGGGCAGGGTGGGTGCCTGAGGACAGCCCCCCTGCCCCCAGCTGCTCTTGGGGCTCTCAGGGGGTCCCTGGGCAGGGTGGGTGCCTGAGGACTGCCCCCCAGCCTCTCACAGGGCTCTCAGGGGGGTCCTGGGCAGGGTGGGTGCCTGAGGGCAGCCCCCTGTCCCCAGCCGGGCTCTCAAGAGGGTCCTGGGCAGGGTGGGTGCCTGAGGACAGCCCCCCTGTCTCTCACAGGGCTCTCAGGGGGGTCCTGGGCAGGGTGGGTGCCTGAGGACAGCCCCCCTGCCTCTCACAGGGCTCTCAGGGGGGTCCTGGGCAGGGTGGGTGCCTGAGGGCAGCCCCCTGTCCCCAGCCGGGCTCTCAGGGGGGTCCTGGGCAGGGTGGGTGCCTGAGGACAGCCCCCTGTCCCCAGCCTCTCACGGGGGTCCTGGGCAGGGTGGGTGCCTGAGGGCAGCCCCCCTGTCCCCAGCTGCTCACGGGGCTCTCAAGAGGGTCCTGGGCAGGGTGGGTGCCTGAGGACAGCCCCCCTGCCCCCAGCTGCTCTTGGGGCTCTCAGGGGGTCCCTGGGCAGGGTGGGTGCCTGAGGACTGCCCCCCAGCCTCTCACAGGGCTCTCAGGGGGGTCCTGGGCAGGGTGGGTGCCTGAGGGCAGCCCCCTGTCCCCAGCTGCTCACTGGGCTCTCGAGAGGGTCCTGGGCAGGGTGGGTGCCTGAGAACAGCCCCCCTGTCTCTCACAGGGCTCTCAGGGGGGTCCTGGGCAGGGTGGGTGCCTGAGGACAGCCCCCCTGCCTCTCACAGGGCTCTCAGGGGGTCCCTGGGCAGGGTGGGTGCCTGAGGGCAGCCCCCCTGTCTCTCACAGGGCTCTCAGGGGGGTCCTGGGCAGGGTGGATGCCTGAGGGCAGCCCCCTGTCCCCAGCCGGGCTCTCAGGGGGGTCCTGGGCAGGGTGGGTGCCTGAGGACAGCCCCCCTGCCCCCAGCTGCTCTTGGGGCTCTCAGGGGGTCCCTGGGCAGGGTGGGTGCCTGAGGACTGCCCCCCAGCCTCTCACAGGGCTCTCAGGGGGGTCCTGGGCAGGGTGGGTGCCTGAGGGCAACCCCCTGTCCCCAGCCGGGCTCTCAGGGGGGTCCTGGGCAGGGTGGGTGCCTGAGGACAGCCCCCCTGTCTCTCACAGGGCTCTCAGGGGGTCCCTGGGCAGGGTGGGTGCCTGAGGACAGCCCCCCTGTCTCTCACAGGGCTCTCAGGGGGTCCCTGGGCAGGGTGGGTGCCTGAGGACAGCCCCCTGCTCTGTCCCGTGTGGCGATGGGCTGGGGTGGCCCTCAGACATGGCCCTGGATGGGGACCTCGTGCAGGAGCTCTGGAGGGCGCGGGGTGGGGAGGGCAGCAGGGGGAGCGGGTCACTGGTGACACGAGTGTGCCGTGCTCAGCACTCCCCGTCGGCACAACAAAGCAGCTGGCGGCGGGGAGGGGGAGTGATGCTGCAGATTGGTCCCTGGTGGCCCCAGGAACACGCCCAGGGCTGTGGCTGGGTACACAGCATCCCCACTGCCCCCCCTGGCCCCCCGCTGCCCCCCGGCCCTGCCTGGCCCACAGGGCTGTGTTGGGGACAGGCAGGGCTGTGGGCAGGGCCTGGCAGCTCTGCAGGGACCCCCGCTCCCCCTCCCCACCCCAAATCCTTCCTGGCACCCCCAGCCTGAGCAGGGTGGGTTGGGGGCACGTTACCAGCACCCTCTGAACCAGCAGCTCGGTGATGCTGGGCGCTGTGGGGCTGAGCACGAGAGGGGTCGTGGCGGCCCCAGCCCAGCCCTGGCAGCTGTGCTGGGGGTCTGAGGCCACAGCGCAGCCCCCCCCCCCCCCCAGCCCCTTGTCCCCGGTGGGGCTGGGGGGTCCTGACCCCCTCCCCATGGCTGCTGTGGGGCTGGTGTGAGCACAGGGCTGGGACGAGGGTCCCTGGCACACGCTGTCCCGCCGCGTCATGCTCCAGCACAGCCCCTGTCACCAGAGCAGTGAGAGCTGGCACGGAGCTGGGGGTGTCAGTCCCTGCCTGGGATTTGGGGGGGGCTGAGCAGGGGGGTGCTCCCCTGCCCTCCCTCCCTGTGGCCCCAGGGGTGTGTGCCCACGGCTGGGTGGTGGCACAGAGACCCGCGGGCTCGCGCTGGGCCAGGGCCACGCTGGGGACACCGGTTGCCAGCTGGCATGACATGGCATGGCAGACCTCCCACGGCCCGTGGCCTGGTCCAGCAGGATGCTGGGGAGTGGAGGTGGGTCCCCCAAAGCTGGTGTGTCCCCCCACCACCCCCCTGGAGCAGTGCAGGTTGGCACTGGCAGCCGTCCCACGCGCTCCGGTGCTGCTGGCTCAGGGCCACCACCTGTCCTGCAGCGGCTGAGTGACAAGGCAGGGCCAGAGGTGGGGTGATGCCACAGCCCCTCGGGTGGGTTTGGAGCCATTCAGCACGCTGGGACCCTCCTGTCTGGGCCTGTTGTGCCGGTGAGGTGTCACCCCAGCGGGTAAATGTCACCCCGGTGCCAGCTCTGGAGGGGCAGAGCGATGCTCACCCCCCCTGGGCGCCTGCCTGGGGGGCACGGGGTGGCTTCCTGGTGCTGGTGCTCACTGTTAACCACCCCATGGTGGTTGTGGGGAGCAGGGGGACACGGGGTGCCCCAGGTGTGGGTGGGTGACACAGGCTGCACCCTGCATCGCTGTCACACACCAGGTGATCAGCACAGCCAGGGCCTGGCCCCACCATCCAGCTGGGACACGTGGAGAGGTGGGGGTCAGCCCACCCCAGTGCCCAGATGTGCAGCCTGGCACCCAGATGTGCAGCCTGGCACCCAGATGTGCACCCCAGTGCCCAGGGCTCAGGGTCGTGCCGAGCAGCCGGCAGCAGGGGAACCTCATCTGGGGTGCTGGGTGCTGCTGCTCTGGACCCCTTGCCCGAGGCTCTGGGGTGCCTTGGCAGGGGTCAATGGGCAGGAAAGTGCTGGGGAAGTGATTTGGGCGCTGGAAATGAGCTCTGGTGAGAGGCTTAGTGCCCATCCAGCCCCAACCCAGCCCCGCGGAAAGGCGACTGGGAGTCGTCTTCCTCCAGAGCAGAGACGTGTCAGTGGGGAGAAAGCACCAGCCCTAGGAGGTCCCCTAATCTTGGGGGGGAGGGGAGAGGGGGCTGTAGCACCCCCCCACCCTGTCCCCCCAGCCTGGCTGCCCCGGGACGGCATGGGGCTGGGCAGGAGGAGGGGCTGCCCTGGGGGTCTCAGCCCCCCACTGCACCGAGGTCCTTGGCTGGTGGCACCCAACTGAAGGCAGCGTGGCCAGGATGGGGGGATCCCTGTGTGGGGGTCTTGGGGGAACAGTGAGGTCGGAGAGGGGCTGGAGGGGGCACCCATGGGGGTCCATGTGCCCCCCAGTGCTGAGCAGCGTGGCGAAGAGCAGGGATGGAGGGACCCTGAGGACACACCCTGGGCAAGGGGGTGGTGGGGTCAGCAGCTGGCAGGGATGCTCGGTGAGGGGACAGACAGACAGACAGACAGTGACCCCCCACGCTGCTGCTGCACCAGGGAGATTAATTTTTAAAGCCACATGTGGTGCCGTGGGGACGTCTGGATCCATCCCTGCTCACCTGCTGCAGCCCTGGGGGGCACCAGGCGGTCCCCTCCCCTGCCATCCCCTCCCCTGCCATCCCCTCCCCTGCCATCCCCTCCCCTGCCATCCCCTCCTCTCCCATCCCCTCCTCTCCCATCCCCTCCCATCCCCTCCCCGCCCGCTGGTGCCCTGGCACGGTGACACAGCCACAGGCAGAGCCCCCCCTGGCTTGGTGCCGCTTGGCTGGGGCTGGGTCCCTGCTGCCAGCAGCTGCTGCCCACCCACAGCACCCTAGAAGGAAAGGAGCCATCCAGAGGGATCCTGCCAGGCTGGAAAGATGGGCCTGGGGGAACCTGATGAGGTTCAACACTGCCAAGGGTCAGGGGTGGCACTGGGGCTGGGGGATCCCAGCCATGGAGACAGCCTGGGAGAAGAGCTCCTGGGGAGCAGCCCTGTGAGAAGGACCTGGGTGTCATGGGGGGTGAGAAACTCCCCCTGAGCCAGCAGTGGCTCTGGGAGCTGGGAAGGGCGATGGGATCCTGGGCTCCATCAGCAGAGGGGTGGCAGCAGGGCCAGGGAGGGGATTGTCCCTCTCTGCTCTGCCCTGGGGAGGCCCCAGCTGGATCCTGTGTCCAGAGCTGGGGCCCAACCCAAGGAAGATGTGGGGGTGTTGGAGAGGGGTCAGAGGAGCCAGGGAGATGCTCAGAGGGCTGGAGAGAGGCTGAGGGAGCTGGGCTGGGTCAGCCTGGAGAAGAGAAGGCTGTGGGGGGACCTCACTGCAGCCTGCCAGTCCCTGAAGGGACCCCAGGAACAGGAGGGGAATGGGCTTGTTCAAGGGCAGAGCCTGGCAGGACAAGGGGGCTGGAGTGAAGCTGGAGGAGGGAAGGGGGAGAGGAGAGATTGGGGGGAAGTTGTGTGCAGAGAGAGTGGGGAGGGGCTGGAAGGGGCTGCCCAGAGAGGGGGTGGGTGCCCCGTCCCTGGGGGTGTCCAAGGCCAGGTTGGCTGGGGCCCTGGGCAACCTTGTGTAGCTCCAGGCCTGAGGTTGGTGTCCCTGCCTGTGGCAGGGGGTTGGAGCTCTGGGACCCTTGGGGTCCCTCCCAGTCCATCCCAGGCTGGGATTCTCTGATTCTATACAGCACCCAGGGGGAAGAGGGACCCCAACCATCCTGTGCTCAGTGCTGGCAGCCCCAAGCCACATCCCTGCTGAGGGGGCACAGCCTTTGCTCCCCCTGTTGTGCCCAGCAACATCCAGCCAGCCCTGAGCTCAGTGGTGACCTCACGCAGCCCCCTCCCCATCAGCTGGGGACTGGAGCTGCTGTGGGAGCTCTGGCATCCCTGAAGCTGGCTCTGGGGGTGTCCCAGCCACACTCTCTGCCCCCCCAGGCAATGGAGAGCAAGCTGCTCATCGGCGGCAGGACCATCGTGGACCACACCAACGAGCAGCAGAAGATGCTGGAGCTGAAGCGGCAGGAGATAGCTGAGCAGGTAACAGCACTGGGGGGGGCTCACCCAGCTTGCAGGGGGGTGTCCCAGGGGGAGAGGGGGAGAGGGGGAGGGTGTCCTGTTCCCCATCCTGTCTCTGAGCATCCCCCTTGCCCTGCAGAAGCGCCGGGAGCGGGAGATGCAGCAGGAGATGCTGCTGCGGGACGAGGAGACCATGGAGCTGCGGGAGACCTTCACCTCCCTGCAGCAGGAGGTGGAGATCAAGACCAAGAAGCTGAAGAAGGTGAGAGCAGGGCAGGCTGGGGGTGGTGGGGCAGAGCTGGGGTGTACAGAGCAGGGCTGGGCTTCAGAGAGCAGAGGTGGGGATCAAGACCGAGAAGCTGAAGAAGGTGGGAGCGGGGCAGGCTGGGGATGGTTGTGGGGGGGACACAGGGCACCCCCAGCCCTGCAGCCCCCTGAGGGTGGTGCTGAGGGGCTGCTGCCCCCCTCCCCCCAGCTCTATGCCAAGCTGCAGGCTGTGAAGGCTGAGATCCAGGACCAGCATGACGAGTACATCCGCGTGCGCCAGGACCTGGAGGAGGCCCAGAACGAGCAGACAAGGGAGCTGAAGCTCAAGTAGGTGGTTGCGTGTCCCCTGCGCCCTGGGGGGAGCTGTGTGGGGCAGGGTCGGGGTGCAGAGGGCAAAGGGGGAGGTGGGCACAGAGCTGAGGTGGGTGTGTGTAATGGAGCTGGGCTGTGTGGAGTGGCCCTGGGGTTCACGGGGCGGGATTGGGGTGCACGGGGCGGGATTGGGGTGTGTGGGGCAGAATTGGGGTGCATGGGGCAGAGCTGGGGTGTACAGAGCAGAACTGGGGTTCAGAGAGCAAAGGTGGGGGACACAGAGCCGAGATGGGTGTGTGTAATTGAGCTGGGCTGTGAGGAGAGACCCTGGGGTGCACGGGGCAGAATTGGGGTGCGTGGGGCAGAGCTGAGGTGTACAGAGCAGAGTTGGGGTGCAGAGAGCAAAACTGGGGTGTGCAGAGCTGAGCTGGGGACCTGTAATGGAGCTGGGCTGTGAGGAGTGGCCCTGGGGTGTGTGGAGCAGGATTGGGGTGCGTGGGGCAGGATTGGGGTGTACAGAGCAGAATTGGGGTGCAGAGAACAAAGCTGGGGTGTGCAGAGGTGAGCTGGGTACCTGTAATGGAGCTGGGCTGTGTGGAGAGACTTGGGTGCGTGGGGGAGGATTGGGGTGCATGGGGCAAAGCTGGGGTGTACAGAGCAGAACTGGGGTGTACAGAGCAGAACTGGGGTTCAGAGAGCAAAGGTGGGGGACACAGAGCCGAGATGGGTGTGTGTAATTGAGCTGGGCTGTGAGGAGAGACCCTGGGGTGCACGGGGCAGAATTGGGGTGCATGGGGCAGAGCTGGGGTGTACAGAGCAGAGTTGGGGTGCAGAGAGCAAAGGTGGGGTGCAGAGAGCTGAGCTGGGTGCCTGTAATGGAGCTGGGCTGTGAGGAGTGGCCCTGGGGTGCACAGGGCAGGATTGGGGTGCGTGGGGCAGAATTGGGGTGTACAGAGCAGAGTTGAGGTGCAGAGAGCAAAGCTGGGGGGTGCAGAGCTGAGCTGGGGGCATGTAATGGAGCTGGGCTGGAGAGACTCGGGTGTGTGGGGCAGGATTGGGGTGCACAGGGCAGAGCCGGGGTGCACAGAGCAGAGTTGGGGTGCAGAGGGCAAAGCTGGGGTGTACAGAGCCAAGTTGGGGTGCATGGGGCAGAGCTGGGGTACTCAGAGCAGAGTTGGGGTGCAGAGGGCAAAGCTGGGGTGTACAGAGCCAAGTTGGGGTGCAGAGAGCAAGGCTGGGGTGCAGAGGGCAGAGCTGGGGTGTTCGGAGCAGAGTTGGGGTGCAGGGGGCAGAGTTGGGGTGCTCAGAGCAGAGTTGGGGTGCAGGGGGCAGAGTTGGGGTGCAGAGGGCGGAGTTGGGGTGCTCAGAGCAGAGCTGGGGTGCAGAGGGCAGAGCTGGGGTGTTCGGAGCAGAGTTGGGGTGCAGGGGGCAAAGCTGGGGTGTACAGAGCAGAGTTGGGGTGCTCAGAGCAGAGTTGGGGTGTGCAGAGCTGGGGTGCAGAGGGCAGAACTGGGGTGCTCAGAGCGGAGCTGGGGTGCTGGGGGCAGAGTTGGGGCGCAGAGGGCAGAGCTGGGGTGCTCAAAGCAGAGTTGGGGTGTGCAGAGCAGAGCTGGGGTGCAGGGGGTGGAGTTGGGGTGCAGAGGGCGGAGTTGGGGTGCTCAGAGCAGAGCTGGGGTGCAGGGGGCAGAGCTGGGGTGCTCAGAGCCCCGGATGCAGCTGCTGGCCCAGCGCCGTGCCGGGTTGGGCTTTGCAGTGGCACCGGTACCTTTAGGAGCCCCGACACGCCGAGCGCTCCCCAGCACCCCAGGAAGATGCTGCTGAGGGACATCACCGTGTCACTGTGGGGCTGCTCCCTCCAGGGAGCAGCGTGTTGGGTCCATCTGATCTCCTGCTGCTCCGTTTGCCCCCAGGGGAGTGGGCAAACTGCCCCCGGGTCCTTCGCACCCTCCAGCTTCCCCACAGCCCCAGCTCGGGCAGCCAGGGAGCAGCCGGGCAGGGAGCAGGGGCTGTGCCTGGAGAGCAGCCACCAGAGCCACCCCAGCACCTTCTCTGCCTCCCTGTCCTGCCTCTCCACCAGCTGGATCAGAGAATCACAGAGTCACAGGGGTTGGGAGGGCCCCCCAGAGCCCCTGGGGTGCAGCCCCCTGCCAAAGCAGGGTCCCTAGGACAGGGGCTGGGATCTCTCCAGAGAAGGAGACTCCACACCCCCTGGGCAGCCTGGCCCAGGGCTCCCTCACCCTCACTGGCAAGAAGTTCTGCCCCACATTGGGGGGAACTCCCTGGGCTCCAACTTGAGCCCATCCCCCCTTGTCCTGTCCCCACAGACACTGAGCAGAGGCTGCCCATGGCCCCCTGGGTCCCACCCTTCAGCTCTTGATCCCCAGTGATCAGATCCCCTCTCAGGCTCTTCTCTCCAGGCTGAACAGCCCCAGCTCTCTCAGCCTTTCCTCCCAGGGGAGATGCTCCAGGCCCTTCAGCATCTCCTCAGCCTCCTCTGGACTCTCTCCAGGAGATCCCTGGCTGGTTGATCCCAGGGAGCCCAGCACTGGACACAACCCTCCAGCTGGGGCCTGAGCAGGGCAGAGCAGAGGGGGGTGTTGCTTCAACTCTGCTTCCACCTGTCTGTGTTCCCACTTCCTCCTCTCTTCCTGACATCCCCTTCCCTCTCCCTTCCCAACCTGTTCTCCATCACTCTCCCCATTAACTCCTCCCTCTTCCTCTCCCTCTCCTGCCCCTGTCTCTTGGCTGGCCACTCGCTCAGGTACCTGATCATCGAGAACTTCATCCCACCAGAAGAGAAGAACAAGATCATGAACCGCCTGTACTTCGATGGGGAGGAGGACCAGTGGAAGTTCCAGCCGCTGGTGCCCACCGGAGGGTACGTCCCCAGCCCTGACCCACACTCTGCCCCAGCACAGGGGGTGTCTCTGGGTTTGGGGGCCACCCAGGGATGCAGGTGTCCACAGGTGGAGATACTTCCAGGCCAGGTGGCCAAGAAGGCCAAGGGCATCCTGGCTTGTGTCAGAGCCAGCGTGGCCACAGGGCCAGGGCAGGGATTGTGCCCCTGGGCTGGGCACTGGGGAGGCTGCAGCTCCAGTGCTGGGTCCAGTTCTGGGCTCCTCAGCATCAGAAGGACATGGGGGTCCTGGAGCCAGTGCAGAGAAGGGCAACCAGGCTGGGGAAGGGGCTGGAGGGCAAATCCTCTGAGGAGCAGCTGAGGGAGCTGGGGGTGTTGAGCCTGGAGAAGAGGAGGCTGAGGGGAGCCCTTCTCCCCATCCCCCTCCCCTGCCCTGCCAGGAGGGTGCAGAGAGGTGGGCCAGGGTCTCTGCAGCCAGGGGCCAGGAGATGGGCCAAGGGGCAATGGGCTCAAGCTGTGCCAGGGCAGGGGCAGCTCAGCTGGGAGGGCAAAGTTCTTCCCTGGCAGAGTTGTGGGGCTGTGGCACAGGCTGCCCAGGGAGGGGGCTGAGTCCCCACCCTGGGGGTGTTGAACAGAGGGGAGATGAGGTGCTCAGGGATCTGGGGCAGCACAGCACAGGGACGGTTGGACTCCAGGAGCTCAAAGGGCTTTTCCAGCCCTGGGATGCTGGGATTTGGTGGTCTCCAGGCCCATCACCCCCTGCAGACAAGCAGCACCCATCAGTGGCTGGATGTGGTTGGAGGGGGTTGGTGCTCTAACCCAGTTCCCCTGGCTTTGCTCCTCAGAAGCAGCACCCAGATGAAGAGGCGCCCCACCTCTGCCGTGGGCTACAAGAGGCCCATCAGCCAGTACGCCCGCGTGGCCATGGCCATGGGGGCTCATCCTCGGTACCGGGTGAGTGGGTGCTGGGGAGGAGGGGCCACTGGGGAGACTGGGCGGGGGGCAAGGGTGGAGGGATGGATGGATGAAGGGAGGGATGGAGGGAGGGATGGATGGATGGATGGGGAATGGATGTTGGATCAATAGATTGGACAGATGGATGGATAGATTGGAGGGATGGAGGGAGGGAGGGAGGGATGGATGGATGGATGGATGGATGGATAGATGGATGGGGGATGCATGGATGGGGGATGGATGGACTGATGGGACAGTAGGGATGGATGGGGAATGGATGTTGGATCAATAGATGGGATGGATGGGATGGAGGGATGGAGGGATGGACGGACAGATGGATTGGATGGTTTGGAGGGATGGGCTGGAGGGATGGAGGGGATGGAGGGGTGGATGGAGGGGTGGATGGAGGGGTGGATGGAGGGGTGAATGGATGGGTGGATGGATGGATGGATGGATGGATGGATGGATGGATGAAGGAATGGATGGATGGATGGATGAAGGAATGGATGGATGGATGAAGGAATGGATGGATGGATGAAGGAATGGATGGATGGATGGATGGATGGATGGATGGATGGATGGATGGATGGATGGATGGATGAAGGAATGGATGGATGGATGGATGGATGGATGGGTGGATGGAAGGGTGATTTAGATGGGTGGATGGAGGGATGGTATGGATGGAGGGATGGATGGGACGGAGGAATGGATGAATGGAGGGATGGATGGATTGGAGGGGATGGACGGACAGATGGATTGGAGGGATGGAGGGAGGGATGGATGGGGGATAGATGGATGGGGGATGGATGTTGGATCAATAGATGTATGGGATGGAGGGATGTATGGGAGGAGGGATGGAGGGATGGGTGGATTGGATGGATAGAGGGATGGATTGATGGAGGGATGGGTGGATGAGCTCACTATGACTTGAGGCAGACAAGCTCCTGAGTGGCAGGGTCAGAGGCTGTGCTCTCAGCCAGCCCTGGGGCTCTCTGTCTCTCCATCTCCTGTGGTGTGAAAGGACAGGGGCTCAGCCTCACCCGCTGCCCCAGCCCTGGGAGCAGAAGAGCCTGAGCAGAGCAGGAGCCTGGGCTCTGGTTTGGGGCTCGTCCTGAGGCTGTGGCAGCCAGGGGAGGGTCCTGCTCCCACGGAGCGTGTCGGCTGCTCTGGCAGCAGGGACTTGCTGGAGCTGGTGCCGTGTTTGGCCGTGTGCTGACTCCCCACGCTGGCTCCCCTACTGCAGGCTGAGAACATCATGTTCTTGGAGCTGGACCTCTCCCCTCCTGCCATCTTTGAGTTCGAGCGGAGCAGGGACCCCGCGGAGCAGGACCCCCGGGCTCTGCACCTGGAGAGGCTGATGCGCCTGGACAGCTTCCTGGAGCGGCCAGCGGCCTCCAGGGTGAGGAAGTCCCGCTCCTGGTGAGTCCTGCTGGGGAGGAGGGGAGGCTGGGGTGCTCTGGGGCAGCCTGTGGGGCCAGGGCAGGCAGGGCTGCCAGCCCCCCTCCCTTCTGGGGCTGAAACGCCGTGAGATGTTGGGGGTGATGCAGCTGATGTTGCTTATGGGCTGTGACAGGCGGGGTGGTGACAGGACACAGGGCTGAGAGAGACAATGGGATCCTGGGGGCATCAGGAGGAGTGTGGGCAGCAGGTGACAGGAGGGGATCCTCCCCCTCTGCTCTGCCCTGCTCAGGCCCCAGCTGGAGGGTTGTGTCCAGTGCTGGGCTCCCTGGGATCAACCAGCCAGGGATCTCCTGGAGAGAGTCCAGAGGAGGCTGAGGAGATGCTGAAGGGCCTGGAGCATCTCCCCTGGGAGGAAAGGCTGAGAGAGCTGGGGCTGTTCAGCCTGGAGAGAAGAGCCTGAGAGGGGATCTGATCACTGGGGATCAAGAGCTGAAGGGTGGGACCCAGGGGGCCATGGGCAGCCTCTGCTCAGTGTCTGTGGGGACAGGACAAGGGGGGATGGGCTCAAGTTGGAGCCCAGGGAGTTCCCCCCCAATGTGGGGAAGAACCTTTCCCCAGTGAGGGTGAGGGAGCCCTGGGCCAGGCTGCCCAGGGGGTGTGGAGTCTCCTTCTCTGGAGAGATCCCAGCCCCATCTGGACACCGACCTGTGCAGTATGAGCTGGGGAGCTGCTCTGGCAGGGGGTTGCACCCCAGGAGCTCTGGGGGGCCCTTCCAACCCCTACAGCTCTGTGACTCTGTGATCAAGTCCAACCCTTAACCCAACACTGCCAGAAGTGTGATGATGTTGTGTGTCATCATGTACACCTGGGGACAAGGGGGACATGGAGCTGTGGGAGCCAGTCCCCAGGAGCCCCAGAGATGATGGGAGGGCTGGAGCTGCTCTGGAGCCAGGCTGGGAGAGCTGGGCTGGCTCAGCCCAGAGAAGAGAAGCTGCTGCTGGGCAGAGCTCCCAGCCCCTTCCCATCCCTCCAGGGGCTCCAGGAGAGCTGGAGAGGGGCTGGTGCCCAGGGCAGGGAGGGCCAGGCCCAGGGGAACGGCCTTCAGCTGCAGGAGGGGCTGGAGAGGGGCTGGGGGGCTGAAATCCTTCCTGGGGAGGGGGGAGCCCTGGCACAGGGTGCCCAGAGAAGCTGGGGCTGATCCCTGGCAGGGCTCAAGGCCGGGTTGGATGGGGCTGGGGGCACCCTGGGCTGGGCTGGGGGTGTCCCTGCCTGTGGCTGGGGGTGCTGGGGGGTGCTGATGTCCCTGCCCCCCCCCACCACTCAGGGTTGGAAGGAGAAGGCAGCCAGTTTTCCTCTGTTCCCCCCCCAGGTGCCAGACGCCGCGGTCGCTGCCATCCTCAGCCACGCATGTGTCCCTCACCTCCAGCTCCCCACGTGCTGCCACGATGCCAGCTCAGGAGTGACGTCCTGGAGCCCCCCCCCCCCGAGCCCCCCACGCTGCCTCACCAGGAGGACTGAGCCCCCAGAGGAAGGGGCCCCAGCCAGCAGCATCCCCACCGCTCCCACTTGGTCTTTGTCTTCAGCTACGTTGTGTGTTTGTGTGAGACGCTCACCAACAGCCCCTGGGGTGAGGGGAGCTGCCCCCCTCCCCCCCTTCCCTCTGCCCCCCTCCCCCCCCCCCCACACCCCCTCCCCAACCTGGATCTGTCACTTTATTTATTTAACCTATTTATTTCTGGAGTGGGTGATGGGCAGAGTCAGGAGGCGCCTTCGGACTGGAGGACATTGGGGGCTGGCACCGGGCACCCTGCTCAGCCCCCCCACCCCACCTCACCCACTCCCCACGCTGCCACAGCCCCCCTGGGCAGGGCTGGGGCACGGGGATGCCCCCCAGGCTGGGCAGCATCGGGCTCCACAGGACCGGTGGGAGAGGGCACCTGTGTCCCTCAGCAGAGCCCTTGGAAGGAGGGGACACAGCCCTGGCCTGAGGGGTGCTGCCTTTGCTGGATCCCAGGGAATTTGGCGATTCCTACAAGGATGTGGAGAGGTTGGCAGAGGCCCAGAGGGACGCTCCAGCCCACGCTGGTGGCAGCAGCGCCGTCGCCTTGGCGTCTGGGCACGGCTCCTGCTCCGCGGGCAGAGAGGGCCTGAGATGAGCTGAGCTGCATCAGTCCTGGGGCAGCTGGGGCTCTGCTCAGCCGTGCCACCCTCGGGACCTGCTGCCCTGCCCTGGCCCCCAGCTCGGCCCCAGCCAGCAGGAACAGGAGATGGCAATCTCCATCCTCCCCCCTCCACCCTGGGAAGCGATGCTGGGAGCTCTCCATCCTCCCTCCCGGGAAGCGATGCTGGGAGCTCTCCATCCTCCACCCAGGAAGCGATGCTGGGAGCAGAGGGGAGCAGCCCCCCATCCTGAAGGCAAGGGAGAGCTGTGGGATGAGCTGGGGATGCCCGGAGGAGCCGTGGTGTCATCAGCACTGGGTGATGGCACGGGGGTGCCAGGAGAAGCGGGCGCTGGAGCAGAGGGGACGAGGTGATGTGAAGGGCACCGCAGGCAGCAGCCGGTGCTGGGACATCGCCCGGTGTTGCTGTGGGTGACCCAGGCACCAGCGACAGGCTGGGGGGAGGTGGGTGTTGGGGAGGACCAGCCCTGGCCAGGCCAGGCTGTGCTTTCCCTGGGGTGGCTTCCCCCATGTGTGGGGCAGGGGGAGGTCTGTCTGTCCAGTGATGGGGGGAGCGGTGCCTGGGGTCTCCCGGCTGCTCGGAGGGATGGGTGCTGAGGGGACAGGAGGTCAGAGCGGGTAGGGACCTGCTCCTGGCAGCCAAGAGACTCTTTGGGATGGGGGAATGAGGCACGGACACGGGCCTGGCACACCAGGAGCAGGGACAGTGCCTACCTGAGCCCCACCAACATGCCTGCCCCCATCCCTGTGCCCTGGCTCAGGCATCCCCCGACCTCCACCTGCTCCCCATCGACCGTGTCCCTTCCCCCACCACCCTCCCTGTGACCCCCTCCTGCCCCCTCCCTCCCCCCTGTGACCCCTCCTGCCCCCCTCCCTCCCCCCTGTGACCCCCTCCTGCCCCCCTCCCTCCCCCTGTGACCCCTTCCTGCCCCCCTCCCTCCCCCTGTGACCCCTCCTGCCCCCTCCCTCCCCCTGTAACCCCTCCTGCCCCCTCCCTCCCCCTGTGACCCCCTCCTGCCCCCCTCCCTCCCCCCTGTGACCCCCTCCTGCCCCCCTCCCTCCCCCTGTGACCCCCTCCTGCCCCCTCCCTCCCCCTGTGACCCCCTCCTGCCCCCCTCCAGCAGCTCAGTCCCCTTCTCCTGCGCTGCTGGTGGCTGGCAGGGGCCTTTGGAAGGAGCAGGATGCTCTCCCAGGCCTGAGCCGACTCCCTGTGAGCGGCTGCTGGGTGCCGTTGGGGCTCAGCCTGGCAGGAGGGTGCAGGGGGAAGGGTGACAGGAGGGAGAAGCCCCTTCCCTGGCTTGGGGCAGGGTCCTTGTGTCCCCAGGCAGCTCCAGCTCATCCCCTGCAGCGAGCTGGCGCCGCGGAGCAGGCTGGAGGAGGGACCCAGGTTCTCAGGAGCGCGGGAGGGGGTCAGGGAGCAGGGACCTGGGGAGGGGGAGATGCTGCCCTTGGGAATCTCTCTTCCTTCCTTCCTGGTTTCCTCTTTGCCCCAGGCTCGTCTTCAGCCAGGCCAGCGGCTCCTGGAGCCCCCAGGGTGGAGAACCAGGGGCCCTGTTCTCTGTGGGTTTGGAGCCTGGGGGCTGGTGGTGTCCCGGCTCCTTCCCCAGCCCATCCTGCTCCAGGGGGCAGGTGCTCCATGCCTGCCTCCCAAGGGATGCACCGGGCCTCGCTGGGACGTGCTGCAGGGCAGGCACAGGTCCTGCAGGACCACGGGCACCGTGGGATCCATGTGGGAGCACTTCCAGCAGCACAGACATCCTGGGATCCATGCGGAAGCACTTCCAGGAGCACAGACATCATGGGATCCATGTGGAAGCATTTACAGCAGCACAGGCAGGGTGGGATCCGCTTCCAGCAGATCATGGGATCCATGTGGAAGCACTCCCAGCAGCACGGGCAGGGTGGGATCCATGTGGAAGCACTCCCAGCAGCACGGAGAGGGTGGGATCCACTTCCAGCAGCACAGACATGGTGGGATCCATGTGGAAGCACTCCAAGCAGCATGGACACGGTGGGATCCATGTGGAAACACTCCCAGCAGCATGGGCAAGGTGGGATCCATGTGGAAGCACTCCCAGCAGCATGGGCAGGGTGGGATACATGTGGAAGCACTTCCAGCCATCATGGGCACGGTGGGATCCATGTGGAAGCACTTCCAGCAGCACAGACATTGTGGGATCCATGTGGAAGCACTTCCAGCAGCACAGACACAGCGGGATCCATGTGGAAGCACTCCCAGCAGCATGGGCACGGTGGGATCCATGTGGAAGCACTTCCAGCATCACGGGCAAGGTGGGATCCATGTGGAAGCACTTCCAGCATCACGGGCAAGGTGGGATCCATGTGGAAGCACTTCCAGCATCACGGGCAAGGTGGGATCCATGTGGAAGCACTCCCAGCAGCATGGGCAGGGTGGGATCCATGTGGAAGCACTCCCAGCAGCACGGAGAGGGTGGGATCCGCTCCCAGCAGCGCACGGGCTGGTCAGGGTGGGACCCTCTGCAGGCCACAGTCTGGGCCCTGTTCCACACGCACCCTGTCCTCCCCAGCACACGTGTGAGCCTGGCCTGCCCTCAGCCCCCCCCCCCGCAGGGCTGCCCCCGCCTCCCGCCCTCCTGAGCACAATCCCCAAGGAAAGCCACCTGCGGCCTGGAGCTGAGGCCGGGCGAGCTCGTGACACCCTGGGCCTGGGGTGGCTGGGCGGCCGCCCCCGCTGTCTGTCTGTCTGTCCCCTTCTCTGCTCTCTGTCCCCCGGGGCGTGTGTATTTACGTGTGTGTGTGTGTGAGTGGGGGTGCAGGTGGGGCCCAGGGGGCTGCCCACCGCCCCAGAGGCTGATTTTGGGGGAGGGGGTGTGTGTGTGTGGGGGGTGTGTGTGTGTGGGGGGGGTGTGTGTGTGCAAACCCCAGGGTGGTGGGGGGTGGCAGGCTGGGGCTGGGGGCTGCTTTTATTTCTGGTGTTGTTTCATGGGTTGAGTTCTTTTGGGGTTCCAGGTTTGGGCTTTGTTTCTTGGGGGGGGGGGAGGGGATGGGCTCAGAGGAGGGGTGGGGGGGTCTGTTCTGGATGGATCCATGAGGTGAGGGCCTTGATTAGGACCAAATTGCCGTGCCTGTTCCTGGGGTGATTCATTTAGCAGTGGGAGGCTGGCCGTGCAGCCACCCGGCCCTCTCACTATACATAGGAATATACAGGACCTATTATAAATATATATATATTATACATACTGAGAGGAGGGGGCCCCGACCCCCCCCTGCTCCCTCTGGCTTCCTTGGGATGGGTGGGTGGGTGGGTGGATGGATGGACACCTCTGGGACAGGCTGTACTGTCGCTTCCGCCCGGGGCTGGGCACGACCAGGAGGCACCAGCACCCTGGGGAAACCAATAAAGGAATGAGCATCAGGGCGTCGCGGCCTCCTTCATCCCCAGGGCTGGGGTCCAACCCCCCCCTGCCTCCCAGCAGCCTGGTGCTGCAGCCACCATGGTCAGAGAATCAGAGAATCTCAAACTGGGATGGACTGGGAGGGACCCCAAGGGTCCCAGAGCTCCAACCCCCTGCCACAGGCAGGGACACCAACCTCAGGCCTGGAGCTACACAAGGCCCCAGGTCAGGGAAGCACAGCTCCACATCAGGTGGGGATCCCAGAATCCCAGCTTGGGCTGGACTGGAAGGGACTCCAAGGGTCCCAGAGCTCCAACCCCCTGCCACAGGGGGACCTGCTGGAACCCCCCTTGGGACCAGCACTGCCCTTCGCGGGGGAGCAGCCACCCTTGAGGACACCCAGGGGGGTCCCCATCACATTTTGGGGGTGTTTCTGTGGGCTGCAAGGGGACACCAGAGCTTCCCACACCTGCACACCCCCCCCCAGCATCATTGGTAGGGGGGCTGCTGGGTGGGACACAGCTCAACCCAGCACACAGGGTGTCTCAGCAGTGCCACCCCCCCACCCCTGGAGCTGCAGGGACCACCCCAAAATCCCCCATGGATCATAGAATCCCAGAATCCCAGCCTGGTCTGGGCTGGGAGGGACCCCAAGGGTCCCAGAGCTCCAACCCCCTGCCACAGGCAGGGACACCAACCTCAGGCCTGGAGCTACACAAGGTGGCCCAGGGCCCCAGCCAACCTGGCCTTGGACACCCCCAGGGACGGGGCACCCACCCCCTCTCTGGGCAGCCCCTTCCAGCCCCTCCCCACTCTCTCTGCACACAACTTCCCCCCAATCTCTCCTCTCCCCCTTCCCTCCTCCAGCTTCACTCCAGCCCCCTTGTCCTGCCAGGCTCTGCCCTTGAACAGGCCCATTCCCCTCCTGTTCCTGGGGTCCCTTCAGGACATGGTGGGATGGGTGCTCAGAGATGAGGGTTTGGGATTTGGGGGGTGCTTGGGTTGGGTTTCTCTTCCATCGAGCGCTCGCGCTGCCGGATGCATCACTGGGGTGAGGTGGAGGCAGCTGGAGGTGGTTTAGTGGGGTACAAGCTCTTGGGGTGCGAGTGCCCCTGTAGCAGCTCTGTGAGCACCCAGAGACTCCCATTGGATTGGTGATTTCACCCCTGGGGATGTTGGTTTCCACTCCCTTCCCCCTGTGTTTCCAGGTTTCAGGCACTGCATCCTGGCAGGGGGATGTGGGAGGGGTGGTGGGGGGCACCCCCCCCCCCATCACCCACACACAGCGAGGCTGGTTTCAGGGTGAAGAGCCTATGGGGAGAGAAATGGGGTGAAACAGGGGCAGTTAGACCTCATGGGGAGACTCAGCACCCACCACTCAGCTCCTTCTGGAGATGGAAATCCCTTTCCCATCCCCATCCCCATCTCCCCCCCCCCCCCCCCCCCCCCCCCCCCCGGATGGGTGGGGAGGGGCTGCAGAATGGCCAGCAGGGAGCCTGTGTGTGTGCAACAGATGGGTGAGTGTGATGGGATGAGGACAGGTGGCTGCCAGGGTGAGGGCCACAGTCTAGAAGTAATGACATCTCCCTGCAGAGCACCCAGCTCAGCTGGCAAGTGGCTGGGAGGTGGGTTTAGTGGTCCCAGCCCTGCTGGGCAGGGGTCCTCGCTGGCAGAGACACAGCTGGTCCTGGTGGGGTGAGAGGTTTGGCCTGGAGAACTCCACAAGAAATGCCTCAGGCTGCCCCAGGGCAGCAGAGCAGCTGCTGGTAGAGCTGGTTTCCAGAGCAGATTGGCTCCTTGGGGAGGGGTTGGACTCTGAGGTCCCTTCCAACCCCTGTGATGAAAGCCACAGCCTGGGCGTGCTCAGCACTGGGAGCTCAGGAGTGTGTCTGGAGTGGAGCTGGGGGCTGGAGCCAGGGTCATCCGAGCCACATCTGAGTGGGGAAGGACAAGGGAGTGACATGCCACCCCCCAGCCTCCCCTGGATGTGCTCAGGGGCAATAGCTGCAGCGTCTGGGGCTGCTTCTTGCTCTGCACTCGTGTGTGAGGAACGAGACAGGAACCTGTCACTGAACCCAGGGACTGGCCTCTGACCCCTCCAGAGCATCTGCAGTGTGGGACAGACACCCAAGGGCAGCTCCAAGCAAGCTTTACCCAGTGTGTTATGTCTCAGTTGTACTGGGGAGGCTGCAGCTCCAGTGCTGGGGCCAGTTCTGGGCTCCTCAGCATCAGAAGGACATGGGGGTCCTGGAGCCAGTGCAGAGAAGGGCAACCAGGCTGGGGAAGGGGCTGGAGGGCAAATCCTCTGAGGAGCAGCTGAGGGAGCTGGGGGGGTTGAGCCTGGAGAAGAGGAGGCTGAGGGGAGCCCTTCTCCCCATCCCCCTCCCCTGCCCTGCCAGGAGGGTGCAGAGAGGTGGGCCAGGGTCTCTTCAGCCAGGGGCCAGGAGATGGGCCAAGGGGCAATGGGCTCAAGCTGTGCCAGGGCAGGGGCAGCTCAGCTGGGAGGGCAAAGTTCTTCCCTGGCAGAGTTGTGGGACTGTGGCACAGGCTGCCCAGGGAGGGGGCTGAGTCCCCAGCCCTGGGGGTGTTGAACAGAGGGGAGATGAGGTGCTGAGAGATCTGGGGCAGCACAGCACAGGGATGGTTGGACTCCAGGAGCTTCAAGGGCTTTTCCAGCCTGGTGACTCTGTGATGCTGGGATCTCAGTCTGCTTCCAGCAAACCAGTAAGATCAGTCACTAAGCACTGGTTCTCCTTCAGCCCTGCCCTGCTGCTCCTGATGCTGGTGGTTGAGGTTCTCCTGCTCTCACCCAGGAGCAGGGACACAGAGGGAGCAGAGCCCATGGGGACTCCCAGCCCTCAGGAGAGCTCCTCACTCCTCCTGCCCCCATCCCCCACGAACAAGCTGCTCCACATCCTCCTTTTCCTGCTGTAAAGCAGCAGGGAAGCTCCTTGCCAGCCCCCTGAGGGACTTGGGGATTTCCTGCTTACAGGAAGTCACAGAAGAGCCACATCTTCTTCCTCCTGAGCAGCTTTTAAAGTGGTTCAGCAAGGAGGTGGCCACAGCCACTACAGACCTGCAGCATGGACCTCCCCAGGCAGAGGCTGTGCTGAGAGCCTTTGCTCCAGGATTTTGGGGGTTGGGGTGGGGTTTGGGTGGTTTTGCTGTTCCCTGATGCTCTGAGGACACCCTGTGGGCTCTCCCCTGTATTACTGTATCATAGAATCAGAGCATGGCCTGGGCTGGGAGGGACCCCAAGGGTCCCAGAGCTCCAACCCCCTGCCACAGGCAGGGACACCAACCTCAGGCCTGGAGCTACACAAGGTGGCCCAGGGCCCCAGCCAACCTGGCCTTGGACACCCCCAGGGACGGGGCACCCACCCCCTCTCTGGGCAGCCCCTTCCAGCCCCTCCCCACTCTCTCTGCACACAACTTCCCCCCAATCTCTCCTCTCCCCCTTCCCTCCTCCAGCTTCACTCCAGCCCCCTTGTCCTGCCAGGCTCTGCCCTTGAACAAGCCCATTCCCCTCCTGTTCCTGGGGTCCCTTCAGGGACTGGCAGGCTGCAGTGAGGTCCCCCCACAGCCTTCTCTTCTCCAGGCTGACCCAGCCCCGCTCCCTCAGCCTCTCTCCAGCCCTCTCAGCATCTCCCTGGCTCCTCTGACCCCTCTCCAACAGCCCCACATCTTCCTTGGGTTGGGCCCCAGCTCTGGACACAGGATCCAGCTGGGGGAGGGCAGAGCAGAGAGGGACAATCCCCTCCCTGGCCCTGCTGGCCATGAGATGACATGAGATTGAGATGAGATGAGATGAGATGAGATGAGATGAGATGAGATGAGATGAGATGAGATGAGATGAGATGAGCAGCTGGTCAGCAGAGTTCCTGGTCCAGAGATGATTTTAGACCATCAGGGACCAACCTGATGAGTCACCTCACTCCCTGCTGGATCCCTCAGTCTGGAACAGAAAAGCAGCTCATCAGCTTCCCCTGCAAAGGGAGAAACAATCCCCCTGGGAGGGTGTGGATGGAGCCCTGCTCTGGGCTCTGCCCTTCCTCCTCCTGTGTGTGGAAAGCTCCAGCTGCAGCAGACAGGTCCTGTCATCCATCCCCAGGACACAGCCCATCTGCCAGGGCACTCTGGACAGCAGGCTGCAGAATGCCACACCTGGGGCTGAGAGCATCACTTCCCAAGGAAAGGGAAATGAAGTCTGCATCCTCTGGCTGGAAATAGAACAAAGAGACCTTATTGTTTGTCATCATCTGCCACCATCTCCAAGGGCCAGGCCTGCTCAGAGCTCCCTGAGCCTGAGGGTGTCTGGCAGGCTCTGCTCCTTGGGAATGGTCTCACAGGCAGGAGTTCGGGCACATGTCATGGGCACTTGGCACCCTGGAAAGGTCTGGAGGGCAAATCCTCTGAGGAGCAGCTGAGGGAGCTGGGGGTGTTGAGCCTGGAGAAGAGGAGGCTGAGGGGAGCCCTTCTCCCCATCCCCCTCCCCTGCCCTGCCAGGAGGGTGCAGAGAGGTGGGCCAGGGTCTCTTCAGCCAGGGGACAGGAGATGGGCCAAGGGGCAATGGGCTCAAGCTGTGCCAGGGCAGGGGCAGCTCAGCTGGGAGGGCAAAGTTCTTCCCTGGCAGAGTTGTGGGGCTGTGGCACAGGCTGCCCAGGGAGGGGGCTGAGTGCCCAGCCCTGGGGGTGTTGAACAGAGGGGAGATGAGGTGCTGAGAGATCTGGGGCAGCACAGCACAGGGATGGTTGGACTCCAGGGGCTTCAAGGGCTTTTCCAACCCTGGGACTCTGTGATGCTGGGATCTCAGTCTGCTTCCAGTAAACCAGTAAGATCTGTCGCTGAGCACTGGTTCTCCTTCAGTCCCCAGCCCTGGGGGTGTTGAACAGAGGGGAGATGTGCTCAGGGATCTGGCTCAGCTCGGGATGGGAATGGTTGGACCTGATGATCTTAAAGGTCTTTTCCAGCCTGGTGAGTCTGTGATACCTGCTGAATGGGGTCAGACAGTGTAAGGACAGCAAAGCTCAGGACTGGGACAGACCTGGTGCTCCTACTCCTGCCTTTTCCAGCCCTGGGATTCCATGACTGTGCAACAGACACTGTGGGAATTACTCCTGGAAGAGCTCAAAGGGGGGTTTGGACTGGTGGGATGTTGATGCTGTGCCCTCAGGCTGGGCAGGCCTGGTACCCACCTGTTTGAGGCAGCAGATGGCTGGGACAGTTCATCTCCTGCACCTTCTCTGCCTGAAGCACTGGGCACAGATGAGGGGTGGGGGGTGGGATCCTCACTCCCACCCTTGTGGCAACTTTAATTTGCTTCCTGGGAGGAGTGAGGTACCTGGGAGGGGTGGAGGGGTGGGGGTGTGAGCCATAGAGGTACTCTGGGGTGCCTGCAGGGTAAAGGGAGGAGCCCAGAGGATCATGAGATAGCTTGCAAACTCAAAGCTGAGCTACCAAACTGCCTTACCAGGGCTCAACAGAGCCTGCCTTTCCAAGGGAACGCTCTCCTTCATGGTCCCTCCAGGAAAGCAGGGGGACTGAGCCCAGGAAAGCCTCTCTCCACCTTGCAGAGGGCAGGCAGCCTGTGTGGGCACTGCCAGCAGGGCCAGGAACAGCCTCCCTGCATCTGCTGAGGGAGGAGAACTGCTGGGACACCAGTGGGACTCGGGCCCTAGGGGGGGGTTGTTTCCTTTTCCTGATGGCTGCTTCAGGAGTGATGATGCTCTGGGGACACCAGAGCTTCCCTGGTGTCTCCTCTCACTCCAGAGGAGGGGAATCTGTTGGAAAGGAGCCGTCAGGGACACTGCTGGGGGCTGGGACCCACAGAAGCCTCACCAGCACTAACGGGGGATGCTCTGAAGATGGTCATACATGCCAACAGGATAGGCTGGGATTTGCTGAGCACAGAACCCCAGAGTCCCAGACTGGGGGGTTGGAGGGAGCTCTGGGGATCCCCCAGTGCCACCCCCAGAGCAGGGTCCCCTGGAGCTGCACAGGACAGCACCCAGGCTCAGGGGGTTGGGATGGCTCCACAGAGGGAGGGAGACTCCCCAACCTCTCTGGGCAGCCTGGCCCAGGGCTCTGCCCCCCTCCCAGCACACAAGTTCCTCCTCAGGCTCAGGGGGAACTTCCTCTGCTCCAGCCTGTGCCCACGGCCCCTTGTCCTGTCCCTGGGCCCCCCTGAGCACAGCCTGACCCCTCCTCCTGAGCCCACCCCTCAGGGGTGTCTCAGCACTGAGCAGATCCCCCTCAGGCTTCTCTTCTCCGGGCTGAGCAGCCCCGAGTCCCTCAGCCTCTCTGGGCCAGAGAGATGTTCTGGTGCCCTCAGCATCCCCACAGCCCTTTGCTGGCCCCTCTCCAGGAGCTCCCTGTCCTTCCTGCCCCAAGGGGGGAGCCCAGCCCCACACCCCCTGTTCCCCAGGAGGCCTCCCCAGGGCAGAGCAGAGCAGAGGGGCAGGAGAACCCCCCTGCCCTGCTGCCCACACTCCTCCTCATCCTCCCAGGATGCTGTTGGCTTTCTTGGCCCCAGGGCAGGGTGCTGGGTGTGCTCAGCCCAGTGTCCCCCAGCACTCCCAGGGCTTTTCCTAGTGCTCCCCCCTGACCCCCACTGGTGCAGATTAAGACACTAGGCAGGAGATGACACTGAACCAGGGAGTTCCTTCCTGGAACTGAACCCCCTGAGTTCCTTCCTGAACCCCCTCCCCTGCTGCCCACACTCCTCCTCATCCCCCCAGGATGCTGCTGGCTTTCTTGGCCCCAGGGCAGGGTTCCCCCCAATCTCTCCTCTCCCCCTTCCCTCCTCCAGCTTCACTCCAGCCCCCTTGTCCTGCCAGGCTCTGCCCTTGAACAAGCCCATTCCCCTCCTGTTCCTGGGGTCCCTCCAGGGACTGGCAGGCTGCAGTGAGGTCCCCCCAGAGCTGACCCAGCCCAGCTCCTCCACCTGCCCATCCCGTCCCTGCTGCACAGTAAATCAGCCCCAGGGGTCATTTCCAGGAGCTGCTCCCAGCTGTGCCTGTGCAGGCTCATGGGCCTCGCGGGTCTCAGTGATGAAGGCTCAAAAGTCTTCATCAGATGTTGAGGAAGCACTGGGAGCAGAAGATGCTGAGGGGGCGCTGGGAGGCGCTGGGAGGCGCTGAGGGGGCACTGGGAGGCGCTGGCAGGCGCTGAGGAGGCACTGGGAGGCCCTGGGAGGCACTGGGACGCGCTGAGGGGGCACTGGGAGGCGCTGGCAGGCGCTGAGGAGGCACTGACTGGGCACTGGCAGGCGCTGAGGGGGCACTGTCAGGCGCTGGGAGGGTGCTGGGAGGCACTGAGAGGCAGTGGGAGGGCGCTGGGAGGCACTGAGAGGCACTGGGAGGCGCTGAGGAGGCACTGGGAGGCGCTGAGGGGGCACTGGGAGGCACTGGGAGGCGCTGAGGGGGCACTGGGAGGCACTGGCAGGCGCTGAGGGGGCACTGGGAGGCACTGGGAAGCACTGGGAGGCGCTGAGGGGGCACTGGGAGGCGCTGGCAGGCACTGAGGAGGCACTGTGAGGCACTGTGAGGCGCTGGGAGGCACTGACTGGGCACTGGCAGGCGCTGAGGGGGCACTGTCAGGCGCTGGGAGGGTGCTGGGAGGCACTGAGAAGCACTGGGAGGCGCTGAGGAGGCACTGGGAGGCACTGAGGGGGCACTGGGAGGCACTGGGAGGCGCTGGGAGGCACTGGGAGGCGCTGAGGGGGCACTGGGAGGCGCTGGGAGGCACTGGGAGGCGCTGAGGGGGCACTGGGAGGCGCTGAGGGGGCACTGGGAGGCACTGGGAGGCGCTGAGGGGGCACTGGGAGGCGCTGACAGAGCACTGGGAGGCACTGGGAGGCGCTGAGGGGCACTGGGAGGCACTGGGAGGCCCTGACGGGGCACTGGGAGGCGCTGAGGGGGCACTGGGAGGCACTGGGAGGCCCTGACGGGGCACTGGGAGGCGCTGACAGAGCACTGGGAGGCACTGGGAGGCGCTGGGGGGGCACTGGGAGGCGCTGGGGGGGCACTGGGAGGCACTGGGAGGCGCTGAGGGGGCACTGGGAGGCGCTGACGGGGCACTGGGAGGCACTGGGAGGCGCTGAGGGGCACTGGGAGGCGCTGAGCGGGCACTGGGAGGCACTGGGAGGCACTGGGAGGCGCTGAGGGGCACTGGGAGGCGCTGGGGGGGCACTGGGAGGCACTGGGAGGCGCTGGGTGGGCACTGGGAGGCGCTGGGGGGGCACTGGGAGGCACTGGGAGGCGCTGGGGGGGCACTGGGAGGCGCTGGGGGGGCACTGGGAGGCGCTGGGAGGCGCTGGGAGGCGCCGTGCAGCCCCGGCCCCTTGTGTGGGCCGCGTCCCGCCCCAGACCCCGCGGTGGCGGGAGGGGCCGCGAGGCCGCAGCAGGCGGTGGCGCGGGGCAAGATGGCGGCGGGGGGCGGCCCGGCCCCGCGGCCTGACCCAGCGGGCGGCCCCGGGGCGGGGCGGAACCCGGCTGCGGGGCCGCTGGGGCGCCCGGCCCGGTGAGCGGGCGGAGCCGGCTCAGGCGGCGGCCGGCGGGACGCGGAGGAGGCGGCAGCAAAGGGCAGCGAGGAGCCGCGGGCTGCGCCGGGGCCGGAGCCCCGCGGGGGGAGCGGGAGAGGAGGTGGAGGGGGAGCAGCGCCCGGGCCCGGCCGCAGCCGCCATCGCCCCCGCGGGGGGCGGCCGCGCCCTTTGGCAGCGGGAGGGGGGGGGGGGGGGGGGAGAAAGGGGTGTGTGCGGGCAGCGCGCATGCGCGGGGCGACCCGAAAGGGCGGAGCTTGTGCCTGCCGGCAGCCCCGCCCCCTCGCTCGCCCCTTACAGTAGGTGGAGTCACGCGGGCGGGGGGTCACATGACCGCGGCGCCGTACAGTAGCGGCCCAACATGGCAGCGGCGGCGGCGGGCGCAGGGGCCGCGGCGCTCGGGGCTGCCCGGGTCTAGGGCCGCCGGCTCCTCCCGCGCCCCTCTCACCTCCTCCCGCCGCCCGCAAGCAACCCCCAGGCTACCTCGCAGCCAGCCGAGCCTCGCCGCGTCCGACATGAGGGAGAAAGGCCGCAGGAAGAAGGGCAGGACCTGGGCAGAGGCCGCCCGGACGGTACGTGGGGCCTGTGGCTGGGTGGGGGGGGGCGGTGGCGGGCCTCAGGCCTCCTGGAGGCCTCCAGACCTCCCGGAGGCCTCCTGGGCGCTGCGGGCCGTGCGGGCTCCCTCCGGAGGGGGTGGTGGCAGCTCCTGGCGCCCTCAGCGCCCGGTGGTGGGGTTGGGGGGGTGTCGGTTGGGGTGGGGGGTGGCCGGGCCTGGCCTGGCCTGGCCTGGCCTGGGGGGGCGGGGGGCGGCCGGGCCTGGCCTAGGCGGGCTGGGGAGGGGGGGTGTCGGTTGGGGTGGGGGACTGCCGGGCCTGGCCGGGCCTGGGGGGGCTGAGGAGTAGGGAGGGGGGTGTCGGTCGGGGTGGGGGGCAGCCGAGCCTGGCCTGGCTGGGAGGGCGGTGGCGCGGGGGGCGTCCGGCCCTGGCCTAGGCGGGCTGGGGAGGGGGGTGTCGGTTGGAGTGGGGGGTGGCCGGGCCTGGCCGGGCCTGGGGTGGCTGAGGAGTGTGGAGGGGGGTTTCGGTCGGGGTGGAGGGCTGCCAGGCCTGGCCGAGGCTGGGGGGGCTGGGGAGGGGGCTGTCGGTTGGGGTGGGTGGCTGCCGGGCCTGGCCTGGGCGGGCGGTGCGGCTGGGGGGGGAGTCGTTCGGGGTGGGGGGTGGCCGGGCCGGGCCTGGCCTGGCCAGGCCACGGGTCTGGCGTTGCTGCCGTACCGGTAGCACCGACCCAGCGGCGGGGTCGTAGGGGCCGGTTCGTTTCGCGTTTATTCCTTCTGGGAAGGCATAAACCCCCCCGCGCTGGGGGGTCGGTGCCTGCGGGGCACCCCCGGGGCTGGGCGCCTGGCTGGGGCGGCTGGTGGTCGGTCTCTTGGTTCTTCCCCGCCGCTTCGTGCTCCTTTTCCACCCGTCTCTCTGTGGAGGGGGGCCGGGGGGGCGGTCCGGGAGGCTTTATCCCCTCGCCTCTCGGGGCGGGTGGGGGAAAAGGGAAGTTGGGGCACCGGGAGAAGCGTGAGGGGGAGGAAACCGCAGGGCCAAGCTGCGGTGTGGGGCTGGGAGAGGGCAGCCTGCCGAGGGGGCTGCGGGTGCGGGCTGGGTTCGAGCCTGGGGGGTGGGGGGAGTTTGGGTTCTCTCGGGCCCCTTCTGAAGGAGATGTGTGTGAAACGGCAGGACAAGGGGGCTGGAGTGAAGCTGGAGGAGGGAAGGGGGAGAGGAGAGATTGGGGGGAAGTTGTGTGCAGAGAGAGTGGGGAGGGGCTGGAAGGGGCTGCCCAGAGAGGGGGTGGGTGCCCCGTCCCTGGGGGTGTCCAAGGCCAGGTTGGCTGGGGCCCTGGGCAACCTTGTGTAGCTCCAGGCCTGAGGTTGGTGTCCCTGCCTGTGGCAGGGGGTTGGAGCTCTGGGACCCTTGGGGTCCCTCCCAGCCCAGTCTATCATTCTATGAAACCAGGCTTGGGAAGCCTGGCTGGAAAGCAGACAGAGCCTGGCACCCATGGCTGAGCTGTGTGAGTGCTGCTTTCCTCACTAGCCAGTGGTTTGAACCTTGTGCTCTGGGGGCTCAGAGTGGCTGCTGTTCAGGGGGTGTGGTGCAGGTAGGGATTTTAAGACCATCAGGAGCCATCCCACAGCTGGACCCTGGGGTTTCTCTGTGTGTGCCCCTGCTCATCACCTCAAAACAGTCTGTGTTCAGAAGAGGGGGAGAGCCTGTGGTGTGAGGGGTGTAGGTGTGCTCCCACAGATCTCCCAGCCCAGCTGTGCTGCTCTTCATCCACTGATCCCTTCCAGAATCCACTTAAAGGCTAAAACACCCCTTCAGGAAAGCTGCACTGAGAACTGGCCAAACCAAGGGCTGTGCCTTGCCTGGAGCCCTGGCAGAGGCACCCAGAGCCAGGGGAGGATGGGAAACCTGTGCCAAAACCTCAGGTCTGGCAAATAGCTCCAGTTGTGTTTGGTGGGAATGTTGAGATGTTCTAGTCCAACTCCAGCTCTGCTCTTCAAACAGTTTCCCTGTGTGTTGTGTGTGAAAGAACAGCTTTTGGTTCTTGTCCCAGCTTGTGTGCTCCTCCTCGCTTCCCAGCTGCCTGGGGGTGAAGCCCCTGGGGTGCATGAGAAACGCAGGAGCTCGTAGGTCCCTGGTTCTCCTGCTCCTGAAAGGTACCACAAGGCATCCCTCCAGCTGGAGAATCACAGGGTTGTAGGGGTTGGAAGGGACCTCAGGAGCTCCTGGGGTCCAACCCCCCTGCCAGAGCAGCTCCCCAGCTCATACTGCACAGGTCGGTGTCCAGATGGGGCTGGAATCTCTCCAGAGAAGGAGACTCCACACCCCCTGGGCAGCCTGGCCCAGGGCTCCCTCACCCTCACTGGCAAGAAGTTCTTCCCCACATTGGGGGGAACTCCCTGGGCTCCAACTTGAGCCCATCCCCCCTTGTCCTGTCCCCACAGACACTGAGCAGAGGCTGCCCATGGCCCCCTGGGTCCCACCCTTCAGCTCTTGATCCCCAGTGATCAGATCCCCTCTCAGGCTCTTCTTTCCAGGCTGAACAGCCCCAGCTCTCTCAGCCTTTCCTCCCAGGGGAGATGCTCCAGGCCCTTCAGCATCTCCTCAGCCTCCTCTGGACTCTCTCCAGGAGATCCCTGTCTGTTTGATCCCAGGGAGCCCAGCACTGGACACAACCCTCCAGCTGGGGCCTGAGCAGGGCAGAGCAGAGGGGGAGGATCCCCTCCTGTCACCTGCTGCCCACACTCCTCCTGATGCCCCCAGGATCCCATTGTCTCTCTCAGCCCCAGGGCACACTGCTGGCTCATGGCCACCCTGTCACCCCCCAGCACCCCCAGGTCCTTCTCCACAGAGCTCCTCTCCAGCAGCTCCCCCCCAGCCTGTCCTGATTCCAGCAGTTCTTCCTCCCCAGGAGCCAGACTCTCCCCTTGCTGGTGTTGAACCCCAGCTGGTGTCTCCCTGCCCAGCTCTCCAGCCTGGCCAGGGCTCTGGATGGCAGCGCAGTGTCCTGCCTGGCACCCACCCCTAAAGACACGTGGCTGAGCTGTGCTGGGGCAGCCCTGGAGCTGTCCCTGCTCTCAGCCCTCAGGCAGCCCGTTAGCTGGAGCCGAGCTGTGGTGTGGGGCAAGGAAAGGGTGCCCCGTGTGGGCAGCTCGCTGGGGAGGAAGTTACTGTTGATAAACAAGCTTTTTTTTTCCTTCTGGTTTCCTGGCTCATTCAGAACTTTGCAGCTGCAGATGGCTGGTGACTGGGGACTGTTCTTGGGGAGGTTGCTGGGTGTCCCTGCAGCTCCAGTGAAAAGCCTCACTGAGGTGAGAGGCTGATGCTGGGCCACACACAGGTTTGGGAGCCTGTTTGGGCAGGGGGGAGAGGACTTCATGAGGATGAGAGGGCTGGAGCAGCTCCCCTATAGAGAGAGGCTGAGGGTGCTGGGCTGGGTCAGCCTGGAGAAGAGAAGGCTGTGGGGGGACCTCATTGCAGCCTGCCAGTGCCTGGAGGGAGCTTATAAGCAGGATGGGAGATCAACTTTATAAAAGGGTAGACAATGACAGGACAAGGGGGAATGGGTTAAAGCTAAAGGAAGGAAGGGTTAGATTGGATATTAGGGGGAAGTTTTTTACACAGAGACTGGTGAGGGGCTGGAAGGGGCTGCCCAGAGAGGGGGTGGGTGCCCCGTCCCTGGGGGTGTCCAAGGCCAGGTTGGCTGGGGCCCTGGGCAACCTTGTGTAGCTCCAGGCCTGAGGTTGGTGTCCCTGCCTGTGGCAGGGGGTTGGAGCTCAGGGACCCTTGGGTTCCTTGAACAACCCCAGACACTGGGGGCACCCACCCCCTCTCAGGGCAGCCCCTTCCAGCCCCTCCCCACTCTCTCTGCACACAACTTCCCCCCAATCTCTCCTCTCCCCCTTCCCTCCTCCAGCTTCACTCCAGCCCCCTTGTCCTGCCAGGCTCTGCCCTTGAACAAGCCCATTCCCCTCCTGTTCCTGGGGTCCCTTCAGGCACTGGCAGGCTGCAGTGAGGTCCCCCCACAGCCTTCTCTTCTCCAGGCTGACCCAGCCCAGCTCCCTCAGCCTCTCTCCAGCCCTCTGAGCATCTCCCTGGCTCCTCTGACCCCTCTCCAACAGCCCCACATCTTCCTTGGGTTGGGCCCCAGCTCTGGACACAGGATCCAGCTGGGGCCTCCCCAGGGCAGAGGGTCTCCCAGGGTCTGTGTGTCCCCTGGCACTGCATCCTTGGTGCTGCATGGTGCTGTTCAGGCTG
Source organism: Laterallus jamaicensis coturniculus (assembly GCA_022605575.1). Classification (NCBI taxonomy): domain Eukaryota; kingdom Metazoa; phylum Chordata; class Aves; order Gruiformes; family Rallidae; genus Laterallus; species Laterallus jamaicensis. The sequence continues at coordinate 484,532 of JAKCOX010000125.1, read as the reverse complement.
CCTCTGGCAGGTTGGCCTGTGCCAGTTCTTGAGCTGCCCCCTGAAGTGGTCCCTGGTCTCAGTCTGAGAGCTGTGCCAGGGGCCCTGTGCCTATCCCATGGTGCTGGCAGCCTCCTGCTGTGGCTGAGCTGAAAGGCAGAGCTGTGGCCACCAGAAAGCTGCTCCCCATGCCTGGCAAGGCTGTGCAGATGAGGACAGACACTAGAGCTGGGCTCAGTCCCATCTGGGTGAGTGTTACTGGTGCTCTGGGGCTGTGGTTGAAGGGGGTGGGGGGGCTCTGGTCCTGCAGCAGAGCTGGGCTGTGGTTTGCTCTGACCACCCAGGGCTCAGGGCTGCTGCTTTTCCTCTCTCTCATGTTTGATGCAGCTGTCTGAAGCAGAGAGGGGCCAGAATGCCCCCAGCACCTTCCTGCTGCTGTGTGAGGGGGTGTGCTGGTGAAGGGGCTGTGCTGGGGGGTCAGGGGGCTGTTGCTGGATGGGAGCCACAGACAGGCTGTCTTTGTGTTGGTTGTGTGGAGGAGAGCCTGCACTGTTGTGTGCACAGCCAGAACTGGGGCGGTTGTTGTTTTTTGGTGGGAAGTCCCTGTGTGTGTGTGACCTGACAGAGCAGCTCTCTGCTGGGGCTGTGTGAAGGTGGGGTGGCTGCTCTCCTTGGCGATGGAGCCCCCTCAGCTGGGTCATCTCCAGCACAGGATGCAGCCTCTCACACTCCCTGTTTGTGGGGGGAGCTGCTGCAGTGGGGTGTGTTCCCTTCTGCTGCCTCCCTCTTGGGTCAGACTGGTTGCTCAGGCTTCAGTGGGGGGGGACATGCAGTAGGGGGGGCTGCAGGGCAGGGGGCTGCAGGGCAGGGGGATGCAGATGGAGCTGAGCTGTGTTGCACTGGGCCTCTCCAAAGGGCTGGGTGTCAAGTGTGAGTCCTGCTGTGGTGCTGGTGGCTGCTGTGCAGCTCTTGGGGTGTGAACCTGCCTTCTCCCCTGCTGCAGGGGTTGGCTTGTGTCAACCCAAGAATTCAGATGGAGATGTGCTGCCTCTGAACCTGATGGTGGGCTCCATCCCCCCCCCACCCCATCCGTGTTCACAGGCCCATCTGCCCTGTCAGACAAGGCAATAGTGAGGTTGGAAGGTGAAATCAGGTAGAAAGCTGCTCTGCTGGGGCTAAGGGAAGCTGGAGGAGGGAAGGGTTAGATTGGATATCAGGGGGAAGCTCTGTGCAGAGAGAGTGGGGAGGGGCTGGAAGGGGCTGCCCAGAGAGGGGGTGGGTGCCCCGTCCCTGGGGGTGTCCAAGGCCAGGTTGGCTGGGGCCCTGGGCAACCTTGTGTAGCTCCAGGCCTGAGGTTGGTGTCCCTGCCTGTGGCAGGGGGTTGGAGCTCTGGGACCCTTGGGGTCCCTCCCAGCCCTGTCTGGGATTCTATGAACACACAGCAGGCCTTTGCACCCTGATTTCATCAAGACTGAGGTTTCCTGGGGGTGGTGGTGTGAGGTGTCTGGGGATGCTGGCTTTCCCTGCTTTCCATGAGAAGATGCACCTGATGAGCAGGTGGAAGGATCCAAACAGTGGAGGCTGCCCACTTGTCTGCAAGTACCTGAGTCTGTTTGCCCAGACTTGGAAATCCACCAAGGTCCTGAGGCTGCTGTGAAAATACCCAGGATTCCAGAGGGTTCCAGAGGGTTCCATACAGCCCCACTCTGAGGGGCTGGCAGGCTGCACACCTCAGGTGCCCAGCACCAGCCTGGCAGTGTTTAGGATGGTGGAGCTGAACCCTGGGTGCCTCCGGGTTGGGTGTTGAGGGAGGAGCAGCATGGGGTGATGCCTGGGATGGGTTTCTTCATCCCACTGACCCTTTGGAGCTCTGATGGCTCCATGGGGAAGGATCTGGCAGACGCTCTGGAGCGCAGTGGGACCTTACTGGTGAAGCTGGGAAGTGTCTCTGTGCTGTCCAGCAAGGCACTGAGCCAGGTAGCACTGTGTGTGTGGGGTTAAATGAGTGATCAGAGCTTGTGGGACAGGCTGGCTGGTGAAGCTGGTAGGGCTGCTTGTGTCACACACTTCTGCAGGGGTTGTTTGCAGCTGCAGATCAGGCTTGGGGTGCTTTGGGCTTTCAGCCCCAAGGTAGTTCCAGAGGGATGCTCCCTGCTCAGAGCCCGTGTCCAAGCACAAGACCTGTGTGCCCTGAGGATGAGGGACGTTGGTCTGGCTGTGAAACCCTTTCTCAGGGGTGTTCTGGGGGACAGGCCTCCTGAGGCTGTAGCCACCACCCTGGTGACTGAGCCCCTGGGTGGTGTGTTCCTGCCACGTGCTGTTGGCTGGGAACACACCTTGGCAGGGTTTGGCAGTGTCTCCATGGGAGCAGGCTCAGGGTGCACAAGGCTGAGGGAGAGTTGGCACAGGCTTCATCACGTGTTGGTAGGGAACTGCAGCTTCCTCAGCTGCTTCCTCACACCCATCCTCATCAGCCACAGCACTTGGATGGATTTTTCCAGCTTCTTTTTCAGTGGGGTGTTCTTTTTAAGGCTTTCAAGACCTTAAAGCCCCCAACCAAACCTTGCTGGCTTTGAAGCCTGCAGATGCTCTGCAAAAGTGAGCTGTGTTGTGGCCCAGCGTGGGTTGTCCCCTCTGATATCTGCTCTTCTGGGTGCTGGAACCTCTCATGAGCTGGAAGTCACCCTAAACTCATCTTGGGAATCTGTAAGAGGCAACTGGGGGCTTGAAGAATGGGTTCTGGCATGGGGATGGAGCTTGGGAAGGGTGAGGTGGGAGAGCAGTCCTCTTTGCTGTCAGACTCCTGAGCCCATCACAACTCATCCCAGTGTTTGCTGCTGTTGTACAGGCTTTTTCCCAAGCCCTGTGTTCCTGCTGGGAGTGGGGATCCCTCAAAGGCAGCAGGAGCCATTGCACATGGATGCAGCTGGAGCTGAGGTAGCCCATTTGCCAGCTTGGTAGCCACTCTGCAGGGCTGGCAGTGCAAGGCTGAGTGAAGGGCTGGCTCAGGTTAGCAGCAGCACTGCTACAGCCTTGGTTGGAAGGTGCCTGAAGGGGCTGGCTCTTGGTGTGAGGGTGGAGGAGTTGGCTGTCCCAAAGCACCTCAGTGCAATCACAGAATCACTGGGGTGGGAAGGGTGCCCCAGAGCCCCTGGGGTGCAGCCCCCTGCCAAAGCAGGGTCCCTAGGACAGGGGCTGGAATCTCTCCAGAGAAGGAGACTCCACACCCCCTGGGCAGCCTGGCCCAGGGCTCCCTCACCCTCACTGGCAAGAAGTTCTGCCCCACATTGGGGGGAACTCCCTGGGCTCCAACTTGAGCCCATCCCCCCTTGTCCTGTCCCCACAGACCCTGAGCAGAGGCTGCCCATGGCCCCCTGGGTCCCACCCTTCAGCTCTTGATCCCCAGTGATCAGATCCCCTCTCAGGCTCTTCTCTCCAGGCTGAACAGCCCCAGCTCTCTCAGCCTTTCCTCCCAGGGGAGATGCTCCAGGCCCTTCAGCATCTCCTCAGCCTCCTCTGGACTCTCTCCAGGAGATCCCTGGCTGGTTGATCCCAGGGAGCCCAGCACTGGACACAACCCTCCAGCTGGGGCCTGAGCAGGGCAGAGCAGAGGGGGAGGATCCCCTCCTGTCACCTGCTGCCCACACTCCTCCTGATGCCCCCAGGATCCCATTGTCTCTCTCAGCCCCAGGGCACACTGCTGGCTCATGGCCACCCTGTCACCCCCCAGCACCCCCAGGTCCTTCTCCACAGAGCTCCTCTCCAGCAGCTCCCCCCCAGCCTGTCCTGATGAGCCTCATGGCATGTTTGGGCTGTAACACCCATCACATTTGCCCCTCCCCCAGTTCTAAACTCAGATCAGGAGAGCAGTGAGGATGCCACCTCCCAACTGCTCCCCAGGCTTCAGCTCAGCTTCCAGAGCAGCTGGTGGAGCAGGGGTTCTCTCTGGATGGATCCAGAGGGGCACTCTCTGGTCTGGAGCACAGCCAGCACACAACAGGCAGCCATGGAAAGTCCAGCCCTGTGGGTTGGACCAGATGCAAACCCTGCAGCAGCCAGAACTGATATTGATGAGAACAGAGATTGATGAGAACCGATATCGATGCCTCCTCAGCACCCATCTCCCTCCTCAGGGTGATCTTACCACTCCCTGTCACTTGCTCATGCAAGTGCAAGTCCATACAGACTGTGACTTGGAGGTTTGAGACAGAAAGCCTTTGAATTTCCCTCTTCCTGTAGGAAAAGCTTCCCAGAACCCCAGAATCCACTTGCATTCCAGTGAGAGAGGATTCTTGCCCTTCCCCAGGCCAGCAGGCAGGGTGCTGGTTAGCACCCAAGGGGCCAGCTCCTCCAAACCCCCTTCTGCAGCTGCTGTGAAGCCACATCCCGGAAACAACTGGCTTGTGTTGTGGGGCTGCCAGGCTGGAAGAGCCTCCCAGCAAGAGAGCAGCACCCAGACAGGCTGAGCTGGGGGGAGCCCACAGCCTCTGCAGAGCAGCCAGCTCCATGCTCCCACAGCCTGAGAGATGAGCTCACCCCAGGGAGCTTGCATGGCCCCTGGGGCTCAGACTGAGGGAGACCCAGAGCATCTCCCCTGGGAGGAAAGGCTGAGTGAGTTGGGACTCTTCAGCCTTGAGAAGACTGAGGGGGGACCTAATTAAAGTCTGTAATTATCTGAAGCAGGGGAGGAAGGGGGAGTCAGCCAGCCCCTTTCTTTTGGTCTGTGGAGACAGGACAAGGGGCAATGGCTGCAAGTTGGAGCACAGGGAGTTCCACAGCACCCTGGGGAAGAACTTTCCCCCAGTGAGGGTGAGGGAGCCCTGGGCCAGGCTGCCCAGGGGGTGTGGAGTCTCCTTCTCTGGAGAGATTCCAGCCCCATCTGGACACCGACCTGTGCAGTATGAGCTGGGGAGCTGCTCTGGCAGGGGTTTGGACCCCTGGAGCTCTGGGGGTCCCTTCCAACCCCTACAGCTCTGTGAGTCTGTGACAAGGTGAGCAGTTGCCCAAACCTTGGCCCCAGAGCTCAGCATGTGAGGCACTCCCAGGCAGGGCTGTGATGCTCTGCAGCTGCTGGGGAATCCCCAAGGGCTTGGCACCACTGCTCCCCATTTCCTCTTCCTCCCTGCTCACACATCTGCCACCACCCCCCTGCTCTCTGCAGGGAGGGAGGTAACTGCTCCAGGGTGGCCATGAGCCAGCAGTGTGCCCTGGGGCTGGGAGAGACAATGGGATCCTGGGGGCATCAGGAGGAGTGTGGGCAGCAGGTGACAGGAGGGGATCCTCCCCCTCTGCTCTGCCCTGCTCAGGCCCCAGCTGGAGGGTTGTGTCCAGCGCTGGGCTCCCTGGGATCAACCAGCCAGGGATCTCCTGGAGAGAGTCCAGAGGAGGCTGAGGAGATGCTGAAGGGCCTGGAGCATCTCCCCTGGGAGGAAAGGCTGAGAGAGCTGGGGCTGTTCAGCCTGGAGAGAAGAGCCTGAGAGGGGATCTGATCACTGGGGATCAAGAGCTGAAGGGTGGGACCCAGGGGGCCATGGGCAGCCTCTGCTCAGTGTCTGTGGGGACAGGACAAGGGGGGATGGGCTCAAGTTGGAGCCCAGGGAGTTCCCCCCCAATGTGGGGCAGAACTTCTTGCCAGTGAGGGTGAGGGAGCCCTGGGCCAGGCTGCCCAGGGGGTGTGGAGTCTCCTTCTCTGGAGAGATCCCAGCCCCTGTCCTAGGGACCCTGCTTTGGCAGGGGGTTGCACCTCAGGGGCTCTGGGGGGGCCCTCCCAGCCCCTGTGACTGTGCTCATCCTGTGGTGTTTTGGTTTGATTCTGCACAGGTCTCTTGCCTGCAGCTGCCTTAACACACTCTGGAGTGGATGCTTGGGTAGGTCGGGGTGTTCTCTGTGGTTGTCCTGGTCTCTGCTCATGTGGTCAGGCAAACTGCTTGGAGGAATGAGAATTGTGGGCCAGGAACAGCCAGGCCATCTGGTCTGGTTCCTCCTGTCTCAGGCATCTCTGCTGTAACCAGCTGGGGGATCTTCCCAGGGAAGAATGAGGCAGCTTCAGTGGGACAGACTGGGAATCCTTTCCCTGCTGTGGTGTGGCTCTGCAGAGAAAGGGTGGGAGGCTGGGTAGGCACAAGGACCAGCTACACTGCACAGGCACTGTGGAGCTGAGCTGCGTGGAGAAGGGGAGCAGCACTGCTGTGCTGGAGGGGTGGAGATGTGGAGGAGCAGGAGTGCAAGCTGGTCTCCTGAGAGCTGCAGCAGTGAGGCTGTGTGGGGTTGGGTGGGTTTTGTTGTTGCTCAAGAAAAAGCCTCCAAGGATGCAGCGTTCTCTCTGCCTGGGAGCAGAATCCCAGCATCCCAGCCTGGGCTGGGCTGGGAGGGACCCCAAGGGTCCCAGAGCTCCAACCCCCTGCCACAGGCAGGGACACCAACCTCAGGCCTGGAGCTACACAAGGTTGCCCAGGGCCCCAGCCAACCTGGCCTGGAACACCCCCAGGGACGGGGCACCCACCCCCTCTCTGGGCAGCCCCTTCCAGCCCCTCCCCACTCTCTCTGCACACAACTTCCCCCCAATCTCTCCTCTCCCCCTTCCCTCCTCCAGCTTCACTCCAGCCCCCTTGTCCTGCCAGGCTCTGCCCTTGAACAAGCCCATTCCCCTCCTGTTCCTGGGGTCCCTTCAGGCACTGGCAGGCTGCAATGAGGTCCCCCCACAGCCTTCTCTTCTCCAGGCTGACCCAGCCCAGCTCCCCCAGCCTCTCTGTAGGGGAGCTGCTCCATCCAGGGGGTGGCTAGTGCTGCCTGCCAGCTCGTGTTTGGGGAGCATGGGAGGAGGTGCAAGCTGTGGAACTGGCTTCTGCAGGACCTCGTGGGTGCTGAGGGCTTGCACAGGCTTGTGGAGATGCACTGAGGGTTACTAAGTACCTGGAAACCCCTCAGGTTCTGGGAGTTCTGAGCAGCACAGGGTGGGAAAGCAGCCTCCTGGGACCTCAGGATGGTAGGTGGTCCCAACAAAGGTCCATGGAGCTCTCCTGTGGCCCCAGCTGGATTGGGGGTGAAGCAGTTGGGTCTGCCCCAGGCTCTTTGGATGGCTTCCTGCTGCTTGCTGTGAAGAAAAGGTGTTCCTGGTGTGCTGAAGGAACTGGCCACTGGGGTTGGAAGCTTATTGTCCTTCAGGGGCTGTGGGGACTGGGGAAGGATCCTCTGGAGTGGGAGGAGGGAAATGTCCCATCTTCAGAAGGGTGAGGGGAGGGATGTGGGTCCTTGGGGATGAGCACCCCCGAACGTGGGGCAGTAGGAAGAGGGATGATGGCTTGAACTCAGGCAGGGTTAGATGAGACCTGAGGAAGAAGCTCTTCCCTCTGAGGGTGCTGGGACCCTGGCCCAGGGGGCCTAGAAAGGTGGGGGAGGCCTCATCCCTGGGGACATCCAAGGTCAGGGTGGATGAAGCTCTGAGCACCCTGCTCTGGTGAAGATGGCCCTGCTCACTGCTGGGTGGACTGGGAAGGGCCCTTCCCACCTAATACATTCCCATCCCTGGAGACACCCAAGGTCAGGTTGGACAGGGCTCTGAGCACCCTGGGCTTGTTGAAGATGTCCCTACCCATGGCAGGGGGTTGGACTAGATGGGCTTTAAGGTCCCTTCCCTGGAAAAGGGGAGATTTAGGTTGGATATTAGGAGAAAGTTCTTCCCTCTGAGGGTGCTGGGTCTCTGGCCCAGGGTGCCCAGAGAGGTGGGGGAGCCCCCATCCCTGGAGACATCCCAGCTCAGGCTGGATGGGGCTCTGAGCACCCTGCTCTGGTGAAGATGTCCCTGCTCACTGCAGGGTGGGGCTGGGAAGGGCCCTTCCTACCTCCCTTCATCTGGGATTCAATGACTCTGGGAGCCCAGGTCAAACTGAGCTGTTGGTACTTCCCTCTGCCTCCTGTGTGGGTGACACTCGTGGCCCTGCAGCAGTTGGTGCAGGAACACCCCCAGGAATCCTGCCTTAAACGTGCTCCTTGTCACCCCCAGCGTGAGCCCTGGCTGCTTCCAGCCAGGACACCCTGCTGGTGCCATCACAGGGGTGCAGCTGTGGGGCAGGAACCCAACTCCTGAGCTGCTGCTGTAACTGTGGGTTCTCCTGAAACTTTATGGATCCTTCTGGAAAGGGCAGTGCTGGAGCCTGGGTGTGCTTGTGTTCTCCTGGGTTCTGGGCTCAGCATTGGTTTGATCACATCACATCCCTGTTCTTTCCCTGACAAGTCACTTGGTTCCTGCTGGGAAAAGCCCTTCCTGCCTTGTGTTCCTTGGGGAGAAACCTGAGTTTGCTGCTCAGGCTCTTGGAAGGCCCAGCAAGAAACACTCCTCATGGAGTCCCAGACTGGTTTGGGTTGGAAGGGACCTCAGAGCCCACCCAGTCCCACCCCTGCCATGGGCAGGGACACCTCTCCCCAGCCCAGGCTGCTCAAGGCCCCATCCAACCCAGCCTGGGCCACCTCAGGGAGGGGGCAGCCACCCTGTGCCAGGGCCTCAGCACCCTCCTAGGGCAGAGTTTCTTCCTGAGATCCAATTTAACCCCATCCCCTCATCCTGTCCCTCCTGGCCCTGCTCACAAGCCCCTCCCCAGCTTCCTTGTGGCCCCTTCAGGGGCTGGAAGGGGCTGTGGGATCTCCTGGATCCTTCTCCTCTCCAGACTGAGCCAGCCCAGCTCTCCCAGCCTGGCTCACAGGAGAAGATGCCTCCTCTCTTGGGACCTGCAGTGTCACTGGTCAGGAGGTTTCTGTGAGCCCAGGCTCCCCTCTGGCCTGGGGCATCACCCCCTGAGCTGGACAGACCCCTCTCCCCCCTGTGCTGCCTGGCACACAGCACCCAAGGCTGTGAGTAAACCCCTGATGTCCCCAGGGATGTTATGGCAGTGCCACCGGCTGGCTGGCAGTGGGCAGGATGAAGTGGGGCTGTTTTGGTGGGGGAACCTGCCCCCCCCTCTGCTGGAACAGGAAGGGTTAAAGCTGCCAACCAGCTGGAGCTCTCAGAGCAGAGCTGGGCAGCCTGTGCTGGGCAGCACAACCTGCTGCCTCCCTCAGAGCTTGTTCCTCTGCCTCAGCTCAGACCTTCAAGGCAGCCAGGGTGCCCTCAGGGTGCCCTCAGGGTGTCCCTGCTCCCCTCCTCCCAGCACAGCCCAGGCTGGGATTCTGGATGAAAGGAATTGTCCTCACTGAATGCCCAGCACATCTCAGCTGTAACAGGCTGGTGACCTCCTCCTGGCTCACACTGCTCATCAGAACACATCACCCTGAGCATCTCCTGCAGCTGCACTTCCAGGGAGGAGGAGTTACTGGGAGCTGTGGAACTCAGGGATGAAGGGCTGCTCAGGGGCAGGAGGCCTCCCAGACAGGAGAAGTCACAAAGCTGATTGAAATGAACGTGTGTGAAGGAACACAGGCCAGCAAGTGTACTTGGAACAGGAGCTGGAGACCCTGTCCCACCTCCCAGGTATCACAGAACCCCAGGGGTGGGAAGGGCCCCCCAGAGCCCCTGGGGTGCCCTCAGGGTGCCCCTGCTCCCCTCCTGGCAGCTGTTCCCAGCTCAACCAGCAGGTCTCTGTTGCTGGTGGAAGGGTGAACCTCAGGGCTGTTCTGAGGATGGTGAAGGCACCTGTGTCCCCCCAGCAGCACCTAGTGAGGGGTTTGTCCTCTCACAGCAAGGCTGCTGTTGTGCCTGTGCTGGCTTTTCTCCCAGGCAGTGCTTTGGGCAGGCAGCTGAAGGGGGGGAACCCCCCCTGGCTCAGCACTTGGCCTCTTTGCTTTGGGGTGGAGGCTGGACTGAGGACCTGGGGGCCATGGGGGAGGCACAGGGGGAGCCCTGGATGTTCTCAGGAACTGCTGAAATCCTGGAGTGCCACTTGAAACGTGCTGGAGCTGTTGGTGTTCCTTCTTTCCCTGCCAGGGTTACCTTACCTCACCTCTCCCTCCAAGGCTGGAGGCTCTCAGCTCATGCTCTGCTAACATAAACTCTGCAGAAATCCCCATTTTTCCTCCAGCTTTGGAGCTGTAGGTGAGCAGGAGCTCCAGGAACAACCTGCAGGTCTCTGCAGAGACTGTACCCCCCTTGCCTGGACAGAGCTTCAGTGGGCTTCACGTGCCTTTCCTTTGGATGCTCCATGCTGCTGAGATGTCCTGTCTCTCCTGACCTGATGTCCTTTCTGGAGCTGTAGATAGTGAGATGCTTTCCAGCCTGGAAAGCAAGAGCAGTAAGGTTTCCTCTGCTGCAGGGGAAGGGCTGTGGAGAAACAATGTCCTCTGAAAGAGGATGGCACCAAGCTGAGTGGGGTGGGTGACACAGCAGAAGGAAAGGAGCCACCCAGAGGGATCCTGCCAGGCTGGAAAGATGGGCCTGGGGGAACCTGATGAGGTTCAACACTGCCAAGGGTCAGGGGTGGCACTGGGGCTGGGGGATCCCAGCCATGGAGACAGCCTGGGAGAAGAGCTCCTGGGGAGCAGCCCTGTGAGAAGGACCTGGGTGTCATGGGGGGTGAGAAACTCCCCCTGAGCCAGCAGTGGCTCTGGGAGCTGGGAAGGGTGATGGGATCCTGGGCTCCATCAGCAGAGGGGTGGCAGCAGGGCCAGGGAGGGGATTGTCCCTCTCTGCTCTGCCCTGGGGAGGCCCCAGCTGGATCCTGTGTCCAGAGCTGGGGCCCAACCCAAGGAAGATGTGGGGCTGTTGGAGAGGGGTCAGAGGAGCCAGGGAGATGCTCAGAGGGCTGGAGAGAGGCTGAGGGAGCTGGGCTGGGTCAGCCTGGAGAAGAGAAGGCTGTGGGGGGACCTCACTGCAGCCTGCCAGTGCCTGAAGGGACCCCAGGAACAGGAGGGGACAGGAGGGCACGCTATTTCTGACACAAGCCAGGATGCCCTCTGCCTTCCTGGCCCCCTGGGCACACTGCTGGCTCCTGTTCAGCCTGCAAGGGCAGAAGAGGGGGGTAACTTCTGGTGCATGGGGGATAGGCTGATAGATAGGCTGATAATCCCCTTCTGGCTGTGGTGGTTGGAGGAGAAACTTCAGCAGTTGAAGTAGCACTGATGGTTTTCTGGAAATCTGATTTATTTTGAAAGACTCTTAGTTATTCTATTCTCACTCCTAGAAGAAGCTGAAGTCTGAAATTAGTCTTTCTCATGGTTGCTTCCCAGTATGACTCACTTGGTGGCTGTTGTGGTGACTGGGGCTCAGCTGGTGCATTTGCAGAGCCAGAGGTGGTGTTGGTTGTCCCCACAGCATCCTTCTCTCTGAGGTGGAGAGAGGTGGATTTGATGGGTGCACTCAGAGGATAAGGGATGGATTGGCTGGATGGGTGTGCCCAGAGGGTGGTGGTCACTGGTTCCAAGTCCAGATGGAAGCTGGTGACAAGTGGAGTCCCTCAGGGGTCTGTGCTGGGGCTGGTGCTGTCTAATGTCTTTATTACTGGTCCTGGCAGTGGGACTGAGCACAGCCTTGGCAGGTTCACTGGTGGCACCGAGCTGGGTGGTGAGGTCGGTGTGCCAGAGGGACAGGATGCCATCCACAGGGACCTGGGCAGGATGGAGAAGGGGCCCAGGGGAACCTCAGGAGGGTCAGCAGAGCCCAGGGCAGGGTCCTGCCCCTGGGTCAGGCCAACCCCTGTTCTCCATCCAGGGCAGAGGATGGGCTGGAGAGCAGCCCTGAGGGAAAGGACTGGGGGGGACTCGTGGGGGAGAAGCTGGGCAGGAGCCACCACTGTGCATCTGCAGCCAGAAGGGCAACCCCATCCTGGGCTGCATCCCCAGGGGGGTGGGCAGCAGAGGGGAGAGGGGATTCTGCCCCTCTGCTCTGGGGAGACCCCACCTGGGGTGCTGGGTCCAGCTCTGGAGCCCTCAGCACAAGGACAGGGACCTGTTGGAGAGGGGCCAGAGGAGCCACAAAGATGATCCAGGGGCTGGAGCAGTTCTGCTGGGAAGCCAGGCTGGGAGAGCTGGGCTGGGTCTGCCTGGAGAGGAGGAGGATCCAGGGGACCTTAGAGCCCCTGCCAGTCCCTGAAGGGACCCCAGGAACAGGAGGGGAATGGGCTTGTTCAAGGGCAGAGCCTGGCAGGACAAGGGGGCTGGAGTGAAGCTGGAGGAGGGAAGGGGGAGAGGAGAGATTGGGGGGAAGTTGTGTGCAGAGGGAGTGGGGAGGGGCTGGAAGGGGCTGCCCAGAGAGGGGGTGGGTGCCCCGTCCCTGGGGGTGTCCAAGGCCAGGTTGGCTGGGGCCCTGGGCCACCTTGTGTAGCTCCAGGCCTGAGGTTGGTGTCCCTGCCTGTGGCAGGGGGTTGGAGCTCTGGGACCCTTGGGGTCCCTCCCAGCCCAGCCCAGGCTGGGATTCTGTGGGATCAAAGCCCTCAGGCAGTAAGAGCTGGTGGGAATCAGTGTGCTGAGGCGCTGGGGGAGCTGGGGAGTTCAACACAAGGGAACTGGGCTCTGGACAGGCTTCTCCAGGGCTGGCTGGTGGGAGCAGTCTGCTTTGGGCTGCCCAGCTCTGAAGACACGTGCCAATCCCATCCCCACATCAGAGCTCTCCCCTCCAGGCTCCAGATCTCTTCTAATGAATCCCCCCAGCTGCTGGCTCTGAGCACACTGACCTCAGCCTGGTCTCACTGGGAAGCCCCCCAGCAGGGCCAGTCCCTGGGGCTGTCCCAGGGCAGGGACACCCCGAGCTGAGGGGTGACCCCCAGCACAGCTCAGGTTTTGGGCACTGGCAGAGCTGAGGTTGGGCTCTGGAAACACCCTGAGCTCCCAGCACAGGGCTCAGCCACAAGCCACCCAAGGCCACTGAGCTGGACATGGCAATGAGAAGAGGGTCTTGGGCCACCACATCTGCAGGAAGAGGGGCACTGACCCCCCTGAGCTGCACCCAACCCCCCAGGCAGCAGGAACCTTTGGTCACACAGGGTCACCCCTCCGGTTGTGCAGAATTCAGGCTGTTCCAGCACCTTCCCACACAGGGCTGGGCAGACTGGATCATCTCCCACTGGGGTCTGATTCCTTTCCTCAGGGCTTCAGCTGGACAGGAGCCACCCAGGTGTATCTGCAGCCCAGAAGGGCACCCCAATCCTTGGCTGCATCCCCAGAGGGGTGGGCAGAAGATGGAGAGAGGGGATTCTGCCCCTCTGCTCTGGGGAGACCCCACCTGGGGTGCTGGGTCCAGCTCTGCTCTCCGGAGGGCAGAGCAGAGAGGGACAACCCCCCCTGTCCCTGCTGTCCTCACAGCAGCCTCCTCCTGGTGTGCTGTGTGGTGAAACCCTGCTGTGTGGGCTTGTGTTTCAGGCTGTGCTTGTGTGGAGGGGCTTTTTAAAGGTGAAGTTATTTTTAGCTGGGATTAGGCCCTGATCTCATTTCCCACTTTGCTGGCACACGTGGTTCTGCTGGCTGGGGGAAGGGAGCTGTGCCCAAACCAGGAGCATCCCTCAGCTCCCCCAGCATCACCCTCTTGGGCTGGTGCTCAAGGAGCTGAGACAGGGGCTGCAGGGCAGGTCCTCTGAGGGAGCTGGGGGTGTTGAGCCTGGAGAAGAGGAGGCTGAGGGGAGCCCTTCTCCCCATCCCCCTCCCCTGCCCTGCCAGGAGGGTGCAGAGAGGTGGGCCAGGGTCTCTTCAGCCAGGGGACAGGAGATGGGACAAGGGGCAACGGGCTCAAGCTGTGCCAGGGCAGGGGCAGCTCAGCTGGGAGGGCAAAGTTCTTCCCTGGCAGAGCTGTGGGGCTGTGGCACAGGCTGCCCAGGGAGGGGGCTGAGTCCCCACCCTGGGGGTGTTGAACAGAGGGGAGATGAGGTGCTGAGAGATCTGGGGCAGCACAGCACAGGGATGGTTGGACTCCAGGGGCTTCAAGGGCTTTTCCAGCCCTGGGACTCTGTGATGCTGGGATCTCAGTCTGCTTCCAGTAAACCGGTAAGATTTGTTGCTGAGCACTGGTTCTCCTTCAGTCCCCAGCCCTGGGGGTGTTGAACAGAGGGGAGATGAGGTGCTGAGAGATCTGGGGCAGCTCAGGATGGGGTTGGTTGGACTTGATGCTCTCAAAGGTCTTTCCCAACCCTGGGATTGTGTGCAGGGGGCTCCCAGTAGGAAGCTGAGTACAGGAAGGTGTGTAGCAGCTGGTTGCACTGGTTTTAAGGTGCCTGCACTTTCCTGTACACACACCAAGCTCCTTGTGGGACTGTGGTGCCACCCAATTGAGGACCTGGGCTCCAGTCAGCCCCCTCCCCATGCTGGGCAGCTGTCAGGGTGCTGTTTGCTTCTGAGATGTCCTCATGGGGCTGCTCCACACATCCTCAGGGACTCTGACCCCTCTGCTGTTTGCTCTCTGAGCACATTGTCCTTTCTCTTCCCCTTGGGAGCAGGGAGCAGTGCTGGCCCTGCAGTGCCATGCTGCCTGCCCCTGGCCCAGCTAGCCAGGGGGGCTGCCTGCCCCTGGCCCAGCTAGCCAGGGGGGCTGCCTGCCCCTGGCCCAGCTAGCCAGGGGGGCTGCCTGCCCCTGGCCCAGCTAGCCAGGGGGGCTGCCTGCCCCTGGCCCAGCTAGCCAGGGGGGCTGCCTGCCCCTGGCCCAGCTAGCCAGGGGGGCTGCCTGCCCCTGGCCCAGCTAGCCAGGGGGGCTGCTGCTGGGCTGTAACACAGCCCGTGGTGTCTCCGCAGACACGTGTTGGGGCTTCTGTTCACCCCCATCCCTGTGTGCAGAGACCTTGTAGCTTTTCACACTGGAGTCTGGAACTCTTGTGCTGCTGGGGGGAGCCAGGATGCACAGCCAGGAGCAGCTCAACGAGTCTGGCTTGATAATTGGCTCTTGCTAATTGGGGCCTTCTTGGATTGCTCTTGGGTGAGTGCTGCCTGCCTGCTCCTCAGGAGAGAGCTCAGAGGGCTTTGGTGGCTCAGTGTATGGAAAGGCCAGCTCTGTTAGTCTCACCCATGGACTTCATGGGATCCCAGGATCCCCTGAGCTGGGATGGATCCATGCCCTACAGAGAGAGGCTGAGGGAGCTGGGCTGGGTCAGCCTGGAGAAGAGAAGGCTGTGGGGGGACCTCACTGCAGCCTGCCAGTCCCTGAAGGGACCCCAGGAACAGGAGGGGAATGGGCTTGTTCAAGGGCAGAGCCTGGCAGGACAAGGGGGCTGGAGTGAAGCTGGAGGAGGGAACGGGGAGAGGAGAGATTGGGGGGAAGTTGTGTGCAGAGAGAGTGGGGAGGGGCTGGAAGGGGCTGCCCAGAGAGGGGGTGGGTGCCCCATCCCTGGGGGTGTCCAAGGCCAGGTTGGCTGGGGCCCTGGGCCACCTTGTGTAGCTCCAGGCCTGAGGTTGGTGTCCCTGCCTGTGGCAGGGGGTTGGAGCTCTGGGACCCTTGGGGTCCCTCCCAGCCCAGGCCATACTGTAAGGGCCCTGGAGCCCAGCTCCCAGCTCCACACAGCCCAGCCTGGAGCTGGGACCCCTTCGCTGGGGAGCCTGTGCCAGCCCCTGCCCCCCCTCTCAGCACAGAACCTCCTCCTGACACCCAGCCTGACCCCCCCTGGCCCAGCTTCACGCTGTCCCCTGGGGTTCTGTCCCTGGGCCCCAAAGAGAGGAGAGGGGTGGGCGCTGCCCCTGCGCTGCCCTGGGCAGGCAGCCACAGACCCCCTGAGCTCTGGCCTCAGGCTGGACACCCCCAGGGCCTTCAGCCTCTCCTGGGGAGCCTTCCCCTCCAGACCTTCCCATCCCCAGGGCCTCCTCTGGACACTCGGATAGTTCTGTGTCCCTCTTGTCCTGTGGCACCCAAACCTGCCCCAGGACGTGGGGTGAGCCCCCCCCAGCCCAGGGCAGAGCAGACCTTCTGCCCTCTCCCATCCACACGCTGCTGCTGGAGGCACAGTGTGCTCCAGCCTCACCTCAGAGGGGCCATTCCCCTTTGGTTGCAGTTCTCCAAGCTCAGGGCTGTGAGCTCCAGGTCCAGCAGCACCGAGCTGTTTGCTTGGGGTGGTCTCATGGGGGGTTTGCCCACTCCAGCCAGCCAGCAACCTCCTCCCAGCCCCTGAGGCTGATGTGGCTGATGGAATCCTGTCAAGCTGCTCTTGGACTGTTCTCCCTTCATCTCAAGCTGAGCTTATCAGGCATCTGGGGTGGTGGCTGGTAGCCTGGCAGGAGCACAGGGCCATCTGCTCATGGTCACCGTGTCTGTCTCTGGGTGAGGTGTTGACAAGCCCAGGAATGGTTCCTGGGAAGGGGGGGCTGGTTCCCTCTGCTCCACCCTGGGGACCTGCATGCCTGGGACAGCTTTGGAGCTGGGTCCCTGTCTCTGCTGGCTGGCTGTGCACAGCTTTGCAGACCCTCAGCCCTGTGGTGTAGCCTGGCAGAAGCAAGCAGTGAGCTTCAGTGGAGCTGCCAGGGGTCCTCCCCTGCCCTCCTCCAGTTCCTGCCCACTCCTAGAACCCCAGGGTGCTTTGGCTTGGAAGGATCTCAAAGAGCATCCAGTGCCCCCAGGCTGTAAGGACCTAAGAGCCATGAGGAAGAGGATGGGACTGCTCAGGTCACCCCAGCAGCATCTCCAGGGGGGTGGCACAGGGGGCAGGGGGGATCTGGAAGGAACAGGGGGAGTTGAGAGCAGGGAATGCAGAAGGGCTGTCAGGGGTCTGGGCAGGGAGATGTTAGAGGTGGACAGGAGCAAGGAGCATTGCTGGGGGGCTGGGGCAGGACATTGTCCCCATAGAGTCACAGACAGGTTTGGGTGGGCAGCACCCTCAGGTTCCCCTACCCCAGTGCCCCCCTGCCACAGGCAGGGACACCCCCTCCCGAGCACAGGGTGCCCCCAGCCCCATCCAACCCGGCCTGGAGCCCTGCCAGGGATCAGCCCCAGCTTCTCTGGGCACCCTGTGCCAGGGCTCCCCCCTCCCCAGGAAGGATTTCTGCCCCCCAGCCCCTCTCCAGCCCCTCCTGCAGCTGAAGGCCGTTCCCCTGGGCCTGGCCCTCCCTGCCCCCCCCCAGCTTTGAAGAGCTCTGAGCTGTGTGTGCCAGGCCAGCTCCTTGGGATGAAACGTTGGCTCCTGGCTCTCACCTCTGCACATTAATGTTCAAGCACAGGTGGAGACACCATGACATGCTGTGAGATCACAGAATGGGCTGGGAGGGACCCCAAGGGTCCCAGAGCTCCAACCCCCTGCCACAGGCAGGGACACCAACCTCAGGCCTGGAGCTACACAAGGTTGCCCAGGGCCCCAGCCAACCTGGCCTTGGACACCCCCAGACACTGGGGGCACCCACCCCCTCTCTGGGCAGCCCCTTCCAGCCCCTCCCCACTCTCTCTGCACACAACTTCCCCCCAATCTCTCCTCTCCCCCTTCCCTCCTCCAGCTTCACTCCAGCCCCCTTGTCCTGCCAGGCTCTGCCCTTGAACAAGCCCATCCCCCTCCTGTTCCTGGGGTCCCTTCAGGGACTGGCAGGCTGCAGTGAGGTCCCCCCACAGCCTTCTCTTCTCCAGGCTGACCCAGCCCAGCTCCCTCAGCCTCTCTCCAGCCCTCTGAGCATCTCCCTGGCTCCTCTGACCCCTCTCCAACAGCCCCACATCTTCCTTGGGTTGGGCCCCAGCTCTGGACACAGCACACCCCAGCACCCCTCCTGGCACTCTGTTTCTCCTCCTGGGCAACTGGCCATTCCTTCTTGACCTCATTCCTGGCTAAGACCCTGAGTAGCATTTGGCTAATTGGATGAGCAGGGAAGATGCTGTAATGTAGGTCAAGTCCTGTGGTCGGTCCCCTCGCTGCTGCTCTGGCTCCTGCAGCTCAGAGGTGCTGCCCACGCTGCTGCTGCCCAGTGCTCTGCTCTGGGAAGGGATTTCACATGTGCTTCTTGCTGGATCCTTTTTTTTTTTCATAGCTGACCCACTTCTCTGGGAGAGGTTTGTGTTGCACAGAGACTGTTCCCTGCCAAAGGAGCCTGTGAGGAAATCTGGCTGGCTCCAGGAGCTGGAGTTCTGCAGGGAGGGAATGGCCAGGAGGGAGGAGGGACAAGGTCTGAGTTAGGTGTGGGCTGGGGGAATCCCAGACAGATTTACAGCCTGGGAGAAGAGCTCCTGGGGAGCAGCCCTGTGAGAAGGACCTGGGGGTTCTGGTGGATCAGAAACTCCCCCTGAGCCAGCAGTGGCTCTGGGAGCTGGGAAGGGCGATGGGATCCTGGGCTCCATCAGCAGAGGGGTGGCAGCAGGGCCAGGGAGGGGATTGTCCCTCTCTGCTCTGCCCTGGGGAGGCCCCAGCTGGATCCTGTGTCCAGAGCTGGGGCCCAACACAAGAGAGATGTGGGGCTGTTGGAGAGGGGTCAGAGGAGCCAGGGAGATGCTGAGAGGGCTGGAGAGAGGCTGAGGGAGCTGGGCTGGGTCAGCCTGGAGAAGAGAAGGCTGTGGGGGGACCTCACTGCAGCCTGCCAGTGCCTGAAGGGACCCCAGGAACAGGAGGGGAATGGGCTTGTTCAAGGGCAGAGCCTGGCAGGACAAGGGGGCTGGAGTGAAGCTGGAGGAGGGAAGGGGGAGAGGAGAGATTGGGGGGAAGTTGTGTGCAGAGAGAGTGGGGAGGGGCTGGAAGGGGCTGCCCAGAGAGGGGGTGGGTGCCCCGTCCCTGGGGGTGTCCAAGGCCAGGTTGGCTGGGGCCCTGGGCAACCTTGTGTAGCTCCAGGCCTGAGGTTGGTGTCCCTGCCTGTGGCAGGGGGTTGGAGCTCTGGGACCCTTGGGGTCCCTCCCAGCCCAGCCCAGGCTGGGATCCCATGTGAGCCCAGGAGTGGGGTTGGAGCTGGGCTTCCAGGCTGTGCAGGGGAGTGAGCTGATAATGCTTTGGGCTGCTGTGGATTCATGTCTTTGGGGGGTTTAAATTGGGTCTGGGGGAGGGGAGCCTGGGTGTGGGGGACAGTTGCCCCTCCAGCATTAGTTTGCCCCTTTAATCCCCCTTAGTTTAAGGGAATAATTAATGGCAGGAGGTGCAGTGTGGCTGTACCAGGGCTTGCTGGAGCCCCTGGCAGTGCCTGGTCTGGGGGAATCTTCAGCTTAAACCTTGATTGCTGTGAAGAGCAAAACCACCCCCACCCCTCCCTGCCCCCCTCTGCCCCCCATAAACCCCCAACCCCTTCAAGCCCAAGGCTCTGAGAGGCTCTCATGCTGGGGAGGCTGGGTGCTGACAGCACACCCTGCTGCAGCTGGAGGGGCAGAGCTCCATCAGATCAGAGCCTTGTCACTGCCAGCCCTTCTGGGAAAGGCCACACAGCATCCCCAGTGACTCAGCCGTGCTGGACCGGTCTGGGGGAGGGGATGGCTTTCTTAATTCCCTTACCGAGGGTTTCAGCTCCTGTGGTCATGAATGATTCATCACAGCCTTCAGAGGAGCTGCTCTGCCTGTGGCTGCCTCTCCCTGCCCTGCATGCTAATGCTGTGCCTGGGGTGCTGTGCAGCTGCTGGCTGCCTCTCACCCCGGGCAGGGCTGAGCCTGCACTCACACTGGGTGCTGCTTGGAGCGGGTTCCCTGTGGGGACAGCCAGCCCTCCTGGCCTCAGGAAGCAGCACAGAGCACTTGGGTTTGTTCGGCAGCTGCTGTGCCTCTCACAGGCCTGATGCTGGGAGAACCTGGAAGGAGCATCCTTCATCTGCTGGAAAGGCCAGGGGTGCCTGCAGAGCCTCACACCCAGCTTGGACGCTGCCCCAGCCCAGCCCAGCTTGGAGGCTGCCCCCAGCCCAGCCCAGCTTGGAGGCTGCCCCAGCCCAGCCCAGCTTGGGGGCTGCCCCCAGCCCAGCCCAGCTTGGGGGCTGCCCCCAGCCCAGCCCAGCTTGGAGGCTGCCCCCAGCCCAGGCTGCCCCAGCCCAGGCTCCCCCAGCCCAGCTTGGAGGCTGCCCCCAGCCCAGCCCAGCTTGGAGGCTGCCCCCAGCCCAGCCCAGCTGGGGGGCTGCCCCCAGCACAGCCCAGCTTGGGGGCTGCCCCCAGCCCAGCCCAGCTTGGAGGCTGCCCCCAGCCCAGCCCAGCTTGGGGGCTGCCCCCAGCCCAGCCCAGCTTGGAGGCTGCCCCCAGCCCAGGCTGCCCCAGCCCAGGCTCCCCCAGCCCAGCTTGGAGGCTGCCCCCAGCCCAGCCCAGCTTGGAGGCTGCCCCCAGCCCAGCCCAGCTGGGGGGCTGCCCCCAGCACAGCCCAGCTTAGGGGCTGCCCCCAGCCCAGCCCAGCTTGGAGGCTGCCCCCAGCCCAGCCCAGCTTGGAGGCTGCCCCCAGCCCAGCCCAGCTTAGGGGCTGCCCCCAGCCCAGCTGCAGGCTGCCCCCAGCCCAGCCCAGCTTGCAGGCGGCCCCCAGCCCAGGCTGCCTCAGCCCAGGCTCCCCCAGCCCAGCCCAGCTTGGAGGCTGCCCCCAGCCCAGCTTAGGGGCTGCCCCCAGCCCAGCCCAGCTTGGAGGCTGCCCCAGTCCAGCCCAGCTTGCAGGCTGCCCCCAGCTCAGCTGCAGGCCCCCCCAGCCCAGCATGGAGGCTGCCCCCAGCCCAGGCTCCCCCAGCCCAGGCTCCCCCAGCCCAGCCCAGCTTGGAGGCTCCCCCAGCCCAGCCCAGCTTGGAGGCTCCCCCAGCCCAGCCCAGCTTGGAGGCTGCCCCAGTCCAGCCCAGCTTGCAGGCTGCCCCCAGCTCAGCTGCAGGCCCCCCCAGCCCAGCATGGAGGCTGCCCCCAGCCCAGGCTCCCCCAGCCCAGGCTCCCCCAGCCCAGCCCAGCTTGGAGGCTGCCCCCAGCCCAGGCTCCCCCAGCCCAGGCTCCCCCAGCCCAGCTTGCTGCTGGCCCTCTTTGCTTTGGGTGTCAGAGATGGGAGGATGAGGATGTCAGGGTGATAATTGGTGCTGTGGCACTTAGGGGGTGGTGGCCTTGTGCTGCTTCAGCAGAGCTGCCCCTGGCTGCTGTTAGTACTGCTGGAGCTCTGCCCTGCTGGGGCTGCAGCTGGGCCTGGGGGTCCTGGGGGGCAGCAGGGTGACCATGAGCAGCACTGTGCCCTCCTGGCCATGGCTGATGCCATCCTGGGGTGGGCTAGAAGGGGGGTGGGTAGTAGGTCAGGAGAGGTCCTTCTGTCCCTCTGCTCTGCCCTGCTGAGACCCCACCTGGGATACTGTGCCCAGTTCTGGCCCCTCAGCTCCAGAAGGACACAGAACTCCTTGAGAGAGCCCAGCACAGGGACACCAAGGGATGGAGGGAGTGGAACCCCTTCTTTGTGAGGGGAGGCTGAGGGAGCTGGGGCTCTTCAGCCTGGAGAAGAGGAGCCTGAGGGGTGAGCTCATCCCTGTCTGTCAGTATGTGCAGGGTGAGAGGCAGGAGGCTGGAGCCAGGGATGCTCAGGGGGGGCAGTGACAGGACAAGGGGCAGCGGGTGCAGCTGGAGCAGAGGAAGCTCCATGGGAATGGCAGGAGGAGCTTTAGGAGGGTGACAGAGCCCTGGACAGGCTGCCCAGAGAGGTTGGGGAGCTCCAGCCCAACCTGATCCCCAGATGGGATCATCTTTGTGGCTCCTCTGGCCCCTCTCCAACAGGTCCCTGTCCTTGTGCTGGGGACCCCAGAGCTGGACCCAGCACCCCAGGTGGGGTCTCCCCAGAGCAGAGGGGCAGAATCCCCTCTCCCCTCTGCTGCCCACCCCCCTGGGGATGCAGCCCAGGATGGGGTTGCCCTTCTGGCTGCAGATGCACCTGGGTGGCTCCTGCCCAGCTTCTCCCCCACAAGTCCCCCCCAAATCCTTTCCCTCAGGGCTGCTCTCCAGCCCATCCTCTGCCCTGGATGGAGAACGGGGGTTGGCCTGACCCAGGACCCTGCAGCCCTGCTCAGTGCCAGCTCCACAGTGCTGCCTGCCTTGCTCCTGAGGTGCAGTAGCTCTCCAGCAGTGCTGGGAGGGGATTTCTCAGGCCACAGACACTGTAAGAGGAGGGAAGGCAACGTTCTTCCCAGGTGTAAAACCAGGAAATCCCTTTTCTTTTGGTGGGGACCCTGTTTTCCTGGAAACCTTGGCAGAAACCAGGACAGCTTCAGGGCACAGAGTGATGGGCTGTACCTGGGATGGGTGAGTCTGCTCATGATGGTTGTTAACAAGGAGCCAGCTGGATGATCTCCCACCTGAGGTGGCATTATTGGAGCACCAGCATCACTGTCCCACATACCTGGGGTGCCCTGTGTATGGGGTCCCCTGCACTGAGCCCCAGTGCTGTTTGCTGTCAGGAGCCAGGCTCAGGGAATGAGGTGTTTTAGGACCTCCTGAGGGCTCAGGCTGCTTTGATCTTTGGATTCATCTTGGCTGATGCTGAGCTGGGTGTGAGGGTGGTTTGTAAACCCCAGCTCTTGGTGTGAATGCCCCTCAGGGTCCGTTCTGGGCAGGGGGTGCTTTGTAGGTGGTTTCATTTACTCCCAACAACTCAGAAGGGGCTCGAGTGGAAGATCTGATCCAGGACTAGAAGGGCAGAAGCTGGAGGAGAAGGTTCTTCAGGGGCATCTGTGTTTTTCAGAGTCTCTTTGATCCTTCTGCCTGGTTCTTCTGGATCAGCTTGTGAAGCAGCAGGGTGGTTGTGGCTCCATGGGAGCTGCTTTGCCTCTCTGAGTAGGCTGAGAGCTGGGATTAACCAGGGACTTAAAGAGTGTGAGATGACAACTGGTGCTGGGACACTGAATTCCTCTTGCCCCTGTGTAGCCAAAGCTACTTTGTCTTACTGGTTTCATAGAATGAATCATAGAATCACAGACTGGCATGGGTTGGAAGGGACCCCAAGGGTCATAGAGCTCCAACCCCCTGCCACAGGCAGGGCCACCAGCTGGAGGTGCTCCCTATCCCAGTTTGGGATGCTGGCCTGGAGTTACCTGGGGGGGGGAAGCATGGCTTTGGAAAGGATGGGACTGGGGATTCAGAGCCCCCAACCTGCTGGGAGGAGTGGTGGACACACCAGGAGGCTGTGCTGGCATCCAGTGAGAGCTGGGCAGGCTGGAGAGCTGGGCAGGGAGTGACCTGAGGGAATTCAACAGGGGCACATGCAGGGTCCTGCCCCAGGGAGGAATAACCCCCAGCACCAGTGGGGGTCAGGGGGGAGCTGCTGGTAGGCAACTGGGAGTGCTGGGGGACACTGGGCTGAGCACACCCAGCACCCTGCCCTGGGGCCAAGAAAGCCAACAGCATCCTGGGGGGATGAGGAGGAGTGTGGGCAGCAGGGCAGGGGGGTTCTCCTGCCCCTCTGCTCTGCCCTGCCCTGGGGAGGCCTCCTGGGGAACAGGGGGTGTGGGGCTGGGCTCCCCCCTTGGGGCAGGAAGGACAGGGAGCTCCTGGAGAGGGGCCAGCAAAGGGCTGTGGGGATGCTGAGGGCACCAGAACATTCTCTGGCCCAGAGAGGCTGAGGGACTCGGGGCTGCTCAGCCCGGAGAAGAGAAGCCTGAGGGGGATCTGCTCAGTGCTGAGACACCCCTGAGGGGTGGGCTCAGGAGGAGGGGTCAGGCTGTGCTCAGGGGGGCCCAGGGACAGGACAAGGGGCTGTGGGCACAGGCTGGAGCAGAGGAAGTTCCCCCTGAGCCTGAGGAGGAACTTGTGTGCTGGGAGGGGGGCAGAGCCCTGGGCCAGGCTGCCCAGAGAGGTTGGGGAGTCTCCCTCCCTCTCTGGAGCCATCCCAACCCCCTGAGCCTGGGTGCTGTCCTGTGCAGCTCCAGGGGACCCTGCTCTGGGGGTGGCACTGGGGGATCCCCAGAGCTCCCTGCCACCCCCCAGTCTGGAGTCTGTCGTTCTGTGAGCACTTTCAGGGGTGGTTGGCCACCCTCTTCATTCCTGGGTTGTCCTGGGGTCTGGTTGGGGCCCAGCTTGGACAGGACCATGTGCTGGGAGGTGTCTGGAATCCAGTCAGGAGACTTGCAGGTTCCTGTGCAGAGTTCCTGCTGTGGCTGCTCAGCCACAGAAGCTGCTTTTCCAGATGAGCCTGTCTAGTCCAGGTTTCAATACTGGGTGTGTTTCCCAAATCTGGGACCCTTCCACAGCTTTGCTCCATTGAAACCATTCCCAGTTGCTGGACACTCCCAGGATAAAGTGCTTCCAGTGATCCCAGAGCCTTTCACCAGTGGCCTGGCCCCTCTCTGTGCTTTCATGATAGTGGAGGTGCTTTGTTTTTCCTCTTCAGGTGTGGATCTGGGGGATGATGGAGCTTCTGGTCCAGGGACAGTGAGCCTGAGGACCCATTCCTGGGGTTACCTGTCAGTCCCAGCCAGCTGTCCAGTCTGGGACCCCTAAACCCCTGTTCTCCTTCCTCACCACAGCCCAAATTTCTTATCAGATTTCAGTGTCACCTCTACCAGTTTTTCCAGCCTCTGGAGATGCAGGCAGCATGGGAACACTGGGAACACTAAGCTTGCTGAATGTTTTTCCCCTTCCACGTGCTGCTGCATCCCTCTCTGCCTTCTCCCTGTGTTCCCAGTTACCATGAGGGAAAGTCCAGGGTCTCCTGGGGCTGGGCAGCTGGCAGGTCACACAGATCACTGACCTTCTGAAGGCTGTTCTGGCCTTTGAATGGTCTGATCAGCTTAACCTATTGCAATAGCAGTGTGGTGATGGATGATGAGAGATGGCTAAGGAAAATCAGATTAAAAACCTATGTGTGGAGTGCTTCTCGTTGGGTCTTTCCTCAAAGGACCCTCCCAGCTGTCTTTGGGGGGAGTTCCTAAGCTGAACCTCTTGTCCTGCTGGAGAGGAGCTCTGTGGAGAAGGACCTGGGGGTGCTGGGGGGTACCAGGGTGGCCATGAGCCAGCAGTGTGCCCTGGGGCTGAGAGAGACAATGGGATCCTGGGGGCATCAGGAGGAGTGTGGGCAGCAGGTGACAGGAGGGGATCCTCCCCCTCTGCTCTGCCCTGCTCAGGCCCCAGCTGGAGGGTTGTGTCCAGTGCTGGGCTCCCTGGGATCAACCAGCCAGGGATCTCCTGGAGAGAGTCCAGAGGAGGCTGAGGAGATGCTGAAGGGCCTGGAGCATCTCCCCTGGGAGGAAAGGCTGAGAGAGCTGGGGCTGTTCAGCCTGGAGAGAAGAGCCTGAGAGGGGATCTGATCACTGGGGATCAAGAGCTGAAGGGTGGGACCCAGGGGGCCATGGGCAGCCTCTGCTCAGTGTCTGTGGGGACAGGACAAGGGGGGATGGGCTCAAGTTGGAGCCCAGGGAGTTCCCCCCCAATGTGGGGCAGAACTTCTTGCCAGTGAGGGTGAGGGAGCCCTGGGCCAGGCTGCCCAGGGGGTGTGGAGTCTCCTTCTCTGGAGAGATCCCAGCCCCTGTCCTAGGGACCCTGCTTTGGCAGGGGGTTGCACCCCAGGGGCTCTGGGGGGCCCTTCCCACCCCTGTGATGCTGTGAGTCTGTGAAGAAGTTTGCTTTGTAGATACATCTCTGAGTTGGCCTTTGCCATGGGTTGCCCAGCACTAGTGGGAGCCAGCGGGAAGGGGCTCAGAGCTCAGCTTGGGAAGTGCCTCCTGGCCTGAGCTGGGCAGGCAGAGGCCATGGGGAACATCAACCCCATGGTCATACCTCACCCTGCTCCCTTAGTGGCTGCACTGGCTGCTTCTCATCACTTCAGGAAGATCTGGATCGTAGAATCCCAGCACAGCTGAGGTTCCCAGGCACTTCTGGAGGTTGTCCAGTCTAACAGCTCCTCTGAAAGCACAGGGTTCCTCACACCTTGTCCAGTCTGAGGGTAGAGACTCCACCACTGCCATGGGCAACCTGTTCCCCTGTTTGATCACTGTCAGAGTCATAATTAAAAGCCTGACACAAACAGCAACCTCTAAAAGATGCTCCAGTCGCCTGAAACGGTCAGTGCTGCTCCCTTCTGGTCCTGCTCCAGTCTGTCTGTGCCTGTCTGCAGAAGAGGAGGCTGAGGGGAGCCCTTCTCCCCATCCCCCTCCCCTGCCCTGCCAGGAGGGTGCAGAGAGGTGGGCCAGGGTCTCTTCAGCCAGGGGCCAGGAGCTGGGCCAAGGGGCAATGGGCTCAAGCTGTGCCAGGGCAGGGGCAGCTCAGCTGGGAGGGCAAAGTTCTTCCCTGGCAGAGCTGTGGGGCTGTGGCACAGGCTGCCCAGGGAGGGGGCTGAGTCCCCAGCCCTGGGGGTGTTGAACAGAGGGGAGATGAGGTGCTGAGAGATCTGGGGCAGCACAGCACAGGGATGGTTGGACTCCAGGGGCTTCAAGGGCTTTTCCAGCCCTGAGGTTCTGTGATGCTGGGATCTCAGTCTGCTTCCAGTAAACCAGTAAGATCAGTCGCTGAGCACTGGTTCTCCTTCAGTCCCCAGCCCTGGGGGTGTTGAGGGGAGATGAGGTGCTCAGAGATCTGGTTCAGCTCAGGATGGGGTTGGTTGGACTCCAGGGCCTTCCAAGGTCTTTTCCAGCCTGGTGACTCTGTGAACCAGACAGGATTCTCTGCTGCCAGTTCCCAGAGCCCTTCTGTCCTGTGCATTCCAGCTCAGGGACCAGCCCAGCTGGTGGCAGTTGGGGTAACACCTTTACCCAGCACATCTTCAAAGCCTCCTCTGAAAGCCTTGGGCTTCCCCCCAGCTCCCCTGGCAGCAGAGATCAGGCAGTGCAGGGTGTTGGACAGGTCACAGGTCCCAGGGGTTGGAAAGGGACCTCCAGAGATCATCAGAGATCTGGGGCAGCACAGCACAGGGGTGGTTGGACTCCAGGACCCTAAAGGGCTTTTCCAGCCCTGGGATGCTGGGATTCTGTGTTGAACTGGGGAGCCCAGAGCTGGACTCAGCACTTGAGATCCTGTCTCTCAGAGCAGAGGGGAAGGGTCACCCCCATCAGCTGGGTGCCTCGGGGGGTGCTGCTGGCTCGTGAGCAGTGAGGGGTTGTTGGGTATTGCTCCCCAAGTCCAGGTGTTCCCTTGTGAACTGTTCCTCCAGCCTGTGAAGGTCCCTCTGAGTGGCTGTATCTGTACATGGGCCATTCCTCCTGCCTCTGCATTGGCTGTGAACTGGAGGCTGTGCTCCAGATTAGCTATAATTAACTAATCTGGCAGCTGATAGCTGTCATTAGCAGAGAGCAGCCTGGGACCTGTACCAGCCCCAGGGTTCTGAAGGACTTATCAGTTTTCTGCTACTTTCTGCCAAATGGCAGCAGATCTCCATGTCTGGGAAGGCAATTCCAGGCTTTTAAGTAGAGATCCTGGAATCCCAGCCTGGGCTGGGTTGGGAGGGACCCCAAGGGTCCCAGAGCTCCAACCCCCTGCCACAGGCAGGGACACCAACCTCAGGCCTGGAGCTACACAAGGTTGCCCAGGGCCCCAGCCAACCTGGCCTTGGACACCCCCAGACAGGGGGCACCCACCCCCTCTCTGGGCAGCCCCTTCCAGCCCCTCCCCACTCTCTCTGCACACAACTTCCCCCCAATCTCTCCTCTCCCCCTTCCCTCCTCCAGCTTCACTCCAGCCCCCTTGTCCTGCCAGGCTCTGCCCTTGAACAAGCCCATTCCCCTCCTGTTCCTGGGGTCCCTTCAGGGACTGGCAGGCTGCAGTGAGGTCCCCCCACAGCCTTCTCTTCTCCAGGCTGACCCAGCCCAGCTCCCTCAGCCTCTCTCCAGCCCTCTGAGCATCTCCCTGGCTCCTCTGACCCCTCTCCAACAGCCCCACATCTTCCTTGGGTTGGGCCCCAGCTCTGGACACAGGATCCAGCTGGGTCCTCCCCAGGGCAGAGCAGAGAGGGACAATCCCCTCCCTGTCCCTGCTGCCACCCCTCTGCTGATGGAGCCCAGGATCCCATTGGCCTTGTGAGCTCCAGAGATGGGCAGAGCTTGGCTGTCTGTCTGTCTTTAGCAAGCAGAGTGACACTTCACAAGCCTCAAGCTCTGCTGCTGGCAGCATTAATTTCACACCATTTGTCTTTATTGCAGGGTGGGGATGGGGCAAAGTCCAGAGTCTCATCCATCTGTGGACCATCTGGGGTCAAGAGTCGATGAACTGGGATGCTGGGAGCTCTGTCACCTCTCCCAGGGGACAGGCAGCCTTTTTGCCCACTGAGTAGGTGTCTGAGACCCAGTTCTGCATGGCTTTGAAGGCAGTGTTAATGGTTTAACCCAGGGTTACAGCTGGGTTTGTGTGGGGCTGTTCCTGTGGGTCCTGACTCCTGGCACAGCCTGAGTGGCCCCAGCAAAGTGCCAGAGTTCTGGACTCAGAAGCCACCCCAGAGTCACATCCCTGGTGAATATTCCTCTGCACCCAGCCCAGTGGAAGGAAAACAAAGCAGGGATTGCTCTGTGCTCTGGCAGGTGAAACTCTCTCAAGGTTGCAGGGAGATGATGAGGGCTCTGAGCAGCATGGCAGAGGAGTTGGGTCAGGACAGTCTGCACTGGATCATAGAATCCATAGGATTCCCTCCCAGCTGAGCTGGCCCTGCCCTGGGGCAGCTTGAGCCCATTGCCCCTCCTCCCATCTCCTGTCCCCTGGCTGAAGCTCCTGGAGTCCAACCAACCCCATCCTGAGCTGCCCCAGATCCCTGAGCACCTCATCTCCCCTCTGTTCAACACCCCCAGGGCTGGGGACTCAGCCCCCTCCCTGGGCAGCCTGTGCCACAGCCCCACAACTCTGCCAGGGAAGAACTTTGCCCTCCCAGCTGAGCTGCCCCTGCCCTGGGGCAGCTTGAGCCCATTGCCCCTTGTCCCATCTCCTGGCCCCTGGCTGAAGAGACCCTGGCCCACCTCTCTGCACCCTCCTGGCAGGGCAGGGGAGGGGGATGGGGAGAAGGGCTCCCCTCAGCCTCCTCTTCTCCAGGCTCAACACCCCCAGCTCCCTCAGCTGCTCCTCAGAGGATTTGCCCTCCAGCCCCTTCCCCAGCCTGGTTGCCCTTCTCTGCACTGGCTCCAGGACCCCCATGTCCTTCTGATGCTGAGGAGCCCAGAACTGGACCCAGCACTGGAGCTGCAGCCTCACCAGTGCCCAGCCCAGGGGCACAGTCCCTGCCCTGGCCCTACTGGCCAGAACAAGGAGAGGAGAACTGTCCCAGTGTGGGACACACCTGCCTGCACTGGGAGATGGCTGCAGCCAGTGCAGGGTTTGAGAACAGATAAAAACACTGCTGCTCCTGGGGCAGCATGTGGGCTGCAGGTAATTACAACGATGGGATGACCTATCACAGGGGGTTAGGTAAGATTTAGCCAGAGATCCTGAAGTTTGAAGTGCAGAGCAGATGTTCCAGGGATTTACAAACCTCTACTGACTGACTGTGGGCAGCAGGAGGCACTTCCCATCCTCTGTGGCACACAGAGTGCTGCTGGCTCCTCGTGCTGGAGGAGAGAGCATGCAGAGGGCTGGGGACCACAGCCCACAACCTGCCAGCCTCCTCTTAGCATAGAATCAGAGAATCCCAGACTGGGATGGACTGGGAGGGACCCCAAGGGTCCCAGAGCTCCAACCCCCTGCCACAGACAGGGACACCAACCTCAGGCCTGGAGCTACACAAGGTTGCCCAGGGCCCCAGCCAACCTGGCCTTGGACACCCCCAGACACTGGGGGCACCCACCCCCTCTCTGGGCAGCCCCTTCCAGCCCCTCCCCACTCTCTCTGCACACAACTTCCCCCCAATCTCTCCTCTCCCCCTTCCCTCCTCCAGCTTCACTCCAGCCCCCTTGTCCTGCCAGGCTCTGCCCTTGAACAAGCCCATTCCCCTCCTGTTCCTGGGGTCCCTTCAGGGACTGGCAGGCTGCAATCAGGTCCCCCCTCTTGCAGGATGCTCTTCTGTACTTACCCATGCAGAACTAGAAACTTCCTTTGCAAGACCAACAGCACCTGCTCCACCTTGTGACAGTGTTTTCTCTGTTCTTTCACAGTTTCTGTTCAGAAACAGCCCGTTCAGGCAGCTGGAAGGGGGCTGTTGTCTTGCTTCAGGGCTGCTCATGGCTGTGTCTTCCTCCCTCTGTGCTGTGTGTGTTGCAGCCTGGTGTTCCCCAGGGGCTTCTGTGTGTTCTTGAGGACATTGTTCATGACACAGGATCCAGCTGGGGCCTCCCCAGGGCAGAGCAGAGAGGGACAATCCCCTCCCTGTCCCTGCTGCCACCCCTCTGCTGATGGAGCCCAGGATCCCATCTCCCTTCCCAGCTCCCAGAGCCACTGCTGGCTCAGGGGGAGTTCCTCACCCTCCATGACCCCCAGGTCCTTCTCACAGGGCTTGTGGGCAGCAGGAGGCTGGGCTGAACATCTTGCTGAGCTCAGCTCTGGGAAGGAGTCTGATGGGAGGCAGGCATGGGGTGGGTTACCTGGGAGAAGGTGGCTGGAGCATCCCATGGGAGTGCCAGGGTGGAATTCGCCCAGCTTTCCCTCCCTGCTGCTCTCAGGGAGCAGGTTCCCTGCTCAGATGTGCTGTTCACTGGTGCTGTGCTTGCACCTAGTGAGCAGTTCATGAAATGTGGAGGTGCTGCTCTGGGTAGGAGCAAGATGGGGCTTGTCAGGAGCTGGTCCACGTAGGGACAGTGAAGAGGAGAGTCCTGTGCCCCAGGGGGAGAAAAGCCCAGTTACCTGTGTGTGTGGGGATTGGAAGTGCCCTGGAGCTCCTCCTTACTGGAACCAGAGCTCAGCTCTGCCCTTCTCCCAGCTTGCTTTGCTGAAGGAGTTGGCCCCACAGATGGACATGGAGATGGACATGGAGATGGGCTCAGCTCTGCTCTCCATGGGCTGGAGCACACTGAGCAGAGCCAGTGCTCAGCTTTTGTCCCAGGCTAATGGGGTAAGAGCATCCTGACTCTGCTCAGCACCACCAGTCATGGGTTAGAACCCTGGAATCCCAGCCTGGTCAGGGTGGAATGGACCTCAGAGCCCACCCAGTCCCACCCCTGCCATGGGCAGGGACACCTCTCCCCAGCCCAGGCTGCTCAAGGCCCCATCCAACCCAGCCTGGGGCACCTCAGGGAGGGGGCAGCCACCCTGTGCCAGGGCCTCAGCACCCTCCTAGGGAAGAGTTTCTTCCTGAGATCCAATTTAACCCCATCCCCTCATCCTGTCCCTCCTGGCCCTGCTCACAAGCCCCTCCCCAGCTTCCTTGTGGCCCCTTCAGGGACTGGAAGGGGCTGTGGATCTCCTGGATCCTTCTCCTCTCCAGGCTGAGCCAGCCCAGCTCTCCCAGCCTGGCTCACAGGAGAAGGTTTCACTGGTAGAAGCTTTTTCCAGGTGTTCCAACAGCTCCATGTCCTCCTTGTGCTGGGGACCCCAGCGCTGGACCCAGCACCCCAGGTGGGGTCTCAGGAGAGTAGATGGTCAGGCTCCAGCTGGAGGGTTGTGTCCAGTGCTGGGCTCCCTGGGATCAACCAGCCAGGGATCTCCTGGAGAGAGTCCAGAGGAGGCTGAGGAGATGCTGAAGGGCCTGGAGCATCTCCCCTGGGAGGAAAGGCTGAGAGAGCTGGAGCTGTTCAGCCTGGAGAGAAGAGCCTGAGAGGGGATCTGATCACTGGGGATCAAGAGCTGAAGGGTGGGACCCAGGGGGCCATGGGCAGCCTCTGCTCAGTGTCTGTGGGAACAGGACAAGGGGGGATGGGCTCAAGTTGGAGCCCAGGGAGTTCCCCCCAATGTGGGGAAGCAGAGGGGCAGAATCCCCCCCAGACTTGCTGTCCACCCTCCCTCTGCTGCAGCCCAGGATGGGGTGGCCCTTCTGGGCTGTGAGAGCTCATTGTCAGCTCCTGTGGAGCCTCTCACCCCCCAGCACCCCCAAGTCCTGCTCTGCAGGGCTGCTCTCCAGCACAGCAGCTCCCAGCCTGGGCTGGTGATGAGGAGGAGTGCCCTGACCCTCTGAGTGCTCTGCTGAGATTGGAGCCACCCCAGTGGTCTGACTCCAATCCCTCTTCCAGCCCCTTGGCTTTGTGTGTTTCTGCTGGGAGCATCCTCAGCTGCAGCACAGCTCCAAGTGAAGTTGGATGAGTAGCTGCAGCTGGTACCAGAGTGAGTGTAAAATACCCCTTAACCCTGTTGTAACCTCACTCTGCCCCTTCTCCAGGCCTGAGGTTGGTGTCCCTGCCTGTGGCAGGGGGTTGGAGCTCTGGGACCCTTGGGGTCCCTCCCAGCCCAGCCCAGGCTGGGATTCTGGGATTCTCTGATTCTACCTGGACTTGTGGAAGGCCTTTGACACAGTCCCCCACCACATCCTGATCTCTAAACTGGAGGGATGTGGAGTTGATGGGTGGCCCATCCAGTGAGTAAGAAACTGGTTAACAGACGGTAGCCAAAGGGTGGTGTCAATGGGTCTGTGTCCAGGTGGAGCTGGTGACAAGTGGTGTCCCCCAGGGTCTGTCTGGGGACAGGTTCTCTGTAACATCTGTATCAGTGACATGGGGGATGGGATTGAGTGCAGCCTCAGCAAGCTTGGGGATGGCACCAAGCTGAGTGGGGTGGGTGACACAACAGAAGGAAAGGAGCCATCCAGAGGGATCCTGCCAGGCTGGAAAGATGGGCCTGGGGGAACCTGATGAGGTTCAACACTGCCAAGGGTCAGGGGTGGCACTGGGGCTGAGGGATCCCAGCCATGGAGACAGCCTGGGAGAAGAGCTCCTGGGGAGCAGCCCTGTGAGAAGGACCTGGGTGTCATGGGGGGTGAGAAACTCCCCCTGAGCCAGCAGTGGCTCTGGGAGCTGGGAAGGGCGATGGGATCCTGGGCTCCATCAGCAGAGGGGTGGCAGCAGGGCCAGGGAGGGGATTGTCCCTCTCTGCTCTGCCCTGGGGAGGCCCCAGCTGGATCCTGTGTCCAGAGCTGGGGCCCAACACAAGGAAGATGTGGGGCTGTTGGAGAGGGGTCAGAGGAGCCAGGGAGATGCTCAGAGGGCTGGAGAGAGGCTGAGGGAGCTGGGCTGGGTCAGCCTGGAGAAGAGAAGGCTGTGGTGGTGTGGGGGCTGAGGAGAAGCCCTGTGTGTCCTGCACAGCTCTTCCACAGAGGTTCAAACTGGTAGTTTCTCTCTGCAAAGTCCCTTGTAGGGCTTTGTCCTTGGTTTGTGTTCTGGTTAAAGAGCAGAGGCAGAACTCCAGGGTTGATGTGCTGGGCATGGGTCAGGAGCGGATGATTAAGAAGGAAATGAGGCATTTCCTGCCCATCCCCCAGCACAAACACTGCTTAAAATATCCACATGACGTCTCCCAACTGGCATCTTCCTTAGGAAGGCTCCAGCATCCCTGGCTGCTGTGGGGAATGACAGGCTCTGGCATCTCAGCCCTCTCTTCAGAGAGGTGAGTGGCCAGGGGTGCAGGATCCTGCCCAGGGTGGGCTGGGGCTGCTGCCAGCTCCAGGACAGCTGGATGGGGGATGCATTTCTGGAGCCCTTCTTTGCTTTTAACCCCAACTCTGTGTGTGCAGAGACTTTCCAAGGTCCCTCAGAGGGTGAAACCCCAGATTTCCTTGAGCTACTCCAGTTCTAACCCACCTGATCCCTGGGTGTTTGAGCTCTGCAGGCGCTTGGAGGTGTTGGAAGCTTTTTGCCATAGCTGGGTGGTTCCTGGGGGGTTCCCAAGGGGATGGTGCTGTAGCTACCCTGGTCCTGGGGAGCATTTAATTCCCCAAGAACCGTTCTCTAGAGGCACTGTGTTTGACATGGGGTTTGGGAGTTGGACTGGAATGAGTCTTCAGACAGTGTGATGGAGCCTCTTGGCTCCTGATACTCTCCAGAGGGGAGGGGTGGTGCTGAAATGTGAGAAGGATTTGCCAAGGGGAAACAAAGATTTACTTAGGAAAATGAAGGTCTGGGGTATAATTCCACTGGGAGTTACTTGCACTGACACCCACCCTCTGCAAGGGCTGATGATCCAGAGCTGGAAGGGGTGGGTGCCAGGCAGGACACTGCGCTGCCATCCAGAGCCCTGGCCAGGCTGGAGAGCTGGGCAGGGAGACACCAGCTGGGGTTCAACACCAGCAAGTGGAGAGTCTGGCCCCTGGGGAGGAAGAACTGCTGGAATCAGGACAGGCTGGGGGGGAGCTGCTGGAGAGGAGCTGTGTGGAGAAGGACCTGGGGGTGCTGGGGGGTGCCAGGGTGGCCATGAGCCAGCAGTGTGCCCTGGGGCTGAGAGAGACAATGGGATCCTGGGGGCATCAGGAGGAGTGTGGGCAGCAGGTGACAGGAGGGGATCCTCCCCCTCTGCTCTGCCCTGCTCAGGCCCCAGCTGGAGGGTTGTGTCCAGTGCTGGGCTCCCTGGGATCAACCAGCCAGGGATCTCCTGGAGAGAGTCCAGAGGAGGCTGAGGAGATGCTGAAGGGCCTGGAGCATCTCCCCTGGGAGGAAAGGCTGAGAGAGCTGGGGCTGTTCAGCCTGGAGAGAAGAGCCTGAGAGGGGATCTGATCACTGGGGATCAAGAGCTGAAGGGTGGCACCCAGGGGGCCATGGGCAGCCTCTGCTCAGTGTCTGTGGGGACAGGACAAGGGGGGATGGGCTCAAGTTGGAGCCCAGGGAGTTCCCCCCAATGTGGGGCAGAACTTCTTGCCAGTGAGGGTGAGGGAGCCCTGGGCCAGGCTGCCCAGGGGGTGTGGAGTCTCCTTCTCTGGAGAGATCCCAGCCCCTGTCCTAGGGACCCTGCTTTGGCAGGGGGTTACACCCCAGGGGCTCTGGAGGTCCCTCCCAACCCCTGTGAGTCTGTGTGAGCTGGTTGCATCCTTGCAGTTGTCCATAGCATTACATCAGGTTCTCTGTGTGGTCAATCATTGAAGTGAATATGCAAATGAGTAACTTTCACTCTGCTTTTCTCTCCAGGTCCTGGAGAAATACCCAAACACCCCTATGAGCCATAAGGAGATCCTGCAGGTTATCCAGAAAGAAGGACTCAAAGAGATCAGGTGAGTGAAGTGCCCAGACCAGTAAAACACACTCCTGCTCTGGTTCCAGCTGAGCTCTCTTCATTGCCAGTCCCCATCCCCAACCAGATTGGGGCCTGAGATGCCAAACACTTCCAGAGCTGGAGGCTGGGTCCCTCTTGCAGACAAGCCCTCAAGCCCCCCCTTTCCCCAAGGAGGGGAGGTATGGGTGCTGCAGCTCCCACCTGGAAGCTGAGCCTCTTGTCTGCAGCTCTTGTATGAGGGGAACTAGACCTGGTTGGGTGGTTCACATGCTGGGTACTGACCTGAACTTGGTGACTTCTTATCTCATCTTAAGAAGGGAGCCCAGTGACTTGCTTTAGGTGGCTGAACTCAAAGCTGCCTGGGGAGTGAAAACACAGCCTGGCTTAGAGGCACTTGCCTAGGAACCTCCTAATAACCTTGTGCTGGTCTCTTGGGTATTGTCTGGAGTAGCCTGTGCTCTGCTGGAGGGGTGTCCAGGTGGAGCTGGTGACAAGTGGTGTCCCCCAGGGGTCTGTCTGGGGACAGGTTCTCTGTAACATCTGTATCAGTGACATGGGGGATGGGATTGAGTGCAGCCTCAGCAAGCTTGGGGATGGCACCAAGCTGAGTGGGGTGGGTGACACAGCAGAAGGAAAGGAGCCATCCAGAGGGATCCTGCCAGGCTGGAAAGATGGGCCTGGGGGAACCTGATGAGGTTCAACACTGCCAAGGGTCAGGGGTGGCACTGGGGCTGGGGGATCCCAGCCATGGAGACAGCCTGGGAGAAGAGCTCCTGGGGAGCAGCCCTGTGAGAAGGACCTGGGTGTCATGGGGGGTGAGAAACTCCCCCTGAGCCAGCAGTGGCTCTGGCAGCTGGGAAGGGCGATGGGATCCTGGGCTCCATCAGCAGAGGGGTGGCAGCAGGGCCAGGGAGGGGATTGTCCCTCTCTGCTCTGCCCTGGGGAGGCCCCAGCTGGATCCTGTGTCCAGAGCTGGGGCCCAACCCAAGGAAGATGTGGGGCTGTTGGAGAGGGGTCAGAGGAGCCAGGGAGATGCTGAGAGGGCTGGAGAGAGGCTGAGGGAGCTGGGCTGGGTCAGCCTGGAGAAGAGAAGGCTGTGGGGGGACCTCATTGCAGCCTGCCAGTCCCTGCAGGGACCCCAGGACCAGGAGGGGAATGGGCTTGTTCAAGGGCAGAGCCTGGCAGGACAAGGGGGCTGGAGTGAAGCTGGAGGAGGGAAGGGGGAGAGGAGAGATTGGGGGGAAGTTGTGTGCAGAGAGAGTGGGGAGGGGCTGGAAGGGGCTGCCCAGAGAGGGGGTGGGTGCCCCGTCCCTGGGGGTGTCCAAGGCCAGGTTGGCTGGGGCCCTGGGCAACCTTGTGTAGCTCCAGGCCTGAGGTTGGTGTCCCTGCCTGTGGCAGGGGGTTGGAGCTCTGGGACCCCTGGGGTCCCTCCCAACCCAGGCCATTCTATGGTCACTGTGTTCCCCCCCAGGGAGCAGGCAGGGCTTGTGTGCTGGGCAGGGGAGGGCACTGACTCTGGGGTGCCAGGCTGCTTCAGGACAGAGCAGCTCAGGCAGCAGCATAATGCTTGGTCACAGGGCTGTGCTGGGGTGGGCAGGCCTGTTTGCTGAGGCAGGGAGCAGCCACCCCTGTGACAGTGTCTGTACTGCTGGCTTTGGAGAGCAGAGGGAAGGGGGCAGAGGGTGACTGGCTGTGCCAGTTCATCTGCAGTGAAATAACCATCAGGTGATTGTGTTCTCTGGTGTAAGGAGCAGTCTGGCTGCTTGGCCAGGCACAGCCAAGGGCTGATCTACTGGTGGTGTGGGTGACACCAAGGTGGCTTGGGAACATCCCCTGACAGTGAGGGAACCAAATCCACTCCTGTAGCTCCTGTGGAGATGACAAAGCAGGGCTTAGCTCCTGCCCTGGCATGGCTTTGGGGCAGCAGGCCAGAGCTTTACCTGACCTTAGAGCAGCTTTAGCATTGTGTTGAGCTCAGCTCACTTGGCTGAGGCACAGAGCAGTTGGTAAGGGTGCTTGTCAGCTGCTTGTGAGCTCCTGAGGACAGAAGGATGGTTGTCTGTACAGTGGTCTGGCTGATGGCAAAGCACAAGCCCAGCAAACATCCAGGGACTTGGAATCCCTAACCAGTTCCTGTGTCTGAGTGCTCGTTTTGGGGCAGGGCCTCAGGGGCCACCTCAGGTGTGGCATCAAAGAGCCAGATCTGGATGGCCAGGGGATGGACCAGCCAGGCCAGGGGATGGACCAGCCAGGCCAGGGGGGTTGGACCAGCCAGGCCAGGGGATGGACCAGCCAGGCCAGGGGTAGGACCAGCCAGGCCAGGGGATGGACCAGCCAGGCCAGGGGATGGACCAGCCAGGCCAGGGGTAGGACCAGCCAGGCCAGGGGTAGGACCAGCCAGGTCAGGGGTTGGACCAGCCAGGTCAGGGGTAGGACCAGCCAGGCCAGGGAGGTTGGACCAGCCAGGCCAGGGGTTGGACCAGCCAGGCCAGGGGGGTTGGACCAGCCAGGCCAGGGGGTTTGGACCAGCCAGGCCAGGGGGGTTGGACCAGCCAGGCCAGGGGTAGGACCAGCCAGGTCAGGGGTAGGACCAGCCAGGCCAGGGTTTGGATCAGCCAGGCCAGGGGGTTTGGACCAACCAGGCCAAGGTTTGGACCAGCCAGGCCAGGGGAGTAGGACCAGCCAGGTCAGGGGTAGGACCAGCCAGGCCAGGGGAGTAGGACCAGCCTGGTCAGGGGTAGGACCAGCCAGGCCAGGGGGGTTGGACCAGCCAGCCTTGCTGAGGCCGGGGGGAGCCTTGCTTAGGCTGGGGGGGCCTTGCTTAGGCTGGGGGGGCCTTGCTTAGGCTGGGGGCGCCTTGCTTAGGCTGGGGGAGCCTTGCTTAGGCTGGGGGAGCCTTGCTTAGGCTGGGGGGGCCTTGCTTAGGCTGGGGGGGCCTTGCTTAGGCTGAGGGAGCCTTGCTTAGGCTGGGGGGGCCTTGCTTATGCTGAGAACTGAGGGGCTGCTGGTTCTGAAGCTGCTCAGCTCCAGCCAGTGCCAGTACCATGTTTGGGGCTGGATTTGGCTTCTGGTAAGTCTCAGCCCCTGGTGAGATGGGCTCAGCACAGATCAGTGTTTGCTCAGGGGAAGGAGCAGGTTTGAGAAGCTGAAGAGCTGTCAGATGGGCAGGGTGAGCTCACCAGCTCCTGCAGGACCTGGCAGCAGCCATGGCCCTGAGGGCAGGTCACAGCGAGCTCCCTGGGTGTCCCTCTCTGCTCTGCCCTGGGAGGCCCCAGCTGGATCCTGTGTCCAACACAAGGAAGATGTGGGGCTGTTGGAGAGGGGTGAGAGGAGCCAGGGAGATGCTCAGAGGGCTGGAGAGAGGCTGAGGGAGCTGGGCTGGGTCAGCCTGGAGAAGAGAAGGCTGTGGGGGGACCTCACTGCAGCCTGCCAGTGCCTGAAGGGACCCCAGGAACAGGAGGGGAATGGGCTTGTTCAAGGGCAGAGCCTGGCAGGACAAGGGGGCTGGAGTGAAGCTGGAGGAGGGAAGGGGGAGAGGAGAGATTGGGGGGAAGTTGTGTGCAGAGAGAGTGGGGAGGGGCTGGAAGGGGCTGCCCAGAGAGGGGGTGGGTGCCCCCTGTCTGGGGGTGTCCAAGGCCAGGTTGGCTGGGGCCCTGGGCCACCTTGTGTAGCTCCAGGCCTGAGGTTGGTGTCCCTGCCTGTGGCAGGGGGTTGGAGCTCTGGGACCCTTGGGGTCCCTCCCAGCCCAGCCCAGTCTATGATGTGGTGGCAGTTTGACCCTCAGCTGGATCAATGGGTTCTGACCCTCCAGGCAGGACATCCCTTTTCTCCTGTGTGTATGGAGGTGTTTGGGGTTCCACTCATCTCTCAGCACACTTTGCTTTCAATAACCAGCATTGCTGTCTTTCTATAGCCCAGCGTTCCACACAGACCAGTGTCCACCAGTCTGGCTTCCCTTTGTCTGTGCAGCCAGCCCATCTCCCCCTCCCCCTGATGCTCCCTGGCCTGTGCTGCTGCTCAGGCAGCTGCAGGGCAGGAGGCTCCAGGGCTTGTGCAAAGGGTTGAGAGGACTCTGAGCACTGGTGCTGTGGGAGAGGATTTGGGACTGCAGCACAGAAGGGTTGGTGGTGGAGATAAGCCTGGAAAAACCAGGAAAAAAACCCCATCCTGCTGCATGCTGGGCAACTTGATTGTGCTTTGGGTAGGGCTGGGTCTTCCAGGAGGTGGATGGGCTTTAGGATATGGAAACCTGGGCTGGTACTGGCAGGCTGTTTCTAGTTGCACCCCAGGGGCTCTGGGGGTCCCTCCCAGTCCCTGTGACTCTGTGGTTCTATGAAAGCCTGGTGTGACAGCAGCTCAGGCAGAATGTCTGTGTGGAAAGGCCACTCATCATTTGTTATGTGTAGGGGAAGCTCCAACTGGTGACTCCCCATCCAGCCTAGATCAAGGCATGGGCCATCCAGCCTCCTCAGGACAGAGTTACCCCTCAGTTGTACCCTGGGAGGGGTGGGGGTGGAAGGGGCCTTCAGTGGGGGTGGAAGGGACCTTCATTGGGGGTGGAAGGGACCTTCAGTGGGAGTGGAAAGGACCTTCAGTGGGAGTGGAAGGGACCTTCAGTGGGGGTGGAAAGGACCTTCAGCGGGGGTGGAAGGGACTTTCAGTGGGGGTGGGAGGGACCTTCATTGGGGGTGGAAAGGACCTTCAGTGGGAGTGGAAGGGACCTTCAGTGGGGGTGGAAAGGACCTTCAGTGGGGGTGGAAAGGACCTTCAGTGGGGGTGGAAGGGACCTTCAGTGGGGGTGGGAGGGACCTTCATTGGGGGTGGAAAGGACCTTCAGTGGGAGTGGAAGGGACCTTCAGTGGGGGTGGAAAGGACCTTCAGTGGGGGTGGAAAGGACCTTCAGTGGGGGTGGAAGGGACCTTCAGTGGGGGTGGAAAGGACCTTCAGTGGGGGTGGAAGGGGCCTTCATTGGGGGTGGAAGGGGCCTTCAGTGGGGGTGGAAGGGACCTTCAGTGGGGGTGGAAGGGACCTGCAGGATCCAGCTGCACTCGTGGGGTTTCCTTCTTGCACAAGCTCCTGGGAACTGGGAGTCTGCCTCCTGGGGACTGGGGTGCTGGTGTCTCACAGGTGGCTTTGTGGGGTGAGATGTGGGTGGGTTAGCCTGGTTTATTAGTGGCTTGGCAGGACCACAGGCTCCCCAGGGATGTGAAGGAGCAGGACGTCTGTGTTCCTGCACCGTCACCATCGGCTTCCTTAGGCTGCTGGCCCTCAGCCTCGCTCCTCTGGCTTGCAGGGCTGTTTTACTCGGGGTTGTGAGCTGTGAGTAGTGCTGAGGGGGTGTGAGAGGATGGGAAGGAACCTCCAGCACTGCTGTGAGGCTGTATGTGAGGTATCCAAGGGCCCTCCAGATGCCTGCCCGAAGCTCGTTAAGGGCGGGAGGCTGGAACTGCTGCACCCAGAGCTGCCCAGGCTCAGCAGCTGCACACCAGCAGCTTTGGAACCAGCCTGGCACGGTGTGGCAGGGCTCTGCCTGCCTCCCACCTGCCCAGCACAGCCCAGGCTCAGTGTGGCTGCTGTGGGTGCCCGAAGCTCTCAGGGTTCAGTGCTGGTGGAGGGGGGGACGGGGTGGCAGTGATGATCAGCCCGTTGTTCTGCTCAAGTTTTTAAAGGGGTGTTTCTCTCCTTTTTTTGGGTTGCACTCCAACTCCAGAAGGTAAGACCCACTGCTGATTGTTCTAAAGCTGCTCTCCCCTCCTTAACCTGAGCTGCAGAAGCCTTAATTAAGCTCCCCTGCTTGGCTGGCAGAGCCGTAGAGCGAGGGTGGTGTACCCGCTGCCACGCTGCTGCCCTGCCTCAGCCTCCCCTCCCTGCATGCTGTTTGCATTGGTGCTGCAGTGCAATGCAAACCCTAATCCCAACCCTAATCCCAACCCTAATCCCAGCCCTAATCCCAGCCCTGATCCCTTTGTGAAGCCTGTGGATGTGGTCTGGCTAATCCTCCCCCAGCAATGCTTGTGTCTCACCATGTAACCCTGCTGCCTGCAATGGGGGGGTGAGGGGGCTTGATTTGCATGGGGTGTGTCTGTGCCTCTCTGGGCTTGGGGACTTTTGGTGCTGCATCTGGGGTGAAGCACAGTGTAACACCTCCAATTAGCTGCTTTTCTAAACGAAGAAGTTTGTTTAACAAGCTTGAAGTTGGGCTGGGGGTGGGGGTGGGGTCTTGGGGTGGGGGGGATGTCTGCTTCCAACAGCTCTCTGCTCTGACACTGCCCCATGGCTGGAACTTTGAGGGGTTAAACCCTGTTTTAATACACTAATAACCCCAAAGCTGTTTGTCTGGGTGTCTGAGTTGGGTGGGAGCCAGGGGGAAGGGGGTGCTCAGGGAACCAAAGTGGGAGAAGCCCTCAGCCCCAGCTTGGGACCTTTGGGTGCTTCCACCTGGCTCCATCCCGCCGAGGGGAAGCGCAGCTGCCTGTGGTTGGGTGGTGATAACTGGCTCTACCCTGGTATCCAGGTTGCTGGGTGCCATGGTGCCTAACTGGGGTGTAACTGGGGAGTTCCCAGCAGCGTTTCCATGCCTGGCACCATCACTTGGGTGCTCCTCAGCCTGGAGCATCCCCAGAGCCCTGCCGTGGGGGTGCTGCTCTGGGAGGGTCCTGGGGAGGAGGAGGAGGAGGAGGAGGCTGTGAGGGCTCTGCTGGGTCCCCCAGCTAAAGACAGTGCTGTTGTGCACAGAGGGGTGCTGGGAGCTCTGCTCACCAGATTGAAGTGGGAGCTGTGCTCTAAAGGAGCCTTGTGGGGGATAAACCTGCCTCACACAGGGCTTGGGGGGCAAGGGGGGCAAGCTCAAATCCACCAGTCTGTGTGTGGGACTGAACCTGCAATGACCCAGCCACACCTGGATTCCCAGGGGGAACAGGCCTGGGAGCTGGCCTGGTGGGAAGGGATACTATGGGAAGGGATGCTGGGATGCTGGTGGGAAGGGATGCTGGTGGGAAGGGATGCTGGGATACTGGTGGGAAGGGATGCTGGGATGCTCGTGGGAAGGGATGCTGGGATACTGGTGGGAAGGGATGCTGGTGGGAAGGGATGCTGGTGGGAAGGGATGCTGGGATGCTGGTGGAAAGGGATACTATGGGAAGGGATGCTGGGATGCTGGTGGGAAGGGATGCTGGGAAGCTGGTGGGAAGGGATGCTGGGATACTGGTGGGAAGGGATGCTGGTGGGAAGGGATGCTGGGATGCTGGTGGGAAGGGATGCTGGTGGGAAGGGATGCTGGTGGGAAGGGATGCTGGGATGCTGGTGGGAAGGGATGCTGGTGGGAAGGGATGCTGGGATGCTGGTGGGAATAGATACTGGTGGGAAGGGGTGCTGGTGGGAAGGGATGCTGGTGGGAATGGATACTGGTGGGAAGGGATACTGGTGGGCTGTGTGGGCAGGAGCGCTCCTCCTCTTCCTTTCCACCTTCAGCAGGCAGCTGCTGGGCTGGGGGTCGGTCCCCTGCCCCTGTGGGTGTCCATCACTCTCCAGACCCTTTTCCCTGCTCCTTCTGAAGAAACTGTGGATTCAGGGCAGAGTTCCAAACACCCTGATGTAACTGTGCCCCAGGTGTGGTGCTTCTCAGAGGGAGAAATCAGATCATACGTGTCTGAAACGTGGAGTAGCTCAGGGAAACCTCAGAGGGGGAGAGCTCAGAAGAGGTTTTCCTTCCTACACCACGGACAGGTCCTACAGCTGCCTCTTCACAAGCTGCTCTGATGCTGCTGTAGCCCTTGTGGTGCCAGTGGGAGAGGTGCAGGGGAGCATCGTGCCCCTTGCACAGGCAGAGGGGCTGCCACTTGCTGCTCATTGCTTTTTGAGATCTCTGGCCTGATTTATGAATGGGATTCAAGTGTGGGGCTGGGAAAGGTCCAGTTTTCATCCCAGCGTGCCAGGATCTGCACAGATACTCTGACCTCACCCTCAGCTGGGATGGGGACACCCCTGGGGATGTGGTGCAGTCACCAGCCCTGGAGGTGGGGTGGTGGGGGACGGTTGGAGTGGATGATCTGAGAGGTCTATCCCAGCCTGAAGCATCCTCTGATTCCTCACTGCCCCCCAGCCCTCTGTACCAGCCACCACTGATACTGGTGACAGGGGGATCTGTGAGGATGGGGGAGTTTAACCCACTGGGAGACACAATAATCAGGCTGAGGTTGCTTCAGAAGCTTCTTCCCCTCTGGAGAGAGGCTGAGGGAGCTGGGCTGGGTCAGCCTGGAGAAGAGAAGGCTGTGGGGGGACCTCACTGCAGCCTGCCAGTGCCTGAAGGGAGCAGAGGAACAGGAGGGGAATGGGCTTGTTCAAGGGCAGAGCCTGGCAGGACAAGGGGGCTGGAGTGAAGCTGGAGGAGGGAAGGGGGAGAGGAGAGATTGGGGGGAAGTTGTGTGCAGAGAGAGTGGGGAGGGGCTGGAAGGGGCTGCCCAGAGAGGGGGTGGGTGCCCCGTCCCTGGGGGTGTCCAAGGCCAGGTTGGCTGGGGCCCTGGGCAACCTTGTGTAGCTCCAGGCCTGAGGTTGGTGTCCCTGCCTGTGGCAGGGGGTTGGAGCTCTGGGACCCTTGGGGTCCCTCCCAGCCCAGACCAGGCTGGGATCCCATGTGTGATTCTATGATTCACCTTTCAGTCACCTGCTTCCCAAATTAGGGGTATTGAGGGGGAAGGGCAGGAACCCTGAGATGTGGCCAATGAGCCCCTGAGCCTTCCCAGCAAATGGAGGTATCCTTTGTCCCTAAAGCCAAGAGCAGTGATAAAATAAGGGCTGTAACAGCATCTGGCTCTGAAGCAGGTCTCAGGCAGCTGTCACAGCTAACAGAGGTGGACAGGGGGCTGGAAGGAACCTGAGCCAAGGGGTGATAGAGGATGAGTGGGGTGAGTTCTTCCCTGGCAGAGGAGAACAGGCTCAGTCTCCAGGAACAGATGTAGCCATGGGCTCACTGTGGGTTTAGCCATTGGGTGGGGGAATCTGGTGGGATGTGTGGACTGCCACCCTGCTCCCAGGGTGGTGGCTTTAGCCACGGGGAGAAGGGGCTTGGTGTGGGAAGGGCGTGAGCACCCATCATGCTCGTGGGGCAGAAATGATGTAGGGGGGCATGAAGGCCATGCATCCTGTGCCCAAAAGGAGCCCCTCTCCCTGCTTTATTTTTACTTCTTGTGGGACTTGTCAGCAGAGATTTAGCCTCTAGAACTTTCACCCTGACCTTTGTTGAAGGTGAGGGGGGCGTTCTGTCTGTGCCAGGTTTCTGGAGCAGCCTGTGGGGTGAGCCTGTGAGGACAGGTGGGTAAACACAAGGGGGGAAGTAAACCCAAACCAGTGGAGGCTGTTAAACATCAGAACCTGTTCAGGGGGAGCAGCACCAGTGCCAGACTGGTGTCACCTTTGCAAAGATGGGTCCTGCCAAGGCTTTGTGAACTGGGGCTGCTCAGCCTGGAGAGAAGAAGACTGAGGGGG
Source organism: Laterallus jamaicensis coturniculus (assembly GCA_022605575.1). Lineage (NCBI taxonomy): Eukaryota > Metazoa > Chordata > Aves > Gruiformes > Rallidae > Laterallus > Laterallus jamaicensis. The sequence continues at coordinate 440,343 of JAKCOX010000125.1, read as the reverse complement.
GATCTGATCACTGGGGATCAAGAGATGAAGGGTGGGACCCAGGGGGCCATGGGCAGCCTCTGCTCAGTGTCTGTGGGGACAGGACAAGGGGGGATGGGCTCAAGTTGGAGCCCAGGGAGTTCCCCCCCAATGTGGGGAAGAACTTCTTGCCAGTGAGGGTGAGGGAGCCCTGGGCCAGGCTGCCCAGGGGGTGTGGAGTCTCCTTCTCTGGAGAGATTCCAGCCCCTTCTGGACACCGACCTGTGCAGTATGAGCTGGGGAGCTGCTTTGGCAGGGGGTTGCACCCCAGGAGCTCTTGAGGGCCCTTCCAACCTCTGTGCTTCTGTGCTTCTGTGTCCTGGTGGATGGGCAGAGCTCCTGCATCTCACAGCCTTGCTCAGCTCGATCAGCCTGTGGTGCCACAGCTGGGGGACCCCCTGATGGGGACCCCATCCCCACTGCCTCTTTGTGTGGCAGGCAGCACTGGTGGGAGTGCCTAGTGACAGAAAAGGTGACAGTAAGTGGGGTTAGTCTGGCTGGTGGCCATCACTGGTGGGGGTCCCAGGGCTCTGGTTTGGGGCCAGCTCTTTTTAACGTTCTCATGAACAACCTGGGCTCAGGACCAGAGGGTGTCTGAAGTGCATGTGCAGATGGCACCAAACTGGGAGGAGCTGTGGGCTCTGCTGGGGGAGGACAAGCCTTGCAGAGACACCAGGACAGGTCAGAGAGCTGGGCAGGCACCAACAGTGGGCAGTTTAACAGGGCAAGTGCTGGGTTCTGCCCCTGGGAGGGGGCAACCCTGGCTGTGCATCCAGCCTGGGGGGTCAGGCACTGGAGAGCAGCAGTGGGGGGTCAGCAGTGAGTTCCCAGGAGCCAGCAGCGTGCCCAGGCAGCCAGGAGGCAAACTGCACCCTGGGCAGCATCCAGCCTGGCTTGGCTGGGCCAGGGAGGGACTGTCCTGCTCTGCCCTGGGCTGGGGGGGGCTCACCCCACGTCCTGGGGCAGGTTTGGGTGCCACAGGACAAGAGGGACACAGAACTATCCGAGTGTCCAGAGGAGGCCCTGAGGATGGGAAGGTCTGGAGGGGAAGGCTCCCCAGGAGAGGCTGAAGGCCCTGGGGGTGTCCAGCCTGAGGCCAGAGCTCAGGGGGTCTGTGGCTGCCTGCCCAGGGCAGCGCAGGGGCAGCACCCACCCCTCTCCTCTCTTTGGGGCCCAGGGACAGAACCCCAGGGGACAGCGTGAAGCTGGGCCAGGGGGGGTCAGGCTGGGTGTCAGGAGGAGGTTCTGTGCTGAGAGGGGGGGCAGGGGATGGCACAGGCACCCCAGGGAAGGGGTCCCAGCTCCAGGCTGGGCTGAGGGCAAGAAGCGTCTGGACAATGCGCTCAGTGCCAGCTTGGGCTGGGCTGGGCTGTGTGGAGCTGGGAGCTGGGCTCCAGGGACCTCATGGATCCATCCCAGCTCAGGGGATCTGGTGGTTCTGTGGTTCTGGATCCCAGCCCTCTGCTCCTACTGCTGCTGCAGCCCCTGGGCCCCTGTTCCTGGCAGGGAGAGGACACCAGCCCTGCCTGGGGGCAGCGGCTGCTTGTGCTGGACCACAGGAGTTGGGGGCTGTTCTACAGAGCTCAGCCTGTGCCCTGCCTGCAGCCCTGGAGGGCTCTGCCCATCCTCACCAGCCCTTCCCCTCCCTCCCAGCAGTGGCTTTTCCATGCACGTTGTTTGAGTGCAGGTTTTGCTGTCGATGTGGAGCTGTCTGACTGTTCCCTGCACAGCTTACCGCAGACACCCGGCTCCGGTCAGTCAGTCACACCGTTTTCAGCTGCTGGGCTTGGTTGCAGCCTTTGTGGAGGGGCTTTGGGAGGCAAAAGCTTCTCCCAGCTGCCTTCCTGGGGCTGTGCTGGGTATCCATGAGGTTCAGGAGGAAGGACACCTAAATGCAGCAGTGGGAGCAAGTCGCCTGTCTTCTTGTGTCCACCTGGTTTTGCTTCTGTCTGCAGTGGGATGGGTGTGAAAAGCCAAACAAACCCCCCAGCAGTGCTGGTGAAAAGATGGATCTTCTGCCCTGGTGCTCTGGCTGGGACTGAAGATCTCTGCTCTCCTTAGGGACACCAGCACAACTGGTCTCCTCCCTTTACCCCCCAGCTTTCAGCAGGCTGTGGGTTCACCCTGAATAACCCCCAGACACCACCTCTCTTTGCAGCCCATAGTTGGCTCTGCTCTGAGCTTCAGGGGAGCAGCCTTGGGCACCTCCAGCTGTGGGAACATGCCCCTGTTTTGCAGAATGAAGTGTTGGAGAGCCTGAACTCGGGGGGGTTTGTTTGCTTTTTGCCCCAGGACTGGAGTGCTGGGGGCACAGACTGGTTTCACTGGTGCTTCTTACAGCAGCTCCAACCTGTATTCCCCTTGGGAATAGAGCTTGGATCTGGCCTCCCTTTGCCTCTGCATGTGTGTGAGGGTGGGCTGAGGGGCTGTGGGTGTCTCCTGGCAGCAGATCCACCCTGAGGGGCCCCCATCCATTCAGACATGAACCTTGTGTTTCTGTTTGCAGTGGGACTTCTCCTCTGGCATGCCTGAATGCCATGTTACACACCAACTCCCGGGGGGAAGAGGGCATCTTCTACAAGGTCCCAGGGCGCATGGGAGTCTACACCCTCAAGGTAAGAGCCTCAGCACCACCCTCAGGGGCCTTTTGTCCCTTTAGAACCACTGCTGGGCTGGGGTGATCCTGAAGAGGGACCCACTCCTCTGTACCAGGGATCCTAGCTTAAACATCCCCCCCAAGAGCAAGCTCTGCATCTTGGGGCTTGTTCCCTGGGTGCTCTGGGTACCACTGAGGGTGCTGGTGTTCCCCACAGCAGTGTGGTTTGTGGATGGGAATTGCTGTCCCACAAATGCAGGAGGAATTCAAGCTCTGATGACCTCTTGGCATTAAAAGGGTCACAGAATCATAGGGGTTGGGAAGGGCCCTCCAGAGCCCATGGGGTCCAACCCCCTGCCAAAGCAGGGTCCCTAGGAAAAGGAATGGATCCTGCTGTCTGGAAAGGGGAATGATACTGACTGGCCTTGTGTGGCTTTGGAACATGTTTCATCAGCCACTGACACCTGAAATGAGAGGAGCAATTGTGCTCTGCACATGTGCTGGCACCTCAAGGGAGCTGCAGGCAAGCACTGACATGTGTCACCTCAGCAGGACAGCCAGGTCATAGAGTGACAGAGTCACAGGGGCTGGAAGGGCCCCCCAGAGCCTCTGGGGTGCAACCCCCTGCCAAAGCAGGGTCCCTAGGACAGGGGCTGGGATCTCTCCAGAGAAGGAGACTCCACACCCCCTGGGCAGCCTGGCCCAGGGCTCCCTCACCCTCACTGGGGAAAAGTTCTCCCCACATTGGGGGGAACTCCCTGGGCTCCAACTTGAGCCCATCCCCCCTTGTCCTGTCCCCACAGACACTGAGCAGAGGCTGCCCATGGCCCCCTGGGTCCCACCCTTCAGCTCTTGATCCCCAGTGATCAGATCCCCTCTCAGGCTCTTCTCTCCAGGCTGAACAGCCCCAGCTCTCTCAGCCTTTCCTCCCAGGGGAGATGCTCCAGGCCCTTCAGCATCTCCTTAGCCTCCTCTGGACTCTCTCCAGGAGATCCCTGGCTGGTTGATCCCAGGATAGAATTGGTTTACATTGTAGGAGTGAAGAATGTGATCCCTAAATCCAGATCCTAAATGCATCATGTTTGGTCAGAACATGAGGACTCTGGAGAAGAGCAGCCAAGTGATTGAGTCATTGTCAGTGGATTCAGTGTCCTGATGCAGCAGAGCCCTGATGAAACAGTTCAAAGAACAAAATCATTCAAGATGTTAACAAAAAAAGCCTCTTGAGGGATCCTGAGCTGTGGATAGTGAGGTGGATCATGGGCAGACTCTGTGATTGGGGGTTAAGGGGTTAGGAACAATGTCCTCACAGAAGTGTTGGATCAGGAGGTGGTGGAGTCCCCATCCCTGGGGGGTTCAGGTAGAGGAGGCACTTCAGGAGATGGTTCAGTGGTTACAGGGGTGTGGGGCTGATGGTTGGGCTTGATCATAGAATAGAATCATAGACTGGTGTGGGACCTCAGAGCCCACCCAGTCCCACCCCTGCCATGGGCAGGGACACCTCTCCCCAGCCCAGGCTGCTCAAGGCCCCATCCAACCCAGCCTGGGCCACCTCAGGGAGGGGGCAGCCACCCTGTGCCAGGGCCTCAGCACCCTCCTAGGGAAGAGTTTCTTCCTGAGATCCAATTTAACCCCATCCCCTCATCCTGACCCTCCTGGCCCTGCTCACAAGCCCCTCCCCAGCTTCATGTGGCCCCTTCAGGGACTGGAAGGGTCTGTGGGATCTCCTGGATCCTTCTCCTCTCCAGGCTGAGCCAGCCCAGCTCTCCCAGCCTGGCTCACAGGAGAGCTGCTCCAGCCCTGGGATCTTCTTGATCTGGAAGGTCTTTCCCAGCCTTGATGCTGCTGTGACTCTGAATGGAAGCAAAGTTGAGTTCATGCCTTTGAGCACCCATTCTGTGAGTCTGTGATCCCTCAGCTGCCCCCTGCAAGACCCCAGCTCCCCATTTTGCTGTTTCCCCATCATGTTACTCAGTGGGTTCATGCTGACCCTCCCTGGAGCCATCTGGAGAGGGTGCTGGTCCAGCAGGTGGTGCTGGAGCCTTCCATGGGTGCTGTCTCAAGTACCCCCTGCTCACCCAGTGTGTGTCTCCCTATATTCTTACTCACTGCCTCCTCCTGTCACCTGCCTTGGAGAGACCCAGGGCTGGATCGTGTTAGTGAAGCTGATGCTCTCCCCTTCCCTGTGCACTGGTGGGATTCAGGCTGGGAACTGCAAAGCTGACACTGGGCAAGGGGTGGTTTTGGCAGGAGGTTGAGAGAGGAATCACAGAATCACAGAGTCACCAGGTTGGAAAAGACCTTGGAAGCTCCTGGAGTCCAACCATCCCTGTGCTGTGCTGACCCAGATTCCTGAGCACCTCATCTCCCCTCTGTTCAACACCCCCAGGGCTGGGGACTCAGCCCCCTCCCTGGGCAGCCTGTGCCACAGCCCCACAACTCTGCCAGGGAAGAACTTTGCCCTCCCAGCTGAGCTGCCCCTGCCCTGGCACAGCTTGAGCCCATTGCCCCTTGGCCCAGCTCCTGTCCCCTGGCTGAAGAGACCCTGGCCCACCTCTCTGCACCCTCCTGGCAGGGCAGGGGAGGGGGATGGGGAGAAGGTCAACAAGTAGGTGGTGAGAAGACAAGATCAAAGAAGTGGAAAGTGGAATGGAAAAGTCAACAACTGGATGTGCAAGGAGCACACACAGGGTGTGTCTTTGCCTGCCTCTGGATGCCCTTGTTTCTCTCTTGGATTCCTTGGCATCACTGCCATGAGGAGGGTGTGCTGGGGTGTCCCTGTGCTTGAGGAGGGATGGGGTGAAGCCACAGATGCTCCCTGTCCCCCTCCTTCAGCCATGCTCCCTCTCAATGCAGCACAGGAGCTCCTCATCCCTCCCAGCCCCTGCATGGGCCAAGGCTTGTCCCAGTCACCACCAGTGGAGCCGAGTCGCTGCCTGTTCCCAGTGCAGCTCGCTGGTTCATGGGCAGAGTCCCAGGCTCAGGGTTTTCCCTCCTGTGGTTCCCCCAGGAGGGCAGGAGGTGAGGACACCTGGGGTCCCTCCCTCTCAGCAGGAGCCTTCCAGAGACACCCTGAAGAGCTGAAGCAGAGAACTGTGACTGCTGGGAGAGAGGTGATCCTTCCAGAGGGGAGGCTGCAGGGGTTCTGCTGAGGGCAGAGTCAGCATCAGGAGCACAGGAGCTTCATCTTCATCAGCTTTGGTGGCACCTGAGGCTGAGGTTTATTTTTATCCTGCTTTTGGTGCTCTCTACTCCTCAGTTGTGGTTAGAATCCCAGAATCCCAGAACCCCAGCCTGGGCTGGGCTGGGAGGGACCCCAAGGGTCCCAGAGCTCCAACCCCCTGCCACAGGCAGGGACACCAACCTCAGGCCTGGAGCTACACAAGGTTGCCCAGGGCCCCAGCCAACCTGGCCTTGGACACCCCCAGGGACGGGGCACCCACCCCCTCTCTGGGCAGCCCCTTCCAGCCCCTCCCCACTCTCTCTGCACACAACTTCCCCCCAATCTCTCCTCTCCCCCTTCCCTCCTCCAGCTTCACTCCAGCCCCCTTGTCCTGCCAGGCTCTGCCCTTGAACAAGCCCATTCCCCTCCTGTTCCTGGGGTCCCTTCAGGGACACGAGAGTAGGGGTAACTCTGTGGACTACCCCATGAACTCCTCGGTGGAGCAGTTTTTGCCCACCCCCTATCGAAAATCTCGCAGTGAGCTGTTGGGGATATCTGGATCTGCTGCCCCACTAAAATGCCTATACACAAACGCACGTAGCATGGGGAACAAACAAGAAGAATTAGAGATCTTTGTGCGGTCACAGGGCCACGATCTCATTGCTATCACTGAGACGTGGTGGGACAGCCTGGATGACTGGCACGCTACCATGGATGGCTACGTGCTTTTTAGGAAAGATAGACTAGGGAGACGAGGTGGAGGAGTTGCTCTTTATGTTAGAGAGCACCTAGAATGTATTGAGCTCCACCTGGGTAGGGATGAACCGTTTGTCGAGAGCTTGTGGGTAAGAATTAAAAGGCAGGCCAGTTTGGGTGACATAGTCGTGGGCGTGTACTACAGGCCCCCTGATCAAGAGGAGCGGGTTGATAATGAATTTTATAAGCAATTGGAAGTAGCCTCAAGATCGCAGGCGCTGGTCCTTATGGGGGACTTCAACTACCCAGATATTTGCTGGGCAAGCAATACGGCCAGTCGTATGCAGTCCAGACAATTTCTGCAGTATATGGAAGACAACTTCCTGATACAGATGGTGCAGGAACCTACTAGGGGAGGGCGGATGCTTGACCTTGTTTTTACTAACAAGGACGGGCTCGTCAGTGAAGTGAAGGTCGGGGGCAGCTTAGGACAAAGCGACCATGAAATGGTCGAGTTCAAGATCCTGAGTGGAAGAGGCAAGCCAAAAAGTAGGATAGCTACCCTGAATTTTGGAAGAGCTAACTTTGATCTCCTCCGAAATCAAATAGGGGCTATCCCATGGGCTGCTCTGTTTGAAGGAATGGGAGCCTGCGAGTGCTGGCTAACATTCAAACAGCACTTCTTCCAAGCACAGAATAGGTGCATCCCTTTGAGTAAGAAATCGGGAAAGAGAGGTAGAAGACCTGCGTGGATAAACAGGGAACTTATGAGTAAACTCAAAGGGAAGCAGAAGACCTATAAACTGTGGAAACAGGGTCTGAGATCATGGGATGAATATAAGGATGTGGCCAGGGCCTGTAGGGATGCAACTAGGAGGGCTAAGGCCTGCTTAGAAATTAAGCTGGCAAGGGACATAAAGGACAACAAAAAGAGCTTTTTCAGGTATGTAAATAGTAAAAGGATGACCAGGGATAATGTAGGTCCCTTGTTGAATGAGGCGGGTGTCTTGGTGACGGGAGATGATGAGAAGGTGGAGATACTGAATGCCTTCTTTGCCTCGGTCTTTACTCCGAAGGCTTCTCAGGACTCACATATCCCAGATGTAAGTAGGAGTGGTTGGGGAACGAGTGGTTGGGGAACGAATGGCTCCCCTCTAGTAGAGGTAGGGGTGGTCCAGGAGCGACTCAAAGGAATGGATGCACACAAATCCATGGGCCCGGATGGGATACACCCACGTGTGCTGAGAGAGCTGGCGGAGGTGATTGCGGAGCCGCTCTCTATCATCTTTGACAGATCCTGGACTACAGGAGAAGTGCCTGAAGATTGGAGGATAGCCAATGTCACTCCAGTCTTTAAAAAAGGCAAGAAGGAGGATCCCAGTAACTATAGGCCAGTCAGCCTCACCTCTGTCCCTGGAAAGGTGATGGAACAGCTTGTTTTGGATGCCATCTCCAAACAACTGGAAGAGAAGAAGGTCATGAGGAATAGTCAGCATGGATTCACCAAGGGGAGATCGTGCTCGACCAATCTCATAGCCTTCTATGATGTTATTACCAACTGGGTGGATGGAGGGAGAGCAGTGGATGTCATCTACCTCGACTTTAGCAAGGCTTTCGATACTGTCTCCCACAACATCCTGATAGAGAAGCTGAGGAAACAAGGGATAGACGAGTGGACAGTGAGGTGGGTTGAGAACTGGCTGTCAGACCGGGCTCAGAGGGTCGTGATCAGTGGAGTAGAATCTGAATGGAGGCCTGTGACTAGCGGTGTTCCCCAGGGCTCAGTGTTGGGTCCAGTCCTGTTTAATATCTTCATTGACGACCTTGATGAGGGAATAGCATCCACCCTCAGCAAGTATGCCGATGATACAAAACTGGGAGGAGTGGCTGACACGCAGGAACACTGCGCTGCCATCCAGCGAGACCTGGACAGACTGGAGAGCTGGGCAGGGAGAAATCTAATGAAATTCAACAAAAGCAAGTGTAAAGTCTTGCACCTGGGGAGGAATAACCGACTGTATCAGTACAGGCTGGGGGATGACCTGTTGGAGAAGAGCTCTATGGAGAAGGACCTGGGGGTCCTGGTTGATGACAGGTTGGCTATGAGCCAGCAGTGTGCCCTGGTGGCCAAGAGAGCCAATGGGATCCTGGGATGCATCAGGAAGAGTGTGTCCAGCAGGTCGAAGGAGGTGATCCTCCCCCTCTACTCTGCATTGGTCAGGCCCCACCTGGAATACTGTGTCCAGTTCTGGGCTCCCTGGTATAGAAAAGACAGGGACCTTCTGGAGAGAGTCCAGAGAAGGGCGACAAAGATGATTAGGGGTCTGGAACATCTCCCCTATGAGGAAAGGTTGAGTGAGCTGGGTCTGTTCAGCCTGGAAAAAAGAAGACTTAGGGGGGACCTAATTAGTGTTTACAAGTATCTTAGACATGGGTGGCAGGGGGAATTGGCCAGCCCCTTTTCAGTGGTCAGTGGGGACAGGACTAGGGGCAATGGCTGTAAGCTGGAGCACAGGAAGTTCCGCACCAACATGCGGAAGAACTTTTTCCCAGTGAGGGTGACAGAGCAGTGGAATAGGCTGCCCAGGGAGGTGGTGGAGTCTCCTTCTCTGGAGATATTCAAGTCTCGTCTGGACGCCTATCTATGTAATATGAGATAGGGAGCCTGCTTTGGCAGGGGGGTTGGACCCGAAGATCTCTTGAGGTCCCTTCCAACCCCTAAGATTCTGTGATTCTGTGATTCTGTGATTCTGTGACTGGCAGGCTGCAGTGAGGTCCCCCCACAGCCTTCTCTCTCCTCTCCTCTCCTCTCCTCTCCTCTCCTCTCCTCTCCTCTCCTCTCCTCTCCTCTCCTCTCCTCTCCTCTCCTCTCCTCTCCTCTCCTCTCCTCTCCTCTCCTCTCCTCTCCTCTCCTCTCCTCTCCTCTCCTCTCCTCTCCTCTCCTCTCCTCTCCTCTCCTCTCCTCTCCTCTCCTCTCCTCTCCTCTCCTCTCCTCTCCTCTCCTCTCCTCTCCTCTCCTCTCCTCTCCTCTCCTCTCCTCCCTCAGCCTCTCTCCACAGGGGAGCTGCTCCAGCCCTCTCAGCCTCTCTGTGCCCCTGTCTTGCTGCTGGGGGGAGCCTGGACTGGGTGAAGCTGTCAGTGCTGGTGTCCCCTTCAGTACTTCCTGACCTCACCAGTGGAGATTGGTGCTAGCTCTTGTTTCAGGGAGGGGAGAGCAGAGTGGGTGTCTCCAGGGACAGGGTGAGGTGCTGAGTGTGCCTTTTCCAGTGGCTGCCCAGGGCCTGTGGGCCTGTCTCTTCCCCCAGCTGTTCCAACCACTGTCCATGTGCTTTAGCTGGGGCCACATCACTAACAAGGACTCCAGGGTGAGAGCCTGGTTTCAGGAATCCCTTCACTCAGCCCAGGTGATGGGATGGACATGGAGCAGCAGGGACAGGGGTGGCTGATGGGAGGAGCTGGAGCCTCACCTGCTGTCCCAAGGGCTCAGCACCTTTGGGGGGGTTGGAGGGGGGGGACATTAGGTACCACTGCTGAAAACCTCATCAGCAGGAAGCAATTTCTTGTCAGTAATTAGCACGAATTTCCCCCAAAACCTGAAGCTGTCAGGATAATCACTAGAGGGCAGGCTGGCTTTGGGTGTGGGCAGGGTGGACACCACACTGGTTCTCTGCACTGGCTCTTGCCAGCCTAAAACCACTCAGGTCAACACATCACCCAGCGCTGTGGATATCTCACTGCACAGAAACACCCTGCCAGGACCCTCCTGTGTGAGGCTGGGACCTGTTGTGATGTGGGGCAGGGGCTCACCAACCCATCCCACTGCTCCTGTCACAGAGTTCAAAACCAGAGTGGGGTTCTGAGGAGCCCAGGGGAGGCTGAGGAGATGCTGAAGGGCCTGGAGCATCTCCCCTGGGAGGAAAGGCTGAGAGAGCTGGGGCTGTTCAGCCTGGAGAGAAGAGCCTGAGAGGGGATCTGATCACTGGGGATCAAGAGCTGAAGGGTGGGACCCAGGGGGCCATGGGCAGCCTCTGCTCAGTGTCTGTGGGGACAGGACAAGGGGGGATGGGCTCAAGTTGGAGCCCAGGGAGTTCCCCCCCACTGTGGGGAAGAACTTGTTGCCAGTGAGGGTGAGGGAGCCCTGGGCCAGGCTGCCCAGGGGGTGTGGAGTCTCCTTCTCTGGAGAGATTCCAGCCCCTGTCCTAGGGACCCTGCTTTGGCAGGGGGTTGCACCCCAGGGGCTCTGGGGGGCCCTTCCCACCCCTGTGATTAGCACTGGTGCAGACTGGGTTAGTCTCTTTACACCCTGCCCCTGAACTGGAGTCAGAGGGGCAGTGAGCTGGTTGCAGGTTGGTTCTTCCAGCCAGGAGAAGGATGCTGAGGGCAGGGTGCTGAGCTAAAGCCCTGAGCAGGTGGCCTCTCTGCTGGGGGGGGTTATGGGGCTCTGCAGGAATTCTTTCCAGGTCTGAAAGCGATACAGAAACTGGGAGCCCAAACCCTGTGCAAGCTGAGAGTGTAACTGGGAGTGAAACTGAGAGACAGGACACAGGCACTGCAGGGCAGAGCACAGAGCTGTCCTCCTGGCTCTGCACCCCAGGGGCTCGGGGGGACCCTCCCAACCCCTGTGATTCTATGAAAACAAGAGGGTGCTGGAGTGGTGCTTGGGGATGGAGAAGGCAACTCCAGTGGGTGTGTAAGGAGGGGTGTGCTGGTGATGCAGTGACCAGGGTGGTGTGAAACACGTGTCAGCTGGGGTGGTGGTAAGTATCCTTACATGGACTCAGGGGGTGTTGGAGGCCAGGGGCAGAGCAAAATAATAATCCACAGCCAGTGCCTGGGAGAGGAAGCAAAGTGCTAGTTTGAAGGAGCTGTGTTAGGGGGGAGTTTGTGTGCAGTGGGTGACGAGTCGGGTTCTTCTCTTCACAGAAGGACGTTCCTGATGGGCTGAAGGAGCTCTCAGATGGCTCAGAGGAGAGCAGCGATGCCCAGTCTGACTCCCAGAGCTCTGAGAACAGCAGCAGCAGCAGCAGCAGCGATGGGTGCACTAACAAAGATGGGAAGAGAAGCAGATGGAAAAGGAAAGGTAATTTTCCCCTGTGGGAGCTGTGAGTTTAACCTGCCCTGGGGCTGTGAAGGGCTTGGAGGTGTTTTCCCATCACGTCTGTTGCCTTACAGAGCCAGGCTGTTCCAGTGGGCTGGATTCTGTGTTGTCACCTGTGTGTATGGACCAGGCTTGTGATCAAGTGCTGGTTTCTGGCTGGGGGAGCCTGTAATTCAGTGTGTGCAAGGCCTTGGTGCAAGGCAGAGCAGCTACTGTGTGTCTGCCCCAGGAACAGGCAGGCTGCTGCTTCCAGGTGCTCCCTGCCACCCCCCAGCTCTCCCAGGAAGATCACACCTTTGATTTCTGGGCTCTTGGGATGCTGTTGGATGCAGCACTCACCAGGGGTGAGCACAGGGTCTGTGAGGTTAAAACACGTTACCAGGACCCACAGGGTTCAGGCTTGAGCCATGGCTCTCTGCTCTCCTGTTACCATGGAATCAGAGACTGGTCTGGGTTGGGAGGGACCCCAGGGGTCCCAGAGCTCCAACCCCCTGCCACAGGCAGGGACACCAACCTCAGGCCTGGAGCTACACAAGGTTGCCCAGGGCCCCAGCCAACCTGGCCTTGGACACCCCCAGGGACGGGGCACCCACCCCCTCTCTGGGCAGCCCCTTCCAGCCCCTCCCCACTCTCTCTGCACACAACTTCCCCCCAATCTCTCCTCTCCCCCTTCCCTCCTCCAGCTTCACTCCAGCCCCCTTGTCCTGCCAGGCTCTGCCCTTGAACAAGCCCATTCCCCTCCTGTTCCTGGGGTCCCTTCAGGGACTGGCAGGCTGCAATGAGGTCCCCCCACAGCCTTCTCTTCTCCAGGCTGACCCAGCCCAGCTCCCTCAGCCTCTCTCCAGCCCTCTGAGCATCTCCCTGGCTCCTCTGACCCCTCTCCAACAGCCCCACATCTTCCTTGGGTTGGGCCCCAGCTCTGGACACAGGATCCAGCTGGGGCCTCCCCAGGGCAGAGCAGAGAGGGACAATCCCCTCCCTGTCCCTGCTGCCACCCCTTGTTGGACTCTTTTTCCCTCAAACCAGGCAATATTTAGGCAGTCAAAGGTAAATATTAAAGATATTGTTAAATCTTTCCCAGCTGCAGCCAGTAGGGTTCAGTGCTGGTTTTGCTGGGTGCTGTACCTGGGTGCTGCTGAAGTGGGGTGATGCAGCGATGGTCTGAGCTCATCCAGGTTCTGCAGAGGTAGAACAAGAGTGATGAGCTGAGGAGATCCCAGATTTCACTCCAGTTTGCCTCCTGCCTTGGCACCAGGGAGGCCCTTTGTTGCACCAGCTTGTCCTCTCAGGCTTTTGAGAGTCATCAGCAGCCCATCAGTTCAAACATTCACATCCTGATCTCTAAGGAAGGGCAGTCCCCATCCTCCCACCTTCCTTGCAGCACCCATTCCTTGTCTGAACGTTCCTTCCTCCCTCAACCCCCCCCAGAGAACCTGCTTGTCTGCTGGGATGTGCTGGGCTGAATGAATAAAGGCAGAGAGCCCCCTCATGAAAGGCAAGGCTGGGACATGCATTGTGCTGTGAGCAGGGGGACTCCCTGCCCTGCACTGGGGTTACTCCCTGGTAGGAATGAGCAGGCTTGGCAACTCAGGGCTTGGGAGCACCAAGAGGTCCCTCTGGTGAGGCAGAGGCAGCTGGCTGCAGCTTGGGAGCACCAAGAGGTCCCTCTGGTGAGGCAGAGGCAGCTGGCTGCAGCTTGGGATGCTCCTGGAGAGCTGGTGGTGCTGCTGCCATAGCTTTACCCTTCAGTCCCACCTTCTCCTCATCTCCTCAGTCACACACAGAACCTCTTGGCTGAAAGGAGACATCAGACAGAGGTTTTACAAAGAGCAGGCTTGCAGGGGTGGGCAGGAAGGTTGGGGATGAGGAGCTGATGGGTGACCCCAGCTCCAGTGTGAGGTTCATGTGGACCAGACCCTGCCTGCCTGGAGCTTCCCTGGAGTCACAGTGGCATCACCAAACAGAAGTGTTCCATGGAGTTTAAAGCATTCAGAGCACCCTGAGGGTACCAGATGTTACCAGCCTCAGCAGGATGGTGTCTGTGGCTTCCTCAGGAGGGGGAGGGAAGGGCCAGGTGCTGATCTCTCTTTGGTGAGCAGTGGCAGAACACAGGGAACCATATGAAACGGCAACAAGGGATGTTTATGTGGGTATGGAGGGGAAATTCTTTCCTGAGAGGGTGGCTGAGCCCTGGCACAGGCTCCCCAGGGAAGTGGTCACAGCACTGAGCCTGACTGAGCTCAGCAAGCATCTGGGCAGTGCCCTCAGTGCCATGCTCTGACTGGTCTGGCCCTGTGTGGAGCCAGGAGCTGGACTCCATGATCCTTATGGATCCCTTCCATCTCAGGGGGTTCTATGATCCTGTGTGGGTCCTCTCACTCTCCACATGGTGCCTGTTCTAAGCAGAGGCTTGTAGCTGAGGACTCCCTGGAGTGCTGGGACTGCCACTGGGTTGACAGAGGGTAGAACAAGAACGAAGGCACCTGCTTCCTGTGAGGTTTGGCATTCCCCATGGTACCAGGCTTTACCCAAAAGTCACAGAGTCACCAGGCTGGAAAAGCCCTTGAAGCTCCTGGAGTCCAACCATCCCTGTGCTGTGCTGCCCCAGATCTCTCAGCACCTCATCTCCCCTCTGTTCAACACCCCCACAAGGGTCATCAATTCAGGCCCCACATGGGCCATGGCCCCTTGTCCTGTCCCCACAGACACTGAGCAGAGGCTGCCCATGGCCCCCTGGGTCCCACCCTTCAGCTCTTGATCCCCAGTGATCAGATCCCCCTCTCAGGCTCTTCTCTCCAGGCTGAACAGCCCCAGCTCTCTCAGCCTTTCCTCCCAGGGGAGATGCTCCAGGCCCTGTGTGGAGCCAGGAGCTGGACTCCATGATCCTTATGGATCCCTTCCAACTCAGGGATCCTATGATCCTATGGTTCTATGACTCCAGGTCCATCCTTGGAGAGGGAGGCCAGCCACTCTGGGCAAACATTTGCATTTCTAAAAAATCCTCTCAAAATCCTTGGTGAGTAAGGGGGAGTTGTGGCTCCTTTGCCTGCATTCTGAGTGGAGAAGGCCTTAAAGAGTGATCTTAGACCTCCCAGATTCATCCTACAGTGAGGCATTGTGCAGGTGGAGGACAAGGGCTACAGGTCTCACTGGGTCTGCTGAATGTAAGCAAGAGGTTTCCATTCAAACATTGCAACCAGGTGTCCTAAAACTAGCCTGAGAAGCATGAAGACATGCACTGAGGACCCCCACTAGCTGAGATGGCCATGTGCAATAGTAAAAATCCCTTTGGGGACGTGGCTTCTCTGGCACCACATGAATTTCAAAGAGTCAGGGGTATAATGGCTTTGGCCAGTTGTTACAACCATAACAGGTTGCTTAGTCTCTCAGAATAACAATTTTTATTTCAAAGTTAATAATGATTGTGTCCAGTGCTGGGCTCCCTGGTGTAAAAAGGACAGGGATCTCCTGGAGAGAGTCCTGGGGGATCCTCCCCCTCTGCTCTGCCCTGCTCAGGCCCCAGCTGGAGGGTTGTGTCCAGTGCTGGGCTCCCTGGGATCAACCAGCCAGGGATCTCCTGGAGAGAGTCCAGAGGAGGCTGAGGAGATGCTGAAGGGCCTGGAGCATCTCCCCTGGGAGGAAAGGCTGAGAGAGCTGGGGCTGTTCAGCCTGGAGAGAAGAGCCTGAGAGGGGATCTGATCACTGGGGATCAAGAGCTGAAGGGTGGCACCCAGGGGGCCATGGGCAGCCTCTGCTCAGTGTCTGTGGGGACAGGACAAGGGGGGGTGGGCTCAAGTTGGAGCCCAGGGAGTTTCCCCCCCAATGTGGGGAAGAACTTCTTGCCAGTGAGGGTGAGGGAGCCCTGGGCCAGGCTGCCCAGGGGGTGTGGAGTCTCCTTCTCTGGAGAGATCCCAGCCCCATCTGGACACCGACCTGTGCAGTATGAGCTGGGGAGCTGCTTTGGCAGGGGGTTGGACCCCAGGAGCTCTGGGAGGACCCTTCCAACCCTGCAACTCTGATTCTGTGATCCCATTAAATCTGATTCCCACACAGGAGTGGGAAGAGGACTGATGTGCAAAGGAAATGGAACTCATCACCACTCGCTTCTCCTCTTCAAAAAGGGATGTGGGAAGAGCCAGGATATCCCAGCAAATCAACCTATATCCTCAGTGGGAGAGCTGAGATGCTTGAAGAAACCTGGCCCTGGCCATGGGGGAGCCCTGTAGCCAGGCTTGTGCCTTCAGATGACTCACACTCTGTGCAGTATGAGCTGGGAGCTGCTTGGCAGGGGGTTGGACCCCAGGAGCTCTGGGGGGCCCTTCCAACCCCTACAGCTCTGTGATTCTGGGATTATGCTGTCAGGTAGAAACCTGCAAAGGAGCTTCAGCATCTTCTAGAGAGATCTTGGTGCAGAAATACACGTGTAGCTGTCACAGGAGGGTTTATGCAGCACATGACTGAGCAGCTGAAAAGCAGGACTTGTGGTTCAGGAGCCTGGGTGAGAGGACAGGACCTCTTCCCCTAAACCTCAGGAGCATGGGGGTGCAGGTGGGGTGTGCAGCACACAGACCCCACAGGAATTCTGCTTCCTCTCTCTGGTTTAAGAAGGTTTGGCTTACACTAGGCTGGGTGTTTAGTGACAGCTCCAAGCTGCACCATCACCTCTGTGAGTGGCAGCTCAGAGGTTGGTTGTGAACTTACATCACAGACACAGCCCTGGTTTGGTGGGCTGAAAGTCCATAATTTACCTTTGTCATCCTCCCTCTGGGTACCTGGGATTGCTCAGTCTTGGTTCTGCTTCAGATCTTCAATTCTGCTGACCCATCCTGGAGGTGCCAGTCTCCTCCTCCTCTTTCCCAAGGCCTCAGTATTCCGTGTTCAGCATCTAAATCCTTAGAACTCCACTGAACCATAAAACACCCTGTTCTGCTCTTCAGCTGAAGTACTCTGCCCCATCACTTCTGGTTCATTGGGCACTTCCCCATGTCAGTCCTTCGTTTCTAATTACCTGCTGATTGACTTGGCTGAGGATTGGTTCATCCATGGAAGGGGCAATGAACAGGACACTGGGGCAGCTTGTGTGTGGTTAGACCTTCCTGCTGAGAATCACCTGTTGGTCACCTGGCTGGAAGGACAGAATCCCAGCATCCCAGGGCTGGAAAAGCCCTTGAAGCTCCTGGAGTCCAACCATCCCTGTGCTGTGCTGCCCCAGATCTCTCAGCACCTCATCTCCCCTCTGTTCAACACCCCCAGGGCTGGGGACTCAGCCCCCTCCCTGGGCAGCCTGTGCCACAGTCCCACAGCTCTGCCAGGGAAGAACTTTGCCCTCCCAGCTGAGCTGCCCCTGCCCTGGCACAGCTTGAGCCCATTGCCCCTCCTGTCACCTGCTGCCCACACTCCTCCTGATGCCCCCAGGATCCCATTGTCTCTCTCAGCCCCAGGGCACACTGCTGGCTCATGGCCACCCTGTCACCCCCCAGCACCCCCAGCTCCTTCTCCACAGAGCTCCTCTCCAGCAGCTCCCCCCCAGCCTGTCCTGATTCCAGCAGTTCTTCCTCCCCAGGGGCCAGACTCTCCACTTGCTGGTGTTGAACCCCAGCTGGTGTCTCCCTGCCCAGCTCTCCAGCCTGGCCAGGGCTCTGGATGGCAGCGCAGTGTCCTGCCTGGCACCCACCCCTCCCAGCTCTGGAGCATCAGGTACTTGCAGAGGGTAGGTGCTGTTCCCTCATCAAGGTGGTCATGGTGTGCAACACGAGCTGGATTTCATGGGAGAAGAGAACTTTGCCAGCTCTGGGCACCCTCCTGGTTTGAGCCCAGTGGCACTGGGGTGAGCCTGCTGCAGCGGGCTGTGTGGCCTGGGGAGGGGGCAGAGGTGTGGCAGGAGCACCCTGTACCCCCAGCACGGCTGGCAGTGTCCCCCAAAGGCCCTGAGCTCCCCTTGCTTTGAGAAATGGCTGCTGCTGGTGTTTCCTTTCCTGATGAGTTCCCTTGGAGAGAAAAGGGGCTGGTGTGGCATCCCTGCACGTTACCCTTCCTCAGGGGGGGTAGCACCCCCCCCCCATGCAGACATGCCCCATTGGGGACCCATGGGTGCTGCTGTGTCAGGGGCTCTGTCAGAGGGGTGTGCTGGTGCTGGGGACTTTCCCCAGCACGTTTTGCTGTGCTGGCTGTTTCTGGAGCTGGTGTTTCACAGTGGGTTTCCTCTCTGCTGCTCTCCCTTTACTCTCTGTTGCCTGTGGCAGTGAGACAGGGAAGCTGCTGTGCTGGGCTGCTTTGTGTGTCCCCAGGTGCCACCCCCCTCACCAGGAGGCTTCTGATGCCTGACACCCTCCTTGGGGTTAATGTCTGGAAGGCATCTCTCCAAGGTCCCAGGCTGTAACTCACAGCTGGCTTAGCAACAGCACCTTCAGTAGGTGGAACCCACAGCTCCCTTGGGTTGAAGTGCAGAGCAGCTGTACCTGGAGCACTGGCAGTCTGGGAGATGAAAAGGAAGGAGTTTTGTGTCACAGGGAAGAGTTTTCTTTCACTTTGAGTGTTTCATTTGCTTGATGCATCTGAAAAGATCCGTTTGGGTCCTGCAGCGAAGCCTGAAGCTTCCCAACCTCCCTGTGCAGAAACCCAGCTCGTTAGGGAGCTGCCAGGAGGAGTGTAAGCAAAGTGGGAAGTGCAGATGGCTTCAGCTCACTCCCAGCCATGGCTCATCCCTGAGTTCCACAGTAGGTGACGTTGGGAAGTGGAAGGGAAGGAGCCTGCACCCCCTGGCAGTGACGGGTCTGATTTGGGGGCGAAGACATCGCTCTCCTGGGAGGTGCCTTTTGCTGCTGCTTCATAGAATCCCAGCCTGGGCTGGGCTGGGAGGGATCCCAAGGGTCCCAGAGCTCCAGCCCCCTGCCTCAGGCAGGGACACCAACCTCAGGCCTGGAGCTACACAAGGTTGCCCAGGGCCCCAGCCAACCTGGCCTTGGACACCCCCAGACACAGGGGGCACCCACCCCCTCTCTGGGCAGCCCCTTCCAGCCCCTCCCCACTCTCTCTGCACACAACTTCCCCCCAATCTCTCCTCTCCCCCTTCCCTCCTCCAGCTTCACTCCAGCCCCCTTGTCCTGCCAGGCTCTGCCCTTGAACAAGCCCATTCCCCTCCTGTTCCTGGGGTCCCTTCAGGCACTGGCAGGCTGCAATGAGGTCCCCCCACAGCCTTCTCTTCTCCAGGCTGACCCAGCCCAGCTCCCTCAGCCTCTCTCCAGCCCTCTGAGCATCTCCCTGGCTCCTCTGACCCCTCTCCACCAGCCCCACATCTCTCTTGTGTTGGGCCCCAGCTCTGGACACAGGATCCAGCTGGAGAGGGCAGAGCAGAGAGGGACAATCCCCTCCCTGGCCCTGCTGCCACCCCTCTGCTGATGGGGCCCAGAAGGAAGGGACTTTAACAGGCCCAATGACAATCCCCTCCCTGTCCCTGCTGGCCACAGCACTGCAGGAAAAAGCAAGGCAGTGGCTGCAGACTGGGGTAGGCAGCAGCCAGAGGAGCTGCACTGAGGAGCTCTCCGAGGCTGCACTTCACTTACCGTGACATTTCTGCTCATATACATATAAAACAGGAAGCACATCCAGATACCAGCACCAGCCACTTCCTTATATGTACAAAAATAAAGTGCTCTGACAGCAGCAAAACTGACACTTTGATTTTTCAGAGGGGACAGAAAGCTTTGGGTGTCCCAGCCCCACATGGGCACTGCCTGGGGCCAGTCAGCAGCACGGGGGGGAGAAGGTTAAAAACAAGCCCCATGTGGCCCTGCTGCACATCCCTGTGTGAGCTGGAGTGAGCCTGGAGCAGCAGGGGCTGTGGAGCTTGAGGAGGAGCAGCGAGGCTCATGGAGCAGCTCTGGGTGGTTCCCCTCCAAGGTAAGGCAGGGTTGATTCAGCCTTCAGCTTTGGGGGATGCAGTGGGTGCTCTCTGAGCTGGGGTCCCCCCATGCTGAGCAGACCCCTTTCCTTTAGCCTTGCAGCAGCAGCTCAGCTGTCTCCTTTGGAGTGTGAGGATAAAATCAAAGCTTTGTTTGATATGGTGCTTGCCAAAGGAGGCTGCCCAGCCCCTGTGCACACTGTGGTGGTTGAAATCACCCTGTAACCTCATTCCAGAGGCTTTAGCCCTGTTCAGCTGTAACACACAGTGTGGGGTGGTGACTCACAGGCGCCTTGACGCTGTGCTCAACCTGAAGCCTGGTCCCTCAGTGTCCTTACCCCAGTGCCCCTTGTTTGTACAGCTGGGTGAGCTGAGCTGAGCTTTGCCAGCAGGTTAATGCTGTATTAACATCCTGACAGTGCCCAGCCATGGAATCACTCCCTGTGTCCAGTTCTGGGCTCTGGGTCCAGTTCTGGGCTCCTCAGCATCAGAAGGACATGGGGGTCCTGGAGCCAGTGCAGAGAAGGGCAACCAGGCTGGGGAAGGGGCTGGAGGGCAAATCCTCTGAGGAGCAGCTGAGGGAGCTGGGGGTGTTGAGCCTGGAGAAGAGGAGGCTGAGGGGAGCCCTTCTCCCCATGCACCTCCCCTGCCCCGCCAGGAGGGTGCAGAGAGGTGGGCCAGGGTCTCTTCAGCCAGGGGACAGGAGCTGGGAGGAGGGGCAATGGGCTCAAGCTGTGCCAGGGCAGGGGCAGCTCAGCTGGGAGGGCAAAGTTCTTCCCTGGCAGAGTTGTGGGGCTGTGGCACAGGCTGCCCAGGGAGGGGGCTGAGTCCCCAGCCCTGGGGGTGTTGAACAGAGGGGAGATGAGGTGCTCAGGGATCTGGGTCAGCTCAGGATGGGAATGGTTGGACTTGATGATCTTCAATGGTCTTTTCCAAGCTGGTGATTCTGTGAACTCAGTCTGGTTGCTGTGGGCAGCACCCAAGCTCAGAGCGGGGCTGTGATCAGTGCCTACACCCAGCTTTGCACCCTGGTGCATAGAAATGAAGGGTGCTTGGATCTAGTGTGGAGCTGGGGAGCCATGAGCTCGGCTCTTGTGGCTTCTGGCTGTGCCAGTGGCTGTCCAGCCACGTTTGGTGTCCCTGGTGTCCCCTTTGAGCCTGACTTCTCAAGGAGCAGGATCTTGTTTAGCTTCTCCAGGTCTCTCCTCCAGCAGAACATGACCTCAGTTTGTTGTGTTGAAAAGGAAAAAGGGGGGAAGAACCTGGTGGTGAAGCTGAACTTTAAGGGAGAGGGGGAGAAATCTGTGCAGGCTTATCCATCACCCCTCTCCATCACTGACTGTCCTTCTCCAGCCAAGCTGTCAGCTTGCCTTGTGTTTTCCAAGGGCAGATGCCTGCTGCTGGGTCCCCCCTGGCTCCTGAGCAGCAGGTTCCTCTCCAGCCAGAGCAGAAAGTGAAAAGCAAATAGATTTGGGAAGATTTTGGCTTCCTAAAATAGACCAATGTATTCTAGTAAGGTTAAAATGAGGCTATCACTGTAGCCTCCTCTAAACCAGGGCAGTGGAAGAAAGAGGAGGCACAGAAGCACCAGGCTGGGGTTGGGAGGTGGGACCTGCTCAAGGGCTTTGCTGTGTTGGAGGCTCCTTCAGGAACAGCCTGGTCCTGACTGGGGCAGTGCCACCAGAGAGCCCTGTGCTGCCACACACCCCCAGCAGCTGCCAGGGCCAGTTTCACAAAGGAATTCTGTTTGGGTTATGTCATTCTTGTTTCTTCCTGCTGAAGATGTGGTAGCAGCATCAGCTGTTCTGCAGCCAGCTGGGTCCTGCTGGTGCTCGTGACCCCTGAGGAAGCTGCTTCCCCAGCATCACGTTGGGCAGCTGCTGAGGAGGCTGAGGCTGTGGAGCCAGAAAGGCCCCTTCTCCCATTCCATGGCTCAGTGTGTGTTCCCTTCCAGCTCCTACATCCCAGGGTCCTGGTTCTGAGCGAGCTGCAGCCTTCCCTGAGGGGCTGCACAGCCTCCCAGGGCTCCATCACTGGGAGGGGGAAGCTGTGTCCCCACCACAGCAAGCACCCAGTGAGCAGTGCTCACTGGGCTGTGGGTGCAGGTGCTGAACAGGCGGCTGTGTGTTCTGACATGCAGAAACCTTGGTCAGGAAGCCCACAGTAGAGGATGCTTTCAGAATCCCAGCATCACTGGGCTGGAAAAGCCCTTGAAGCTCCTGGAGTCCAACCATCCCTGTGCTGTGCTGCCCCAGATCTCTCAGCACCTCATCTCCCCTCAGAAGAGCTGACCAGGGCCTGTAGTTACTGTTGCCATGTTTGGAGTCCAGGGAGGTGGTTGAGCCATCAACCCTGGATACATCACGTACTGAGAGATACAGGTCAGCATAGAACAGGGAGAGCTGGACTGGATGAGCTTACAGGGCTTCTCCAGCCCAGTGATGCTGGGATTCTGGGAGTCAGTGGCATTGAGCTGCTGTTTGGTGCATGAACTGGAGGAACCAAAAAGATGGGCCACAGAGATGCTGAGAGGGCTGGAGAGAGGCTGAGGGAGCTGGGCTGGGTCAGCCTGGAGAAGAGAAGGCTGTGGGGGGACCTCACTGCAGCCTGCCAGTCCCTGAAGGGACCCCAGGACCAGGAGGGGAATGGGCTTGTTCAAGGGCAGAGCCTGGCAGGACAAGGGGGCTGGAGTGAAGCTGGAGGAGGGAAGGGGGAGAGGAGAGATTGGGGGGAAGTTGTGTGCAGAGAGAGTGGGGAGGGGCTGGAAGGGGCTGCCCAGAGAGGGGGTGGGTGCCCCGTCCCTGGGGGTGTCCAAGGCCAGGTTGGCTGGGGCCCTGGACCACCTTGTGTAGCTCCAGGCCTGAGGTTGGTGTCCCTGCCTGTGGCAGGGGGTTGGAGCTCTGGGACCCTTGGGGTCCCTCCCAGCCCAGGCTGGGATTCTCTGATTCTATGAACCATGGGCATCGCTGCTGCCTGTGTCCCTGAGGATGGTCACTGTTCCCACAAGCACCCTGTTTCTGGGGGGCTATGTGACCCCAAAAGGTTTCCCCTGGCAGCTAGGGGAGTGTGGCTGGAAAGTCCCTCATTTGCTTTGCAGAAAACCAAAGAGCAGCCACCACACACAGCCAGTGGCCTTCTGAAAAAGCCAGTCTCCCTGGGGCTGTCACTGCCCTGGGCAGGTCCCATTGGGGGCTGTGCCCATCTGAGGCTCCTTCGGGCTCTGTGGGAGCTCAGCCACTGGTGTGTGGTGGCTGGGAAGGGCGCCTGGTCCCCTGAGCAGCAGGCCAGTCCCTGTGCCTGGCCTGTGCCCTTGGGGATGTCCACCTGTGAACTGGAGGGGCTCAGCTGCAGAGCTGGTGTCTGGCAGCAAAGAGGAATTGAAAGCTGTTGTGTGTGGCTGCAGCTGAGCAGGGCAAGCAGAGGAGCAGGAGCACCAGGTCTGTCCCAGTCCTGAGCTTTGCTGTCCTAACGCTGTCTGACCCCATTCAGCAGGTATCACAGACTCACCAGGCTGGAAAAGACCTTTAAGATCATCAGGTCCAACCAATCCCATCCTGAGCTGAACCAGATCCCTGAGCACCTCATCTCCTCTCTGTTCAACACCCCCAGGGCTGGGGACTGAAGGAGAACCAGTGCTCAGTGACTGATCTTACTGGTTTACTGGAAGCAGACTGAGATCCCAGCATCACAGAGTCCCAGGGCTGGAAAAGCCCTTGAAGCTCCTGGAGTCCAACCATCCCTGTGCTGTGCTGCCCCAGATCTCTCAGCACCTCATCTCCCCTCTGTTCAACACCCCCAGGGCTGGGGACTCAGCCCCTCCCTGGGCAGCCTGTGCCACAGCCCCACAACTCTGCCAGGGAAGAACTTTGCCCTCCCAGCTGAGCTGCCCCTGCCCTGGCACAGCTTGAGCCCATTGCCCCTTGGCCCATCTCCTGTCCCCTGGCTAAAGAGACCCTCGCCCACCTCCCTTCAGGTAGTTGTAGGTGGGGATGTCTCCCCTCTGGGTGCTTCTCCCCTTGGGTGCTTCTCTGAGCTCGAAGCACAGGAGCACCCAGTGTCACTGCCATCCTGCTCCATTTGACTGGGGCTCTCTGACTACATCTCCTTCCAGCTGGAAAGGGCTGTGCCTCCAAGCCTGACAGCTGGCTCTGCAGCAAGGGACAGGCAGGGCCATGGCCAGGAGCTTCCCTGTGCTGGGTGGGTCTGCAGCTGATGGGTGCTGAGCACTGACCTGCTCTGAGGGGCAGGCAGCTCCCACCTCAGGAGCCCTGTGGAGCTGGAGATGCTCATGGTCAGGCTGATGAGGTCTCCTCTCAGTGACAGGAGCTGTACAAGCTTTCACAGAGAGCAGGGGAGGCTTTGCTGTGTGGTACCCAGAGCAGGAGGCTCACCTCCCTCCTCCTGTCTCCAGCGGTACCTGGGTCCGTGAAGCTGAGGGCAGGGGCTGCTTCCTGCAGGAGCTTTCTCATTGGGATTTTGGTTTCTTCCCCTTCATTACTCCAGCCTCTCTGGCTCTCCTCAGAGCTTCTGGCAGTTTGTTCTGCCATTCCATGCCCAACAAGATGCAGGGCTTTGCCTTGCAGCCTCACATACCATGTGGTGCTCAGTTTTTACCCCCAGAAACCTGTGCTGGGTGCCTTTCCTCTCTAGGTCACCAGTGAGCTGCCACCCCTCCCAGCTCTGTCTCACAGGAGGAAGGGTGTGCAGACTTCAAAGCAGGAGTTTCTCTTCACAAGGAGCACGTGGAGAAGTGTTTGTTAGAGATCTGGGTCAGCACAGGACAGGAGTGGTTGGACTCGATGGTCTCAAAGGGCTTTTCCAACCCGGTGATGCTGGGATTCTGGATTTGAGTCAGACCTTCTGTATTGCTTGTTAGTTATCTCTTCCAGGCTGGGTGACCCTTGGGCCTCCTTGAAGAGCCATTCCATCGTTGTTGGGCTGTTCAGGCTCACCTGGATGTGTGCAGAGCCAGTGTGGAACAGTACAGGCTCTTCAGGAGCTCGGGGCTTGTAGGTTTTGTGTCTGTTCTGCATTTCTCTCCTGGGAACTCCTGTCCTGCTGCCTTCAGCCACTACTGACCTGAGGCTCATAGAATCCCAGACTGGTCTGGGCTGGGAGGGACCCCAAGGGTCCCAGAGCTCCAACCCCCTGCCACAGGCAGGGACACCAACCTCAGGCCTGGAGCTACACAAGGTTGCCCAGGGCCCCAGCCAACCTGGCCTTGGACACCCCCAGACACAGGGGGCACCCACCCCCCTCTCTGGGCAGCCTCTTCCAGCCCCTCCCCACTCTCTCTGCACACAACTTCCCCCCAATCTCTCCTCTCCCCCTTCCCTCCTCCAGCTTCACTCCAGCCCCCTTGTCCTGCCAGGCTCTGCCCTTGAACAAGCCCATTCCCCTCCTGTTCCTGGGGTCCCTCCAGGGACTGGCAGGCTGCAGTGAGGTCCCCCCACAGCCTTCTCTTCTCCAGGCTGACCCAGCCCAGCTCCCTCAGCCTCTCTCCAGCCCTCTGAGCATCTCTGTGTCCCTAAATGCTGAGGTGACATCCCTCTGTGGTCAGTGTCACTCTAATACAGGTTGTCAGCCCGTGTGGTTTTATCTCTGGGTAACTGCACCACCTCACTGCTCATCTTCCCACACAGCTCGTGAATCCAATACTTGGATCTGGCACCTCCTGATGCTCTTGGCTGTCAGGGATGTTTGTGCTCCACACCTGTGGTACCTGGGTGCTGAACAGGCCCTGTGCTCCCTGCCTGTGGTCCCTGGGTGCTGAACAGGCCCTGTGCTCCCTGCCTGTGGTATCTGGGTGCTGAACAGGCCCTGTGCTCCACATCTGTGGTACCTGGGTGCTGAACAGACCCTGTGCTCCCTGCCTGTGGTACCTGGGTGCTGAACAGGCCCTGTGCTCCCTGCCTGTGGTCCCTGGGTGCTGAACAGGCCCTGTGCTCCCTGCCTGTGGTACCTGGGTGCTGAACAGGCCCTGTGCTCCCTGCCTGTGGTACCTGGGTGCTGAACAGGCCCTGTGCTCCACATCTGTGGTACCTGGGTGCTGAACAGACCCTGTGCTCCCTGCCTGTGGTACCTGGGTGCTGAACAGGCCTTGTGCTCCACATCTGTGGTACCTGGGTGCTGAACAGACCCTGTGCTCCCTGCCTGTGGTACCTGGGTGCTGAACAGGCCTTGTGCTCCCTGCCTGTGGTCCCTGGGTGCTGAACAGGTCCTGTGCTCCCTGCCTGTGGTACCTGGGTGCTGAACAGGCCCTGTGCTCCACATCTGTGGTACCTGGGTGCTGAACAGACCCTGTGCTCCCTGCCTGTGGTCCCTGGGTGCTGAACAGGCCTTGTGCTCCCTGCCTGTGGTCCCTGGGTGCTGAGCAGGTCCTGTGCTCCCTGCCTGTGGTACCTGGGTGCTGAACAGGCCCTGTGCTCCACACCATTGGTCCCTGGGTGCTGAGCAGGCCCTGTGCTCCATGGCTGTGGTCCCTGGGTGCTGAGCAGGCCCTGTGAGGAGCAGGCAGGACACGTGGCAGGCAGCAGTTGGGTCTGTGGTGTGCAGCCTGGCTGTGACGTCTTGGCTCAGCTTCCTCCTTGCTCTGCTGCAGGAACCAGTCAACGGAACTTTCCAGAGAGAGCTGCTCAGGAGGTGGGGGTCTCCAGTGAGCACTGCAGGGGACCCAGGTGGAGTGAAGTGCTGGTGATCAGAGGACTGGGCATGGTGTTTCTCTCAGCTCAGTGTTTCAGGGAGAGGAACCATCTCACACTCGTGCCCATGAAAAGCACAGAGCAGGGGCTGTGCTTGGGCAGAACCAGCCCCCCCAGAGCTCTGGCTGTTTGCATGGAGTGAGGGGTGCTGGAGGCAGTGGGGGTGTTCCAGCTGGGCTTTACAGCTGGAGGCCTGCTGCCTGTAGCACAAGCAAGCTTCTGCAGAGCACCCACTCCATGCAAATTCTGTGTCCCTGGGGGGACTTGACCACAGAACAGTGACTGTGGTAAGAGCTGAATGTGGTTGGATTTCCTGTCCGTTTATAAACTATATATATATATATATCTATGTATGTATACACACACATGTATATGGAGAGGGGTCAGAGGAGCCAGGGAGATGCTCAGAGGGCTGGAGAGAGGCTGAGGGAGCTGGGCTGGGTCAGCCTGGAGAAGAGAAGGCTGTGGGGGGACCTCATTGCAGCCTGCCAGTCCCTGAAGGGACCCCAGGAACAGGAGGGGAATGGGCTTGTTCAAGGGCAGAGCCTGGCAGGACAAGGGGGCTGGAGTGAAGCTGGAGGAGGGAAGGGGGAGAGGAGAGATTGGGGGGAAGTTGTGTGCAGAGAGAGTGGGGAGGGGCTGGAAGGGGCTGCCCAGAGAGGGGGTGGGTGCCCCCTGTCTGGGGGTGTCCAAGGCCAGGTTGGCTGGGGCCCTGGGCAACCTTGTGTAGCTCCAGGCCTGAGGTTGGTGTCCCTGCCTGTGGCAGGGGGTTGGAGCTCTGGGACCCCTGGGGTCCCTCCCAGCCCATCCCATCCCAGGCTGGGATTCTGGGATTCTATAGATGCAGGTGTGCATGCACACAGTTGTGCTGTGGGGCTGTCAGGACTTCTCATAACCATTGCTGGGTATTGTGTGGTGTTTCCCTGAGGGACCAGAAGTGTCTGGAGAGGATGAAAATATTTGTAGCCATCCTGAAATGTCTTTAATGAATGGAAGGTGCACATTTGCAGAGCCCTGGCTGGGTAGCAGTGCCCTGTGGTTCCCCAGAGGACCTGGCATCCCTCCCTCCCCTTTGCAGATGAGTATTGGCCACGTAGCTGCCTCTTCACATCCTCGGCCTGGAGAGGAGCCAGTTCTAGCTGGCAGCCTGGGTGGGCATCTTCAGCTGCAGAGGACACCCAGCACGATGTGGCCCATGGTTTATTTTCCTCCCTTCCTTTGCTTCTCTAGGAGAACTGTCCTGGTTCTGATGGGCGACGTTGTTCCCCGTGGCTTCTGAGGGTCTGATGGGTGTCACTCAGTGACAGTCTGCTGCTTTATTGTCACAGTCAGGAATGTTTCTTGACAATGTTCTGCTTACCAGTGGGGTTGGCTTGGGTGTTCATTGCCTGTGTGGGACCAGGGCTTCAGGCTGTCCCTGCCCTCACCCTCCCTGTGCACTCAGCACTTGCCCATCTGCTTGCCCAGGAGTTAATTTCTTCCCCTCAAAACGTGGCCCATGGTCATTTCCTGATCTGAAAAGCTTTTGCTGATGGTCACATCAGGCTGAGAGAGCTGATAGGATATACACAGCCTGGGGAGGCTGCAGCTCCAGTGCTGGGGCCAGTCCTGGGCTCCTCAGCATCAGAAGGACATGGGGGTCCTGGAGCCAGTGCAGAGAAGGGCAACCAGGCTGGGGAAGGGGCTGGAGGGCAAATCCTCTGAGGAGCAGCTGAGGGAGCTGGGGGTGTTGAGCCTGGAGAAGAGGAGGCTGAGGGGAGCCCTTCTCCCCATCCCCCTCCCCTGCCCTGCCAGGAGGGTGCAGAGAGGTGGGCCAGGGTCTCTTCAGCCAGGGGCCAGGAGCTGGGCCAAGGGGCAATGGGCTCAAGCTGTGCCAGGGCAGGGGCAGCTCAGCTGGGAGGGCAAAGTTCTTCCCTGGCAGAGTTGTGGGGCTGTGGCACAGGCTGCCCAGGGAGGGGGCTGAGTCCCCACCCTGGGGGTGTTGAACAGAGGGGAGATGAGGTGCTGAGAGATCTGGGGCAGCACAGCACAGGGATGGTTGGACTCCATGATCTTTAAAGATCTTTTCCAGCCTGGGATGCTGGGATTCTGGGATTGATCCTGTGTTGTCTTCATCAGTTTCTCTGCACCAGAGTTACCAATTATCTAAACTGTCTCCAGGCCAGCTGGGTGATTTCTCCAGTGACAATCTCTGCTCCTTCCTGGGTGCCAACCAAGAAGCTTCATTGTGGTGGGTAATTAATTCCTGGTTCTCATGCTGGTGCCATCCCAGTAGGAACTCCATCATCATCACTGCTGCTGCAGCCCAGCTGCCTGTCATTCCCCTGCACTTGTGACACACACAGTGATGGGATATTCCTCTCACAGGCCCTGTGCTGCCCTGGGAGGCTCCTTGTCAGGTGTGTGCATCTTGGCAACAAACCCTGGCTGAGTGGAGGAGTCACAGGCCATTCCTCAGGGGTACCAGTGAGGGGGTCACTGGGAGAGCGACCTGCAGGTCTCTGTGGGTTGTGCCACCGTGTAGCTGGGTTGGAGATGCTGCATGGTCAGGAGAGGAGATGTTCCCAGTGCTGCTTTGCTTCTATTAAGATGTGTCTTGGCAGAGACAAGCTGCAGTAGGGATGATCAGAGAGCCCTGAGGGCTGGTGACTGAGCTGTAAGTAGCTGTAGTGCTGGAGGAGGAGGAGGAGGAGGAGGAGTGTGGCTGTGCTGCCCCCAGCGCAGTCGGACCGAGGTGAGAACAGGATGCAGGACACTTGAGGGGGGTTCAGAGAAATGTGGCTGCATCTTTCCCTCCTCAGTGCCTGTGGCAGCTTCCTGTAGGGTGCACGTTTGGCCACCTTGAGTCAGCAGCCTAGAAAACTGGCATAGAATCCCAGCCTGGGCTGGGTTGGGAGGGACCCCAAGGGACCCAGAGCTCCAACCCCCTGCCACAGGCAGGGACACCAACCTCAGGCCTGGAGCTACACAGCCTGTGACTCAGTTTTCTGTGAGTGAATGATGCTGCTCTCAGGTTCCTGGGTGTCCATAGCTCATGTCCTGAGTAAGACAGATCCCCCCTCCCCCTGTTTCACACACCTGCTGGCACACAGGCTTTACCAACCCAGCCCAGCCAGCAGCACCCCTCTGACACTGGCTGATGTGGTGCCAGCTGAGGGTTTAGCACTTACAGTGGTAATTTCTTAATGAGTTTATGCAAAATACTGATATTTCTCTTCTTCCTTCCTGTTCAGCAGCTGAAAAACCTGTTGTTTGGCTGAGCAAAAGACCTCTAAATCCAGAACATTCTGATGATGCTGGTTTGCCTCCTTGGCCACCCAGGCAGCTTTGTGTCATCACTGGGCATCCTCCTCCAGCAAACTTGAACATCCTTCAGCTCAGGAAGCTGGAGGGGGGAGGGAAGGTACAAATTACCCAGCATTTCAGTTTGCTGTTCCTTTCAGTTTCAGTTGGGTTGTAGTTCCACTCTGAGCACGCTGGCTCGGGGACTTGTCACCCCCTTGGCACGCACACCCTGTGCCGGGTGTTCCTGGGTGTGCTGGGGGCTGTGAATCGTCAGCATAGTCAGGCACCCCATGCCTGGGTGAAACCAGAACTGCTCTGGGGTCATTTAGGTAGGCCTGGGGGTAATTAATGGGGAGTTCTCTGTAGCTGATGAGGCTTCCTGCCAGGGGTGATGTCTGACATGTGTAGAACACTGAGCGGTGTTCCTGTGCCCCAGCCAGACAGGAACAGTCAGAGTGAAGTAAGGGTGACAGAGCCCTGGGACAGGCTGCCCAGGGGAGTGGTGGAGTCTCCTTCTCTGGAGAGATTCAAGACTCATCTGGACACCTATAAAGAGAGTGGGGAGGGGCTGGAAGGGGCTGCCCAGAGAGGGGGTGGGTACCCCGTCCCTGGGGGTGTCCAAGGCCAGGTTGGCTGGGGCCCTGGGCAACCTTGTGTAGCTCCAGGCCTGAGGTTGGTGTCCCTGCCTGTGGCAGAGGGTTGGAGCTCTGGGACCCTTGGGGTCCCTCCCAGTCCAGCCCAGGCTGGGATTCTATGATCTCCTCCCAGGATTCCAGAGGTGTCATCTCAGCTCCACATCTTTTTCCACTTACAGGAAAGGCTGAGCTAACCTCCCTGAGGTTCTGATTAAGCCTAAAGGGAACAACCTCAGCTCGTCAGGCCTTGTCCTTGTGGGAGCCTGGGTGTTCCTCTACACCTGCATGTCCATGTTCCACCTCCCTGGCTGTGGACAAGGCTCTGCAAAGCGTGGAGCCTTCCTGCCTGAGGACCCAGGCAGGGCTGTATCCTCACCGGTGTCTCCTCCGATCCTTCCCCCCTCGCTTTGGGGACCCACAGCTGAGCTCAGGCAGCTGTGACTGGCTTGGCTCTCTGAAGTTCTCCTGTTTGTTCTTGAGGCTCTGTTGTGGTTGCAGCTGTCAGTCCAGCACAGCAGCCGTTGTGGCACAGGGGCCTTTACCCCAGCAGAGGATGAGCAGAATATCATGCTGCTGCTTTGCTGTATCTCCTCCTGGGGTGAGCTGTCTTTCCAGGCGTGGGGCTTGGCCTGTGCTGCCTTCCCTGGTTTGAGAATCACAGAATCATAGATTGGACTGTTGGGAGGGACCTCAGGGGTCCCAGAGCTCCAGCCCCCTGCCACAGGCAGGGACACCAACCTCAGGCCTGGAGCTACACAAGGTTGCTCAGGGCCCCAGCCAACCTGGCCTGGAACACCCCCAGACACGGGGCACCCACCCCCTCTCTGGGCAGCCCCTTCCAGCCCCTCCCCACTCTCTCTGCACAGAACTTCCCTCTAATATCCAATTTAACCCTTCCCTCCTTCAGCTTTAATTGTGTCCAGTGCTGGGCTCCCTGGGATCAACCAGCCAGGGATCTCCTGGAGAGAGTCCAGAGGAGGCTGAGGAGATGCTGAAGGGCCTGGAGCATCTCCCCTGGGAGGAAAGGCTGAGAGAGCTGGGGCTGTTCAGCCTGGAGAGAAGAGCCTGAGAGGGGATCTGATCACTGGGGATCAAGAGCTGAAGGGTGGGACCCAGGGGGCCATGGGCAGCCTCTGCTCAGTGTCTGTGGGGACAGGACAAGGGGGGATGGGCTCAAGTTGGAGCCCAGGGAGTTCCCCCCAATGTGGGGCAGAACTTGTTGCCAGTGAGGGTGAGGGAGCCCTGGGCCAGGCTGCCCAGGGGGTGTGGAGTCTCCTTCTCTGGAGAGATTCCAGCCCCTGTCCTAGGGACCCTGCTTTGGCAGGGGGTTGCACCCCAGGGGCTCTGGGGGGCCCTTCCCACCCCTGTGATGCTGTGAGTCTGTGAGTCTGTGTTCCTGCCAGTCTCTGCCACTTAACAGTTGATTCTCCTGGCAGATGAGTGTGTTCACAGGCAGCACAGTCACAAAAGCACCGGTGGGACATGAGGCAGGAGAAGAGGAGCCCGTGGTTGCTGTGGGGTTTGTGTCACACAGATCCTGTGGCTCAGCACTGAGAGGCCTCACAGAGGATGTGGTTTGTGCTCCTGCTGTTCAGATGGCTCAGACCTGGTAACGGTCAGTCTGTGCCTGCTCCTGTGTTTGAAGTGCTCAGCTGAAATGGTGTTTTCTTTGTGTTCACAGAATCCCAGCCTGGGCTGGGCTGGGAGGGACCCCAAGGGTCCCAGAGCTCCAACCCCCTGCCACAGGCAGGGACACCAACCTCAGGCCTGGAGCTACACAAGGTTGCCCCCCTGCCCCTCCCAACCCATGCCATTCTCTGCTTCTCTCCCAGTTCTCTGCAGTGATGCAGGTCGAGAATTCGGATGGGTTTCTGGGATGGGCTGTCCCTCTCCAGGCCCTGATGGGGCTGTCACCTTTGGAGCATCATCCCCACCTTCAGGAGCTGCATTTTCAACCAGCCTGAGAGACAGCTGCAAGGTTACAAACGTACCTGTGGTTCTTTCAAAGCACAGGTGTAACCTTTGCTCTCCAGGGCTTGGTGGAACATTGGGGTGGCTCTTTGGGGGCCTTTGAAGTGGTGATGTTGTATGCTGTGTGACTGTGTCATCAATCATTGCATTGGGGCTGTCATCTAGCTACAGTGATCCTGTCAGTGAGTCCTAAGTAGCCACCACTTCTTAGTGTCACTGGGTTTAATGACATTTCAGAGCCTGGTATTGCCTCCTCTCTATTGTCTGTGCTTCTGGAAACCTCTCTGGCTTCATTTAATGCCCATGCTGTGTGTGGGAAGGTTCCTTCTGAAATTCACTGGTCCTGATGCTGTGTGTTTATCCTGGATAAACAGCTCCTGGCTGGAGCAGCTCCCCTCTGGAGAGAGGCTGAGGGAGCTGTACTGTTCCCGTTGTAGCAGCTAAACAGCCCTGACATGCTGTTGTGTGCTGAGCACTGGGTGTTCAGTGCAGGCACACGGTGTGGGTTGACCTTGCTGCTGGGGTGTGTTTGCCAAGGCAACAGGCAAAGCTGTGTCTGTGAGGGACTGGGACTGACTGGTTTCCCTGGCTGGCCACGTAGTCATCACCCCACTGCTGCCAGAGAGATCCCTGG
This sequence comes from Laterallus jamaicensis coturniculus, assembly GCA_022605575.1. Taxonomy (NCBI): domain Eukaryota; kingdom Metazoa; phylum Chordata; class Aves; order Gruiformes; family Rallidae; genus Laterallus; species Laterallus jamaicensis. The sequence goes on along the minus strand of JAKCOX010000125.1, from coordinate 407,646 downwards.
CTGGTTGATCCCAGGGAGCCCAGCACTGGACACAACCCTCCAGCTGGGGCCTGAGCAGGGCAGAGCAGAGGGGGAGGATCCCCTCCTGTCACCTGCTGCCCACACTCCTCCTGATGCCCCCAGGATCCCATTGTCTCTCTCAGCCCCAGGGCACACTGCTGGCTCATGGCCACCCTGTCACCCCCCAGCACCCCCAGGTCCTTCTCCACAGAGCTCCTCTCCAGCAGCTCCCCCCCAGCCTGTCCTGATTCCAGCAGTTCTTCCTTCCCTCCCAACCCACAACATCCCATGATTCTGTGATTCTGTGATTCCTTTCCACTGAATCTTGGGCAGACAGAAATGCTTCTTCATGCTGCAAGCCCCATCTGCTGGGGGTGCAGTTGACCTGAGCCTCCTGAGCTGGTGGCTGCAGTGGTGAGCACAGCCTGACGTGCTGCAGCAGGTGTGTGCAGGTCACCTTATGCACAGTGTGTGTGTCTTGTGTTTCTTCTCTTGCAGTTTCATCCAGACTGTCTCAGACATCCTCCCCTCAGTCAGGCTGCCCCTCACCGTCCATCCAGCCAGGGAAAGTCCTCTCCTCATCCCAGAAGCACAGCAAGAAGGCTCTCAAGCAGGTAAGCAGCAGCAGCAGCTGGAACCTGGCTTAGCAACTGCTGCAGCAGTTTCATCTGCAGCAGTTTCATCTCAGGCTGTGGGGAGGCAGCTCAGGGCTTCCTGGCTGCCTGGCAGGAACCAGGCTGTGCTGGAACATCTCTGAGAGGAGCCTGGGAACAGCCTGCTGCTGAGTTCTGCTGTTCCCCTAAAGAAGCACCTGGGCTTCTTGAATTGTTTTAGAGAAGGGGTTTGAGATGCTGTTTCTCCTCACCCAGCCTTTTGGGGAGCTTTCAGCTTCCCACAGCTGCTGTGGGTACATGGGGGAGGCTTTTTGGGCAAGGAATTCAATGCATGGACCTGTTGCCCCAGCTGGTAGACACTGTCCATGTGGTGTGTGTGTGGAGGGGAGGAGGGGATGGAGAGCACAGCCACCCTGTGCTGTGCTTCTGCTGGGGGTTAGGAGAGAAATAGAAGGACCCATTGTATTCCATGCAAGGCCAATGGCATCCTGGGCTCCATGAGCAGAGGGGTGGCAGCAGGGACAGGGAGGGGATTGTCCCTCTCTGCTCTGCCCTGGGGAGGCCCCAGCTGGATCCTGTGTCCAGAGCTGGGGCCCAACCCAAGGAAGATGTGGGGCTGTTGGAGAGGGGTCAGAGGAGCCATGGAGATGCTCAGAGGGCTGGAGAGAGGCTGAGGGAGCTGGGCTGGGTCAGCCTGGAGAAGAGAAGGCTGTGGGGGGACCTCACTGCAGCCTGCCAGTCCCTGAAGGGACCCCAGGAACAGGAGGGGAATGGGCTTGTTCAAGGGCAGAGCCTGGCAGGACAAGGGGGATGGGGTGAAGCTGGAGGAGGGAAGGGGGAGAGGAGAGATTGGGGGGAAGTTGTGTGCAGAGAGAGTGGGGAGGGGCTGGAAGGGGCTGCCCAGAGAGGGGGTGGGTGCCCCGTCCCTGTGGGTGTCCAAGGCCAGGTTGGCTGGGGCCCTGGGCCACCTTGTGTAGCTCCAGGCCTGAGGTTGGTGTCCCTGCCTGTGGCAGGGGGTTGGAGCTCTGGGACCCTTGGGGTCCCTCCCAGTCCAGCCCAGGCTGGGATTCTCTGATTCCATGCCAGGGGACTGACATGTGGGTAGAGACATTGGCTGTGTGCATGGGATGGAGCTGGCTGAGTGTTTCTGCCTGAGGTGATCTGTTTCTCCCAGTGACAGTGTGAGATGGATTAGTTCCCCCAGGAACTGACTTGCAGGTGTTTCCCCAACTGTGCTGTTGAGTTTCCATGCTCTTTAGGAAGGAAATGCCTCAGCAGGGCTCAGTTTACTCCTTAGGAAAGCCAAAATCTGGAAGGACTGAGGAATGGAGATGCCGAGGAGGTGCTGCTCTGGGGGTGAGAGGTGCTGCTCTGGGGGTGAGAGGTGCTGCTCTGGGGGTGATGGAAGCTTCTCACAGACACATGAAGTCATGATGTGTTCCAGACAGGATTCACCTTTTCCAGCACAGACCCTTTTCTGGGCTTTTTCCAGCTGAGAAGCAGCACTCAGGGTGGCATTCAGCTGGGAGACATGCCCATGGGGCTGGGAAAGGGATCTGGGGGCCTGGGAAAAGATATGTGGGTCTGAGAAAAGAATCTGTACGTCTGGGAAAGGGATCAATGAGCTGGGAAAAGGGATCTGGGGGGCTGGGAAAAGGATTCATGGGCTGGGAAAACGATCTGTGGGTCTGGGAAAATGATCTGGGGGCTGGGAAAGGGATCTTTGGGCCTGGGAAAGGGATCCATGGGCCTGGGAAAGGATCTGGGGGTCTGGGAAAAGGATCTAGGGAGCTGGGAAAAGGGTCTGGGGGGCTGGGAAAAGGATCTAGGGAGCTGGGAAAAGGATCTGGGCGGCTGGGAAAAGGATCTGAGGGGCTGGGAAAAGGATCTGGGTGGCTGGGAAAAGGATCTGAGGGGCTGGGAAAAGGATCTGGGCGGCTGGGAAAAGGATCTGGGGGCCTGGGAAGGGGATCAGGGGGCCTGGGAAAAGGATATAGGGGCCTGGGAAAGGGATCCATGGGCCTGGGAAAGGGATCTGGGGGTCTGGGAAAAGGATATGGGGCCCTGGGAAGAGGATCTGGGGGCTGGGAAAGGGATCTGGAGGCTGGGAAAAGGATCTTTGGTGAGAGTGAGGGATCTCATTAGGGCATCTTACTGAAGAGACTGTTGCAGTGTCAGATAAGGCAACTGGATAAACTGGAGCTTGTTTTCCAGCAAGAGAGGGCTGAGTTGATGTCAGAAGGAGATGTCAGGAGTAGCAGCTTTGTTGGGGATTTAGTAAGCTGCTGCTTGCTTCTCCAGGAGATGGGAATGAATTCCCTGATGGGAGCTTTACTCTGCAGTTACTTTTAGGTCCATCTCTGGATTTGGAATCCTTTCTCTTGGCATTCTAGAGAGAATATTGGGGTTTGTACATGAAACAACAACTTAGGATGTTCTGCAGCCATCAGCTCTGCTTTAGGTGCAAAGGGAGGAGCTGTGTGTGGATGCAGGGACAGGAGCTGTGTGGATGCAGGGACAGGAGATGTGCGGATGCAGGGACAGGAGATGTGTGGATACAGGGACAGGAGCTGTGTGGATGCAGGGACAGGAGATGTGTGGATACAGGGACAGGAGCTGTGTGGATGCAGGGGCAGGAGCTGTGTGTGGATGCAGGGACAGGAGATGTGTGGATGCAGGGATAGGAGATGTGTGGATGCAGGGACAGGAGCTGTGTGTGGATGCAGGGACAGGAGATGTGTGGATGCAGGGACAGGAGATGTGTGGATGCAGGGACAGGAGCTGTGTGTGGATGCAGGGACAGGAGATGTGTGTGGATGCAGGGACAGGAGCTGTGTGTGGATGCAGGGACAGGAGCTGTGTGGATGCAGGGACAGGAGATGTGTGTGGATGCAGGGACAGGAGATGTGTGTGGATGCAGGGACAGGAGCTGTGTGGATGCAGGGACAGGATGTGTGTGGATGCAGGGACAGGAGATGTGTGTGGATGCAGGGACAGGAGATGTGTGTGGATGCAGGGACAGGAGATGTGTGTGGATGCAGGGACAGGAGATGTGTGGATGCAGGGATAGGAGATATGTGGATGCAGGGACAGGAGATGTGTGTGGCTGCAGGGACAGGAGATGTGTGGATGCAGGGACAGGAGATGTGTGGATACAGGGACAGGATGTGTGTGGATGCAGGGACAGGAGCTGTGTGGATGCAGGGACAGGAGATGTGTGGATGCAGGGACAGGAGATGTGTCTGCCTGTGGTCATGCATCTCAACAGTGTCCCACCTGGACTGGGGGTGTCCCAGGAGTCCTCTGGAGCCTCTGCCCTAGAGTCACTCTCCAGGGACAGGTTGCTGTGTCCCAGGCTGTCTGTACAGTGTGCCAGACTCTCTAAGAACACCTTGGATGTCTCTTTGGTCATGCTGTCCTGTGCTCTTCCCCAGGCCTTGAAGCAGCAGCAGCAGAAGCAGCAGCAGCAGCAGTGCAGAGCAGGGCTGCCCGTGGCCCCCAGCCAGCACGTGCTCCTGAAAGCCGTCAAGGCCGCCAGCGACGCCGCACCCAGCAAGGCTGGTAGGTGCTGGGGACACACCTCCCCCTCTGCTCTGCCCTGCTCAGGCCCCAGCTGGAGGGTTGTGTCCAGTGCTGGGCTCCCTGGGATCAACCAGCCAGGGATCTCCTGGAGAGAGTCCAGAGGAGGCTGAGGAGATGCTGAAGGGCCTGGAGCATCTGCCCTGGGAGGAAAGGCTGAGAGAGCTGGGGCTGTTCAGCCTGGAGAGAAGAGCCTGAGAGGGGATCTGATCACTGGGGATCAAGAGCTGAAGGGTGGGACCCAGGGGCCATGGGCAGCCTCTGCTCAGTGTCTGTGGGGACAGGACAAGGGGGGATGGGCTCAAGTTGGAGCCCAGGGAGTTCCCCCCAATGTGGGGCAGAACTTCTTGCCAGTGAGGGTGAGGGAGCCCTGGGCCAGGCTGCCCAGGGGGTGTGGAGTCTCCTTCTCTGGAGAGATCCCAGCCCCATCTGGACACCGACCTGTGCAGTATGAGCTGGGGAGCTGCTCTGGCAGGGGGGTTGGACCCCAGGAGCTCTGGAGGGCCCTTCCAACCCCTGCAACTCTGATTCTGTGATTCTGTTCTCAGGAGCAGCATTTTGCTCACCATCCTTGGTGTCATTACATGGATGTTTGGCTGGAATTCACTGCTCAGGTTAAGAAGTTTGATAGAGCTGAACAAACTGGGGCTGGGAGTTCCCTTGAGAGCTCATCAAATCCACTTCCTTCCCTCCTGCTGTGTTCCTGCAGATGTTCCCTCAGCCTCTTCTGAGAGATGCCATTGATGCAAAGACCAAAACCTACCTGCAAGTCTCCCTCTTCCTGCTTTTTTATCCTTACAATGTCTTTCTTAGCCTCTAATCAGGAGCTTTTCTTCCTTCCTTGGGTTCAAACCCAAGATTTCCTGTCCCATCCCCCACAGACACTGAGTGCAGGTTTGATTTCCTCTCCCCACCACCTTTCCCATGAGGGGAGATGTTTCCTCATCTCACCCTGCTCTTCTGTAGCATCAGATTCTTTCTGGGTCTCAGTGGGTTTGTTTATTCTCCCTTTCCGAACAGCTCTAAACAAATCCAAACCCAAACCAGACCAGTCTGGGCTGGCTTGCTGGTTCTACACTACTGGAATGTTTCTCCTGACAGCTGCTCAGGCATATGCAAGGTTGTGTCTCTGAGCCCTGTATCCAGTGCAAGGATCAGGCTTACTCAGCACAGGGAGTGTTCAGCACTCCATGAGGGTGCCTGTTGTTCCTGGGCAGCTCTGCAGTTCAGACCCTTTGGGGCAGGGAGGCTCTTCAGAGGGACCTGGACAGGCTGGGCCCATGGGCTGAGACCCAGAATCACCAGGTTGGAAAAGACCTTTAACATCATCAGGTCCAACCCATCCCATCCTGAGCTGAACCAGATCCCTGAGCACCTCATCTCCCCTCTGTTCAGCACCCCCAGGGCTGGGGACTCAGCCCCCTCCCTGGGCAGCCTGTGCCACAGCCCCACAGCTCTGCCAGGGAAGAACTTTGCCCTCCCAGCTGAGCTGCCCCTGCCCTGGCACAGCTTGAGCCCATTGCCCCTTGGCCCATCTCCTGGCCCCTGGCTGAAGAGACCCTGGCCCACCTCTCTGCACCCTCCTGGCAGGGCAGGGGAGGTGGATGGGGAGAAGGGCTCCCCTCAGCCTCCTCTTCTCCAGGCTCAACACCCCCAGCTCCCTCAGCTGCTCCTCAGAGGATTTGCCCTCCAGCCCCTTCCCCAGCCTGGTTGCCCTTCTCTGCACTGGCTCCAGGACCCCCATGTCCTTCTGATGCTGAGGAGCCCAGAACTGGCCCCAGCACTGGAGCTGCAGCCTCCCCAGTGCTGAGCACAGGGGCACAATCCCTGCCCTGGCCCTGTGGCCACGCTGGCTCTGACACAAGCCAGGATGCCCTTGGCCTTCCTGGCCCCCCGGGCACACTGCTGGCTCCTGGGCAGTCCCAGTCACCCAACACCCCCAGGTCCTTCTCTGCCTGACAGCTCTCCAGCCCCCTGCCCCCAGCCTGGAGCTGCTGGGGGTCGCTGTGTCCCATGGGCAGCACTTTGCCCTTGGCCTTGTTAAACCTCATCCCCTTGGGCTCAGCCCATGGCTCCAGCCTGTTCAGACCCCTCTGAAGAGCCTCCCCACCCTCAGGCACATCAACACTTCCTCCCAGTTTAGTGTCCTTTCACCATACAGACAGAGAGCAGCATCCTGCTGGGGAGCACTGCACTGACTCCACACTTCAGGGATGTGTTTGGAACTGGAACAGCTCCTGACAGGAGGAGAAGGAAGGGGAGAGGATCCAGCCTGGGAGTAAGAGAGGCGGATGGGGAGAGAAGCTGGCACAGACTGGGTGGAGGAATTGATAAGTGTGGGTCATTAATCAGAGCCAGTGGTTTAGTTTGTGATTTAATTATGTGTTGTGGGGTTTCTCCTGCAAGGTGTGGGGCTTCAGCACCTCACTGTGCTGCTAGGGCATGGAGAGGAGAGGGAAGGCCAGCTCCCATTGCTCTTAGGGCATGGAGAGCAGAGGGCAGGCCAGCTCCCATTGCTCTTAGGGCATGGAGAGCAGAGGGAAGGCCAGCTCCCATTGCTCTTAGGGCATGGAGAGCAGAGGGCAGGCCAGCTCCCATTGCTGCTAGAGGATGGAGAGCAGAGGGAAGGCCAGCTCCCATTGCTGTTAAAACATGGAGAGCAGAGGGAAGGCCAGCTCCCATTGCTGCTAGGGCATGGAGAGCAGAGGGAAGGCCAGCTCCCATTGCTCTTAGGGCATGGAGAGCAGAGGGAAGGCCAGCTCCCATTGCTCTTAGGGCATGGAGAGCAGAGGGAAGGCCAGCTCCTGTTCTGAATTCCTCTCATTTAAGAAGAGGAGGGAGAGGAAGGCTGGGAGAATCAAGGGAGGAACCTCTTCCCAGGAAGAAACAGCCCTGCTCTATGAATGGGGATGTGGGTGGCAGCAGTTTGTAAGGAGAAGTCACAAGGGTGAAGGGTCTGGTTTGGCTGTGTAGAGGCTTTGGAGGAGGATGTGAAAATACCTGGAGTATTGGAGGAGGAGGGGGAATTGCTGAGGGTGATCTCAGAGAACAAAAGCCATGGGAGTAGGGTGAAGTTTAGAAAGGACATGGAAAGGTATGGAGTGATTCTTTCCTGACAGTGACCTCCCAGAGAAACTACAGCTGCCTCTGAAGGGGAGTTTTAACAGGTCATTGCTGGGCTGGATAGAGAGGGGGAAACATGATGGGACTCACTGGGAATAGCCTCAGACTGTGGCTGTCCCTGTCTTTGTGATGGTCTCATAGCTACAGAGGGGTCTTCTGCTTTCAGCCTGTGGGGGAAGTGGGAAGAAGAGGAAAGGAACAGAGGTGTCCCAGAGGTGTGTGTCCCAGAGCTGCTGGGCTGGGCTACACACACTAAAGAGCCTTTCTTGTCTCCTGTCATGTTTCCCTGTGCATCCCTCTGTTGAAACGATTCTCTTTCCTGTGCAGCTTGGGAAGGAAAGCAGTCAGATGGACAGTCCAGCAGCCCCCAGAACTCCACCTCCAGTTCTTCTCCCTCTGTTAAGCTTGACAACTCCTTGCCAGGGCTGGGGAAGAAGCCCTTCCAGAGATCTGACAGGCTCCATGCAAGTAAGTCTCTTATTCTTCTGCTTACAGAGATTTGGTTGCTCTGATGAGAGAGCAAAAGCCTGAGCAGCAAAATTGAGTAAATTGTGTAATTAATGCCATGGCTGAAGTGACTTCCAGACAGTTCTGGAAGGTTCTGCTAGCACACTGTGTGAATGAGGGTAAATAATTCATACTTCCTCTATGCAAACAAGCCTTTGCTCATTTCTTACTGGCAAGGCTTTACTGTGAGCACACAGCTTGCTGCTGGAGAAGCTGAGGAGGACTTGCATTATTGAGCAGGCTTTCTAATGTACACAAGACACACTGATCCCAGGAATCCCTCCCCAGACCTCTGTACTTCCAACCCCCTTGTTATTTGGCTTCCTTCCCTCTCAGGGAAGTCAGGTCTTGCTCAGCCCCCTCACCTTGTGTGGCTTCCTTTCCATATACCACTGATGGATTGACCTTGGTGAAACTAAGGGTATCCTGAGGTCTCCATCTGTGCCAGTCATCCCAGATCTCCTGTATCACTGGTGGAAAGAGGTGCTTTGCAGAGCACATTTTAATTAGGAAATTCTACATCTTTAGTAGATTATGTTGGAGAGGTGTGAGAGGAGCCAGGGAGATGCTCAGAGGGCTCAGATGCACAGAATCCCAGCCTGGGCTGGGCTGGGAGGGACCCCAAGGGTCCCAGAGCTCCAACCCCCTGCCACAGGCAGGGACACCAGCCTCAGGCCTGGAGCTACACAAGGTTGCCCAGGGCCCCATCCAACCTGGCCTTGGACACCCCCAGGGACGGGGCACCCACCCCCTCTCTGGGCAGCCCCTTCCAGCCCCTCCCCACTCTCTCTGCACACAACTTCCCCCCAATCTCTCCTCTCCCCCTTCCCTCCTCCAGCTTCACTCCAGCCCCCTTGTCCTGCCAGGCTCTGCCCTTGAACAAGCCCCTTCCCCTCCTGTTCCTGGGGTCCCTTCAGGGACTGGCAGGCTGCAGTGAGGTCCCCCCACAGCCTTCTCTTCTCCTTGGTCACCTCAGCTGTGTGCCAGCGCTCAGCAAAGTGACCCACCAAGCCTGGCCTTACACTGAGTGATATCCAATTAACATCCAATTTAAACCTTCCTTCCTTCAGCTTCATTCCATCCCCCTTGTCCTGCCAGTCTCTCCCCTCAGCCAGGGTTTGACAAGGGGTTCCTAAGGCAGTGTTTGGAGAATTTCAGGTGCAGTGAAGAAGCCTTTAACCCTCCCGTAGGTCAGACCCTCCTCACATCTCCGTGGTTCCTTGCAGGGCAGCTGAAGAGGACAAAATGTGCTGAAATCGATGTGGAAACTCCAGACTCCATCCTGGTGAACACCAACCTGAGGGCCCTGATCAACAAGCACACCTTCTCCGTGCTGCCCACGGAGTGTCAGCAGCGCCTCCTGCTGCTGCTGCCCGAGGTGGACAGGCAGGTGGGTCCTGCGTTCCGGTGGATAAAGGGAAGGTGACTGATGTCACCTACCTCTGTTGGAGAGGGGTCAGAGGAGCCAGGGAGATGCTGAGAGGGCTGGAGAGAGGCTGAGGGAGCTGGGCTGGGTCAGCCTGGAGAAGAGAAGGCTGTGGGGGGACCTCACTGCAGCCTGCCAGTCCCTGGAGGGACCCCAGGAACAGGAGGGGAATGGGCTTGTTCAAGGGCAGAGCCTGGCAGGACAAGGGGGCTGGAGTGAAGCTGGAGGAGGGAAGGGGGAGAGGAGAGATTGGGGGGAAGTTGTGTGCAGAGAGAGTGGGGAGGGGCTGGAAGGGGCTGCCCAGAGAGGGGGTGGGTGCCCCGTCCCTGGGGGTGTCCAAGGCCAGGTTGGCTGGGGCCCTGGGCAACCTTGTGTAGCTCCAGGCCTGAGGTTGGTGTCCCTGCCTGTGGCAGGGGGTTGGAGCTCTGGGACCCTTGGGGTCCCTCCCAGCCCAGACCAGTCTGGGATTCTATGATTCTCTGATTCTACCTGGACTTGTACAAGGCCTTTGACACAGTCCCCCACCACATCCTTATCTCTAAACTGGAGAGATGTGGAGTTGATGGGTGGCCCATCCAGTGGATAAGAAACTGGTTAACAGACCGTAGCCAAAGGGTGGTGTCAATGGGTCTGTGTCCAGGTGGAGCTGGTGACAAGCGGTGTCCCCCAGGGTCTGTCTGGGGACCGGTTCTCTGTAACATCTGTATCAGTGACATGGGGGATGGGATTGAGTGCAGCCTCAGCAAGCTTGGGGATGGCACCAAGCTGAGTGGGGTGGGTGACACAGCAGAAGGAAAGGAGCCATCCAGAGGGATCCTGACAGGCTGGAAAGGTGGGTCTGGGGGAACCTGATGAGGTTCAACACTGCCAAGGGTCAGGGGTGGCACTGGGGCTGAGGGATCCCAGACATGGATACAGCCTGGGAGAAGAGCTCCTGGGGAGCAGCCCTGTGAGAAGGACCTGGGTGTCATGGGGGATGAGAAACTCCCCCTGAGCCAGCAGTGGCTCTGGCAGCTGGGAAGGGGAATGATCATTGGGGTCCCTTCCAACCCAGGCCATTCTATGATTCTGTGACAACATGTGACATTTGCCTCCCCAGCCTGTCAGTGCCCTGTGCTTTGTCCTGTGTTCCAGGTTGGGGCAGATGGGTTGATGAAGCTCAGTGGCTCAGCGCTCAACAACGAGTTCTTCACTTCTGCTGCCCAGGGCTGGAAGGAGAGGTTGTCAGAAGGTAAAACTCCCCAGGCAATGGAGCAACATACTAGGAGGCTCTGGGCTGGGGCAGGCTCTGGGCTGGGGATGGCTCTGGGCTGGGGATGGCTTTGGGCTGGGGATGGCTCTGGGCTGGGGCAGGCTCTGGGCTGGGGCAGGCTCTGGAGTGGGGATGGCTCTGGAGTGGGGATGGCTCTGGGCTGGGGATGGCTCTGGGCTGGGGCAGGCTCTGGGCTGGGGCAGGCTCTGGAGTGGGGATGGCTCTGGGCTGGGGATGGCTCTGGGCTGGGGATGGCTCTGAGCTGGGGATGGCTCTGGGCTGGGGATGGCTCTGAGCTGGGGATGGCTCTGGGCTGGGGATGGCTCTGAGCTGGGGCAGGCTCTGGGCTGGGGATGGCTTTGGGCTGGGGATGGCTCTGAGCTGGGGCAGGCTCTGGGCTGGGGATGGCTTTGGGCTGGGGATGGCTCTGAGCTGGGGCAGGCTCTGGGCTGGGGATGGCTTTGGGCTGGGGATGGCTCTGGGCTTGGGATGGCTCTGGGCTGGGGCAGGCTCTGAGCTGGGGATGGCTCTGGGCTGGGGCAGGCTCTGAGCTGGGGATGGCTCTGGGCTGGGGCAGGCTCTGAGCTGGGGATGGCTCTGGGCTGGGGCAGGCTCTGGGCTGGGGATGGCTCTGGAGTGGGGATGGCTCTGAGCTGGGGATGGCTCTGGGCTGGGGATGGCTCTGGAGTGGGGATGGCTCTGAGCTGGGGCAGGCTCTGGGCTGGGGATGGCTCTGGGCTGGGGCAGGCTTTGTGGAAGGTGTAAAAGGTATTTGATGGAGAGGGTGAAGCACTGGAGTTACTGGGTGAAGCAAGCTGTGGTCAGCAGAGCTCATGAAAGCCAATGCAAACCTGGAATTCCATCATCTCAAGGGCACTGGGGCTGCAGGAGGTTCCCTTTTGAACTTGATGTGTGGAGAGATGAGTGAGTTGCTGGAAGAGATGAGACAAGAAGGCAAACTGTGGTTCAGATGCTGTTGAAGTGGCAGCAGAGCTGTGTCACTCTCAAGTCGTGGTAGCTAAATCCAGCCACAGCCAAACGCTGTGCCCAGAGTAGGGCACACTGTCAGCACCCACAGCTTCACCCACTTACTGATCTGTTGGACTCCTGCACCCTCACAGGGTGCCTGTGCCTTGGATGTAGCAGTGCTCAGCTCCATGATGTGATCAGAGGACAGCAGCAGCAGTGATGGCCACAGCTCTTGCTCACTGTGGGCAGGGGCTGTTTCCAAGCTGAGCTGTGCAGCCAGGCACCAGAGGCTTTGGGAACACCATGGCACCAGTCAGGGCTTGCTTTAAAGAAGGGATCATGGCTCACTCATGCCCAGATGGTTGGCTTTAAGAGGCTTTTCCCTGGAAAACACATCCAGTTCTGCAGGAAGAACCTTGTGTGTGTTAGAGATTCCAGGTGTGTCCGTGCCAGTAGATGGGAAGGCACAGAACTCAGCTGCTCATCTGATTATAACTAAAGGAGGGAAGGGTTAGATTGGATATCAGGGAAGTTGTGTGCAGAGAGAGTGGGGAGGGGCTGGAAGGGGCTGCCCAGAGAGGGGGTGGGTGCCCCCTGTCTGGAGGTGTCCAAGGCCAGGTTGGCTGGGGCCCTGGGCAACCTTGTGTAGCTCCAGGCCTGAGGTTGGTGTCCCTGCCTGTGGCAGGGGGTTGGAGCTCTGGGACCCTTGGGGTCCCTCCCAGCCCAGCTCAGTCTATGATTCCTTGGTAAAACCACCCCCAGCTTTAGCCACCATCATTTTGGGTTTTCCCTTTATTGCTTCTTTGAAGACCCTTTGTCCATCCTTGTCTGCACATCTTGAGGGTGCAGCAACATTTGGGCAAAGATTCTGTCCCCAGGGTAAAGCCTGCTGCAGGGGGAGAGCTCAGAGCAGCGAGGAGGAGGTCTGGAGACCTCTGCTGATGTTCTCTCTGAGCTCAAGTGTCCAAGCGTGACAGCACCTTAGAATCGTAGAATCACAGGGGTTGAGAGGGCCCCCCAGAGCCCCTGGGGTGCAACCCCCTGCCAAAGCAGGGTCCCTAGGACAGGGGCTGGAATCTCTCCAGAGAAGGAGACTCCACACCCCCTGGGCAGCCTGGCCCAGGGCTCCCTCACCCTCACTGGCAAGAAGTTCTGCCCCACATTGGGGGGGAACTCCCTGGGCTCCAACTTGAGCCCATCCCCCCTTGTCCTGTCCCCACAGGCACTGAGCAGAGGCTGCCCATGGCCCCCTGGGTCCCACCCTTCAGCTCTTGATCCCCAGTGATCAGATCCCCTCTCAGGCTCTTCTCTCCAGGCGGAACAGCCCCAGCTCTCTCAGCCTTTCCTCCCAGGGGAGATGCTCCAGGCCCTTCAGCATCTCCTCAGCCTCCTCTGGACTCTCTCCAGGAGATCCCTGGCTGGTTGATCCCAGGGAGCCACGAGTGTCCTTGCAGGGTGCCACACTGCCACACAGGCTGCACCTTCAGATCCCCAGAGACTGGCAGCACGTGCACAGGGCTGTGTTTGGGTTTGTACTCATGTAGTAAGCCTGGTCTCCCTCAGAGCTACCAACAGCCAGGGGACAGGAGTTCTGAGCATCAGGCTGTTGCCCATCACAGCAGAGAAACACTGTGCAGCCCAGGGGCACTGTGGGAGAGCCCCAGGCAGGGCTGCAGCATCACAAGCTGCGACGGGAGCCTGGGTGAGGCAGCAAGGGTGAAGGCTCTGGGGCTCTTCCTGATGCCTTTTATCCTTCACTGCTCTGAAGGTTTCCTTTACTGCCCTTTGCAGGTGAGTTTACTCCAGAAATGCAGCTACGAATCCGGCAGGAGATAGAGAAGGAGAAGAAGGTGGAGCTGTGGAAGGAGCACTTCTTTGAGAGCTACTACGGACAGAGGTGAGGCAGGGGCACCCAGTGATGCTCCCAGCCGTGCACACAGAGACCTCCAACAGCCTCTCTTATCCCACCAGGCTGTCCAGGTGTACCTGTCCCTACTGTTGTAGCGTGCTGCCCACCAGTTAATATGCCTTGTCATGAGCCCTGGCACCTGGACAGGGTCTCTGGCTTCATCCAGCTGACAGAGGTCTGAGAAGATGCCTGAGTGATGTAGGGCAGCAGCGCTGTGCTTGCTGTCATGATTACTGATGCTTTAAGCAGTGTAGTGCTAGTTTCCTTAGGCAAGGCTCTGCTTTAAACCTTACAGCTTAACTTCATAGAATCACAGGGGTTTGAAGGGACCCCAAGAGATCATGGGGTCCAACCCCCTGCCAAAGCAGGATCCCTAGCACAGGGCACACAGGTCGGTGTCCAGACAGGGCTGGAATCTCTCCAGAGGAGACTCCACACCCCCTGGGCAGCCTGGCCCAGGGCTCCCTCACCCTCACTGGGGAAAAGTTCCTCCCCATGTTGCTGTGGAACTCCCTGTGCTCCAACTTGCAGCCTTTGCCCCTTGTCCTGTCCCCACAGACACTGAAAAGGGGCTGGCCAATTCCCCTTGCATCCCATGCTTAAGATATTTGTAAACATTAATTAGGTCCCCCCCTTAGTCTTCTTTGCAGCCTGCAGAATTGGTTTGGGGATGGAGAACTTGATCCTACCCCTGTCCTGTGCACTTACTTCACTCACTGGTTCTGCACTGGGCTGCTCAGTTCTGTTCCATGTGGAGGTTTGAAGGGCACAGGAAGGTTTCCAGGATAGTGGTGAGGCATGTGAGACCATGAGTTAGTGTGTGACACACAGAGAATCCCCTCACTTTGCATTGGGACGTGGTGCTTTTTGAGAGTCTGTTTTACTAAATAAAAACTGTGTTTTATTGACAGTTCTGGGCTGAGTCCTGAAGAGTCCAAGAGACTGACAGCAAACACCAGCCCTGCTGAGCCTGAGGCTGCAAGCCCAGCAGCTGAACAGCCACAGTGCCTGCCAGGCACTGCAGCACCACTCAAAGAGGAGGTTACCTCTCCTTTGGAGTCTAAAGCACAAGCAGCCCAGGAAACACCAGCCATGAAGAAGGGAGAGGAGAGAAGAGAGGACGTGCAGCCCAAACCAGCCAAACCTCCAGAGGCCTCAGCTGCCCCGGATGGGCGCACAGGGAAACCTGGGGAGCCCTCTCTCCCTCCAAAAGAGAGGGTCCAAGGAGAATCCCTTGCAGAGAAACCACAAACCACCACGAGCCAGAAGCCAGAAGAGGAGAGAAAGCACACAGCATCCAAGGAAGCACGAGGGAAAGAGACTGCTGGTACCTCAGTTTTGGCCCCGAGTAAACCAAAGAGCCCCGAAGCAGGTGAGGTTGTAGTGAAGGTGAAAAGCCCAGTGGTGGCTCCAGAAACAGCAGAGAAGTCATCCCCTGTGAATGAAGAGATGGAAGTCAGTGTTGAAGCCCCTAAGAGGAAATCAGAGAGTCGTGAAGAAGCTCTAACCACTCCTGAGAAGAAGCCACGCCTCGGGGAGAGCTGCCAGCAGCACCAGGCGTTTCGGACCCAGCCTCAGCCCTTTCCTGCCACAGGGACCCCAGTGCCACGGGTCCCCCCACTCAAGGTAAGGAGCAGGGCACCCTTCCATGGGTCAGTTCAGCGGGTGACTGGCCCAGAAACCCTTTGTCAGGGCTGCTCCAGTTATCTCTGTGAATTACGTTACCTGCTTGTTGTCACGTTACCTGCTTGTTGGCGGAGATAGTTCATCCAGAAAAGTGAGAGCTCAGCCCTTTGCTGCAGGGAGTGTGCTGGCTGGCAGAGCAGCCTCAGACCTCAACAGTTGCCTGGAGGTTATTTCCCTGGGCTGAGAAAAGACCATCCAGAAATAGCGCAGTTCTGGTTTCTGCCAGCTGAGTGCAGTGTAGCATCTGAGTAGATAGCAGGGGAAGCCTTTCAGGGACCATCTCCAGCCCAGAAGCCTTTCAGGGACCATCTCCAGCCCAAAAGCTGTTAGGTGCTGGTCTCTGCAAGCACCTACATAGGACAGACAACCAGTCACCACTGTGACAGGGCAGGAACGTTCCAGACCTTGGCCTGCACGATGTGGTTCTCGTACGATCCAGGTCACAGGACCACACATCCACTGCTCAGCTGCCTGAAATGCCCCATGGTATTGGGGCACTCAGCACTCAGAACATGAGTGCAAGGTGGCACGTGTACAGGTGACATGTGTTCTTCCTCCAGTGAGGTTGTTCTCAGCATTGATGAGACTGCAGCTCCAGTGCTGGGTCCAGTTCTGGGCTCCTCAGCATCAGAAGGACATGGGGGTCCTGGAGCCAGTGCAGAGAAGGGCAACCAGGCTGGGGAAGGGGCTGGAGGGCAAATCCTCTGAGGAGCAGCTGAGGGAGCTGGGGGTGTTGAGCCTGGAGAAGAGGAGGCTGAGGGGAGCCCTTCTCCCCATCCCCCTCCCCTGCCCTGCCAGGAGGGTGCAGAGAGGTGGGCCAGGGTCTCTTCAGCCAGGGGCCAGGAGATGGGCCAAGGGGCAATGGGCTCAAGCTGTGCCAGGGCAGGGGCAGCTCAGCTGGGAGGGCAAAGTTCTTCCCTGGCAGAGTTGTGGGGCTGTGGCACAGGCTGCCCAGGGAGGGGGCTGAGTCCCACCCCTGAGGGTGTTTAAAAAAAGGGTAGATGAGGTACTTAGGGATATGGTTTAGCACAGGACAGGGGTGGTTGGACTCGATGGTTTAAAGGTGTTTTCTAACCTTGTGATGCTGTGAGATCATCCATGGCTTTTATTGCCTGTCTCAAGTGAGAGAGACAGGATTTCTCCAGCACTACAGCTCTTCTTCTCAGACAATTCAGTCCTTAACTGTGTAGGCTGCATGTTGCCCGGATCTCAGCTGTGCTGTTCTGCTCCTCTCTTTCAGATCCCAGTTTCCAGAATCTCCCCGATGCCATTTCCTGCGGGCCAGGTCTCTCCCAGGGCACGTTTCCCCATCTCACTCACCAGTCCGGGAAGAACCGGGGCCAGAACTCTGGCAGACATCAAGGCCAAAGCCCAGCAGGCCAAAGCTCAGCGGGCAGCCGCTGCCGCCGCTGCCGCTGCTGCCGCCGCCGCCTCGGCGGGGGGGGCCGTGCCAGGGCCTGGACCGGGCGGTGGTGGCGGTGGTGGTGGAGGAGGAGAGAAGAGTAACCCAGCCCCGAGTGGAACCAAGGAAACTGGACCTCGAGGAAACGCACTGGAACTGGCAGGAACTGGAAGCGGGGGAGGTTCGAGAAGGTTTCTTCCCCATCCCCACGTGGAGACCCGGCCCACGGAGCAGGCACCACCTCACAGTCCTCCTAGAGCACAACTACAGCAAAGCCCCGCAGCTCCAGCTGCCAGCTCCTCCCCACCAGCGGTACCGGCAGTAGAGAAGGCCACCCTGCTGAACCGGAGCCCCCCCAGGCTCACTGTCTTGGGCTCCCCCCGGGCTGGCAGCAGTGACAACCAAGAGGAAGCATCTCCTGCTCTGGCAGCCTCAAGCCAGGCCTGTGGGGTGTCAGCTGCCAGGGATGGAGCGGTCTGTGGCGCTCCCTCCACAGCAGATACCAGCACAAGCCGAACCAAGGCAGCGCCCCCGGCCTTAGGAGGGACCAGCTTAGATGTTCCTCAAAGCAAATCCCCTTCTCTGATGTCTTCACTGACGCCCATGAGCAAGGAAGCCCAGGCTGGAGGTGTGGTCACATCTGCTACGTCTGTCCCCCCCTCTAACAGCTCCTCAGTAGCACCCAGCCTTAAACCTCACGCAGGTTCAAGCTCGAGCGGGGCCCTCCCAAAACCGAGCTCCAGCATTCCCGCTAACAACCCTTTGGTCACCCAACTTCTTCAAGGCAAGAACGTCCCTCTGGAGCAGATCCTGCCGAAGCCTCTCACCAAAGCAGAGATGAAAACCGTCCCAATCGCTGCTCATGAAGAGAAAGGGGCAGTGGCAGCAGCATCCAGGGCTCCAGGTGTAGCAGGGAACAGCGCCGGAGCTGAGGGTGGTGAGGGACAATCCAGTTTGCCCTCACACCACTTTGGGAAGGTCTTTTGCCAGAACAGGTCCCTGTCTCACATTCCAAGGACCTTTCCACTCCCCTCAGGAAAGGAGCCCAGTCTTGACCAGTGCCACGAGGCGCTCAGCAAAACGACACAGGAGCAGATCCTTCAGACTCTCATCAAGAAGGTCCAGAGGCAGAATTTGTTGACCGTCCATCAGCCTTCGCAGCTGAACCTCACTCACTCAGGTTTCCAGTTAGAAACCGGCTCCACCAGCCAGAGATTTACGCTGGGTTTCATGGGCAGAAGGACATCCAAGCCTGCGATGTCTGGTCATTATCTGCTCAACATTTCCACCTACGGTCGTGGCTCAGAGAGCCTGAGGAGAGGCTTCTCCTTGAACCCTGAAAGCCGCTTGTGTCCGAATAGTCCTGCTGATGCTCTGAAACCAGAATTTGGGGAATGTGAGGAGATAGCTGGCCATGGCAGCAGCAGTGACGAAGGAGATGCAGATGATGAGAGCACTGGTGATGAACATGAACACAGCGGTGTAAAAGAGGAGCCCCAGCCTGCCCTGGCTCCTGCTCCATGTGAGAAAGAGCAGGTACCACACAGCATAACTTCTCTGGATTACAGCACCCTTGCTAAAAAGGGTGTAAAGACCGAAGCAGCCGTGTCCCAGCACGCAGCAGCCCCCAAGGAGAACCTCCAGGCATTCGATGGAACCACGTTAGCCCGGGATTTTATCCAGGCTGCTCAAGAGCAAATGGCCCATGCCATGAGGGGGAAAGTGCACGGCACTCCCGAGCTTCTCAGTGCTTCTGCATCAGCCTCGGACTCCACACAGCAGCAGCCTCCACTGCTCCCCCCTTCCCACCCTCCAAAGCAGCTCATCGGGCCCAGTTACAGCGGCACCATAAACGTCTCCACCTCCCCAGACGTGAACCAAGGGTCCCTGATGAGCGGGCTGTCGGAATGCAATCAGCTCTCCAGCAGCATGGGGAACGTCATGTCCTTTTCTGTGACTGTAACCACCATTCCCACCAGCCAAGCTCTGAGCTCGGGCGGCCACGCTCAGACCATCCCCGTTCAGGCCTTCGCCGAAGACAACGGCATGGAGGATTCCCCTTCCAAATGTTACTGCAGGTTGAAAGCCATGATCATGTGCAAGGGCTGCGGCGCCTTCTGCCATGACGATTGCATTGGCCCCTCTAAGCTCTGTGTCTCCTGCCTCGTCGTGCGGTAACCGGGGCGGGATGTAGGGAAGAGGCTGGCCTGGGTTTGGTTTTGCCTTCAGAAGTATGTTGGGAAGAAGCAGGAAGCTTCCTGCCTTGCACAAGAGACACGTTACCGAATCAGGAATACAGAGTAGCGTTCTTCTTTCATTAGAGAAAGAGCACCTTCTTGTACAGTGAGTCTGAACTGAGCTCAACTCCGTGAATTGTGACAAGAGTTTGCACTTAAGGAATTATGTAAATATGTCACATTATTTTGTTTAAAAATATTTTTTCAATCTTTTAGGAGAATAGTGTTTGACTTGTACTGCAGTTTCATTAACCCCAGCCTGCTATCCAGCATGTTTGCTGAGCTCTGCTCTAGGTGGGGGAACGAACCCCCAGCAAATCCATAGTTGCTGGTCTTCTCTGGCCAAAGAGAAGAACTGGATAATCAAGGAACTAAACGTGTGTGCTGGCTGCTCACAGGGCACCAAAGTGGGAACTATGGGCTCGCTTTGTTGCTCTGCACTTAGCTCAAATTCCTTGGAACAGGAAGGCACCAACGCTGGGCCGGCCTTTCGTTGCCTTTCGCTTGTGGCCGGGTTGTTTCCAGAAGGCATCTGGGTTGTGCAATATCAGCTGGTGGTTCTCATTGGCATATCCTCTCCTCTTTGAGGAGACAGTTGCGGTGACCTTGTTCCAAGGAAGGGAGAGGCTTGGTTGGCTGCTGGTGGATACTGAAAAAGGCAACTGTACTAACCATAGGATTCAAGGATGTAAAGCCCTAAACCAGCTCAGTAACCGTGCTGACCCCGGGAATCATTTATAGCAGAGATCATGAATCTGTGGGACTGTGTTTCATTCCCAGTCTGTTGGGACTTGGCAGGAATCTGCTTTGTTGGGAGTGAGCTGGGAAGTGCCGTCCTGTGGTTGAGACCCAGCAGCTGCTCTGGTGTGTGACAGAGGGCACCATGGAGCCTTTGCCTCGCACTGGCTCTGCTCAAGGGAGCTTCCCCATGCTCAGTCAGACCTCCCCAGCAGTCAGATGTCTCCTGTCTCTAGTGATGCTGTTTAGCCAAGTGTAGGGCAAGGAGAGCCAGTCTTGTGCTGGGTCTCACCGCGTGCCTGCTGTGGGCGTCCCTCTGTTCTGAGATACCCACCCGGGCATCACGCGGCTTGGTGTTGGCTCGGCGAGGTGTGGGGTTGTGTCAGGGCTGGGGAAGGGGCTGCAGCACGCAGCAGGACACAGTGAGCGCTGCTCATCCTCGCTCTCAGCGCTCACACATTCACTCACTCTGATGAACCGAAACAAAAGCTACCACAGACCAGTGTGTTGTGTTCTGATCCGTTCTCCACCAGACGAGCCGCGGGCAGGTTGGCTGACAGAGTGCTGGCTGACAGATCGCTGGTTGATGGAGCACTGGATGACAGAGCACTGGTTGATGGAGCACTGGCTGACAGAGTGCTGGTTGATGGAGCGCTGGCTGACAGAGTGCAGGTTGATGGAGCGCTGGCTGACAGTGTGCTGGTTGATGGAGCGCTGGCTGATGGAGCGCTGACTGATGGAGTGCTGGCTGACAGAGCAGAGTGCCCGCCCATCTGTGCTCTGCTGTGTCACATCCTCATCACATCGAGGGTCTGCACATTACTTCTCCTGCGAAACAAAGACCGTCAGGTTCACTAATCACGTCCAGTCCATTTGTCGTGCTGGGGGCGGGGGTCCATCCCGCATCCCGGCCTGGTGACGGGTCTCTCAACCTTTTTGGTGGAAAAGCACTGAATTCACTTTTATTCCAAAGGCCTTTTTAAGACGAAGCAATAGTAAAGGAAGGAGGAGGCGACACAGCTCTCTTGAGAGTGGAGGGTCTTCAGCCACTCCTCTCCCCCTTGGCTGCGCAGCTGCTTGCCCTGCTGCCCTGCCCAGGAGCCTGCCCACCTCCTGGTGAAGTCCAGAATGCCTTGCCTGGGAAGCAGCGTGGTTTCCTGGGAGCGGGTAGGGATGTATTTGGTAACAGGGAAGAAGAGCAAACTGCAGGCTTACCCATGCTGTAAGGGGCAGAGCAAGGCTGAGGGAGCTGGGCTTGTTCAGCTTGGAGAAGAGAAGGCTGTGGGGGGACCTCATTGCAGCCTGCCAGTCCCTGCAGAGAGCTTACAAGCAGGAGGGGATTCAACTTTTTAAAAGGATAGACAATGGCAGGACAAGGGGGATGGATTAAAGCTAGAGGAAGGAAGGGTTAGATTAGATATTAGGGGGAAGTTTTTTACAGAAAGAGTGGGGAGGGGCTGGAAGGGGCTGCCCAGAGAGGGGGTGGGTGCCCCGTCCCTGGGGGTGTTCAAGGCCAGGTTGGCTGGGGCCCTGGGCAACCTTGTGTAGCTCCAGGCCTGAGGTTGGTGTCCCTGCCTGTGGCAGGGGGGTTGGAGCTCTATGATCCTTGGGGTCCCTTCCAACCCTTGCCATTCTATGATTCTATGGCATCTGCTGGAGCAGGATTGGGGCCATGAGGCAACACGAGCTGCAGCTTGGTCCCTGTTCTGCTCATCCAAAGCAGTCATCCTGCTTTCTGATGATGGATCGCTGCTCCATGGGGAAGATGAGCAGTTAAGTGGTGGAAATCAAGTCTGGTTTTCCAGTTTAAACCTGAAATCTCATGAAATCCCCCCAACCCCACACAAAATTGACTCCTGTTTTTGCTGTACCAGGGATAACCCCACTTCCCGGGTCGGGCTGTAAGTCAGTGCAGAGCAGCCTGCTCCAGCCTGCTTCCAGTGTGTGCTGTTTTTAAACCTCAGGGCATGGTGTAAAGAGGTTTGAAGCTGCATGTCCTGGGGTGTCCAGTACTGAGAGCCGGGTCTGGCTGTCCCTCTAACAGCTTGGCTGTGTCTAGACGTGGTGCAGCCTGACCCACAGTCAGGCACATTCATTCCTAGGACAGATCTCCCAGTATAATCCAGTCTAAAGCCTTTCTAGTTACAGGCAAAGCTGAAAAAGTCATTTTGCTGGCATAATTGGATTGGTTCTGTTTGCACCTTGAGGTTGATGGGGGTCACTTCTCCAGGCTGAGGGGGCAGGAGGAGCTGTCAGGGAGCGGCAGGCTGGGATCTGCCACCTTGTTTCTCGTGCTTGGAGCCCTTGACCCGCTGCAGGTCCTGCTTGGGAAGGCTGGTCTGTGTCTCCCACGGTGCTTTCTGAAATGAACCCCAACCCACCTGCAGTCCCAGCTTGTTCCTCCTGTTAAAACTCACCTGTGTCCTCTGCAGTGTGGTGGGTTCGGGGTCCTGTGCCGCAGACGCCTCTCGTGCGGCCCCGTGTTGGGGAGCACAGGAACCTCCACGGGCTTGGTGGCTCCAGGCTCGTGTTGGGTGGTGTAGGCACCTCACATGATGACTTGGAAGTTTACAACTCTGTTGTTCAGTGCCTTAGGTAACCCTTTCCTGGAGCAGCACTTTTCTTGGGCTACTTTTCTTCTGTTTCTTTTTATGGAAATAAATTCTTCTGGCTGCATGTCTTTGATGGAACGTGGTAGGAGTGATGAGGTGCAACCTGGTGGAACAGTCTCCACAGGTCTGTGAGAGGGCATGAAGTAGTGGGGAAGGCAGGAAGGCAGCGGGGCTCGGGGGGGCTGTCCCTGTACCCACAGGCTGACATAACACCCTCCCCAGTGCCCGTTGTGGGAGGGGGCGATCCAACAGATCAGTGTCCACTCATCCCATCATCTGCCCTGCACCCAGGACAGTAGCCTGCCTTCCCATGGGATTTAGGGAGATAAGGGATGGCGTGGTGTAAGCATGAGGCTTTGGCTCCCGGGTACTAAGTTAGTAGTGCTGTAGGAAGTGCTGGTGTAAAACCCCCTGAGATTAAACATTTCCAAAGCTGCGTGTCACTCTGGTTGTGGCAGTGAAAGCAACCTGGGGAAGGAAAGCCACTGGGGGTTAAAGCTTCCCCTTGGGCCCTGTCTGAGTCCTGCAGCCTGGGAAGGACGCAGGGACTGATGCAGAGAGCGTTGTGTTCCAGCACACGGACTGGCACACACAGCTCTGTGGCTGAGGCCAGGTTGGAGGCAGCTCGCAGGCACCGGGGAGGAAGGTGAGGGTGGGATTTTCGTGTCCTATCTTCAATTGAAAGGAGCAGACCAAGAGGCTCACAGGTTCCACCTGTTCCTTGTGTCTTTGTTTATGGCAGTAAGAGCGAGCTGATGGGGCAGCAAGTTCCTGGCAAGTCCTAGATGGGTAGAGCTTTCCTCAGGATGCACTGGGAGTCATTCACACCGCTGCAGAGGCAGCAAAGCCACTCCCAGGGCTGGTTCACACCTGGCCACAGGCAGTGGAGGGCTGGGAGAGGGGATCCAGCTTCAGCTTCGTCCCCAGATGGCTGTTGAAACCACAGGAGGGTGGAGGGCGAGCACCAGCCCTGCCCAGGTGTCCTCCCACCCTCTGGGTACCAGGAGCCCAGAAATGGGTGGGGTGGAGGCAGAGCCCCAGGGCTGTGCTGGTGCCATCGGGAAGGGCTGCAGCCTGGAGACAACCAACGGGCTGGGGCTTCCTTCCCTGGAGCCTAAACCCTGCCAAGCTCCTGCTTTCCCTGGGAGCTCTGCCTGGACTCAGCTGCCCAGCTCAGCCCCTGCAGGTCTCAGCTTCAGGCCTTGGCAGAGGAGGGTGCTCAGCTCCCCAGCCAGGGTGAGTCAGGACAGCACTGCTTTGGACTTCCAGAATCCCAGGTCCGTGGCTGCAGTGGTGGCAGGAGGGATGGGGTAGCACGAGCACAGCCCATCACCTCCTGCCATCAGCGTGGATTAATTCCTGTGCTGGGGGAGAAGCCTGTTCCCAGGGCAGTGCTGCTGCAGCCCTGGCAGCACAGAGCAGCCCCGAGGCAGCCCCTGGTCCCCCCAGGAACACCCTGGGGAGAGGATGTCTGGAATTTTCTTTGTTACCTAGGTCGTTTTATTTTTAATGCTATACATTTGATATGACTGAAGATCGATTTTAAGAGCTTACAGTAATATATTTTAAGTAATATATATTTTAATACCTGTAAAAAAGAATAAAAATTGGGCAAAGGCTGATCTGTGAACTAGCAGAGCAGGGGCTGGGAGTGCACAGCATCTCAGTGAGGCCAGGACTAGTTTCACAAGCAGGAGAACTGAAGAGATTCAGGTTGGTTTTGGTTTTTTTTTTTTCCATTAATGCAATAAAAATGGGAATTCTTAAGGAATCCAATACTGTTTACCACGTGCTTTTCTTGTTTCGGCGACAGCCCTGTAAAACCCAGTGGGGAAGATATGGAACCTTTGTCTGTCTTTTGCCTTTCTAAAAGGGACTGAAATTGGAATCGAGGGTATGTACATAAAAATCGAGCTGACACCATTTTCAAATGTATTTTTACACAAATAATATAGAAAAAAAAATCATATTTTACATAAGAATTTTAAGTATTTGGAATATGTATATATACAAACTGTATGTACTTCGTATATTCTTTATTTTACATTTTCAATGTATTAAAAAAGTCTTTGAGCTGGTTGGATTCGAGCCTGTGATGATGTTTTCAAGAAGCCAAAGGAGGAGGAGGAGAGAGGGGGAGTGAGGTGGTGAGGGCTGCACCCCCTGGGGTCCTGGGTAGCTGGCTGGTGGGAGCAGACAGAGCTTGGCAGAGCCTGGCAGTGCCACGTAGAACACACAGAAGCAGGTTCAGTTCTATTTGTGTTTCCTTTAATGCTCGTTCATTTAGCCTCATAACCATCCAGAATTATTCAATCCATGGTGAGAAGAGGAGACGATGAGGTGGATGTTTTGTACAGCCAACGCTGCCTTCAGAGCCAGAGAGAGGTACCAGTACCCCAGCTATGCACCCACAGCAGCAGGAGAGGCCACTCAGCTTTGCTCTGCCACTGAGTAGCTTGGTTCCCAGTGTGAGCATCTTGGGGTGCTCCTGGGGATGCAAAAGTGATGCCAAAGGACTGATGAGCTCAAGGAAATGCTATCAAGGCCGCCTGGGGTGGGTATTTTTTCCCCCTCTCTAGGAATGTGGGTGAAAATCTCCCTGTGGAGCCTGACATGTCTTTGCAGCTACTGGGAGGGATGGGAATTCCCATCAGGAGCGGGATTGGGAGCAGCAGGAGCCAGCAACGGGCTGCAGATCCAGAGGCAACAGCACTTGTGGCGCTGAGCTGAGGC
The DNA here is from genome assembly GCA_022605575.1 of Laterallus jamaicensis coturniculus. Classification (NCBI taxonomy): domain Eukaryota; kingdom Metazoa; phylum Chordata; class Aves; order Gruiformes; family Rallidae; genus Laterallus; species Laterallus jamaicensis. The sequence continues at coordinate 382,859 of JAKCOX010000125.1, read as the reverse complement.
ACATGTACTGCAGGGGGGGGTTCCCTCACCTCCTGGTACTGTGTCATGGAGCCATGTGTTAGTGTGAGCAGCGAATGCTGCTGGGTTCATGGATGTAGTGTTGGAAAGGCCGGGAGAACCACAGCCCCTTTTGTTGCTGGTCCCAGTTCTACGTGGTGGGAGGGAGAGGCAGCATATCTCTGCTGTGGGGAAGGTGGAAGTGGCTCCCCAGAGCGGGAGGCATGGTATGCTGGCCTCATCCCCTCTTCAGTGATGCCAGTTTGGGCTGAGATGATGAATCTCAGGTGCTGTTTATACCAGGAACATTGTGGGAAGCGGGTGTAGGAACTGGAGGTTTGACAGCAATTCTCTTGTCACTGGGACCTGCAGGGGAAGAAACAGAAAAGAGGAACCAGCAACAGGTTTTAGAAATATCAATCAGAGCTCAGAAGAGGCAGGCATCAGAGCCGTTTATCCCACCACCATTACTGTTGGAATCTCTTGGAAAAACCCCAAGCGTGGTGCCCACAGTGAGAGGCTTCCACTCCATCAGCAGTCACACTGCCAGAGTCCAGCTGGTGGAGGGGTGGTGTGTGTGTGTGTACAGCTGTGTGTGGGTACATAGACAGACAGACAGACATCTGCTCTTGAGTGCAGGGACAAAGTCCAGCATCAGGCAGGTCCCAGTCACCTCCAAAGGTACCGCTGGCCTGAGGTGGAATGGCAGTTTTTGTACTTGTTCTGCTGGGTGAGGTGTCTGGGTTGGACAGAACCTGGAACTGCAGCATGTGGAGCTGCTGGGCTTCCAAAAGAACCATTCCTCTCTCCCCTGGAACCGCTGCAGCCCCCCCCAAGCCTCCCCTCCCAGTTTAAACCTTCACTCCACCCCGTCTCTCGTCCCTCTCAGCTAAGGGGGCTCAGGAGCTGGGGTACGGATGAGATGCTGAAAAGATGCCAAGGGTTTAACTGTGGGAGGTTGGGCATGCTGGGTTCTCACAGCCAGCATTGGGAGAGCGAAGCGGGCCTGGCAGTGCTCACTGCAGGACTGCATCCTGCCGGGCATGGGCTGAATGATGCTGCCAGGTGCTCCGAGCCCCCCTGAGCCAGGACAGGTGTCACCTGGAACTGTGAGGCCAGAGGTTTCAGGGTTGGGTTTTTATCTGGTGCCTGGAGATGTCCCAAGGCCAGACCCTCAAGTAGCTGCCTCCACAGGCTTTTCACACAACACATAACTCTTGTGTGTGAGTGCAAGCCTGTACCTGAGCAGTCCGTGTGCGGTCAGAGCTGGGCAACGTGCTGAGGTTTGGGTGGAAAAGAGGCGACCTCAGCTCAGTGTGGGGATGTGCAGCACGTCAAAGCAGCACAGGCCAGGCCCAGCGAGGGAGCCATCTGTCCATCCAGGCCAGAGGGTCCGTTGGGCTGCAGCTCTGCCCTTTAGCAACAGCCGTTTGCCCACCAGCTCCACTCATATTCCTGTACCAGAGTCCACCAGCATCCACTGGGCTCCCTGAGATAAAACAGCCAGGGATCTCCTGGAGATGATGAAGGGCCTGGAACATCTCCCCTGGGAGGAAAGACTGAGTGAGCTGGGGCTGTTCAGCCTGGAGAGAAGAGACTGAGAGGGGATCTGATCAAGAGCTGAAGGGTGGGACCCAGGGGCCATGGGCAGCCTCTGCTCAGTGTCTGTGGGGACAGGACAAGGGGGGATGGGCTCAAGTTGGAGCCCTGGGAGTTCTCCCCCAATGTGGGGAAGAACTTTTCCCCAGTGAGGGTGAGGGAGCCCTGGGCCAGGCTGCCCAGGGGGTGTGGAGTCTCCTTCTCTGGAGAGATCCCAGCCCCTGTCCTAGGGACCCTGCTTTGGCAGGGGGTGGCACCCCAGGGGCTCTGGGGGTCCCTCCCAACTCCTGTGACTCTGTGATTAACATTCATGAGGACCTGCTCCCAGGCTGAGTTTGGGCTGCCCTCTGGCAGAGATTCCAGACCCATGTGGATGCTAACCTGTGCGCCCTGTGATTCTGATTCTGTGATTGGAATCTAGCAGTGGTGTCCCAAAAGTGGGATCCTTACCTGGTGTGCAGTAGGACAGGCTCCACTGCTCCCTGGAATGGTTCGTCCATGTTGGTGGGTTGCCATCTCCTGAAGGTCTGGTCATCCTTTAGGATTTTGGGCTTTTCATTCCTGCTGTTTTTCTTCCTGAACTCTTGAGGTGATCCTTGCCTTCTTCTTAACACTCCAGGCCTGCTGTCTCGGCTGAACTGGGAGCCTGGGTTGCCTGTGTCGTCTGGCAAGTCAAGCATCTGACCCAGAGAAGCATCTGCTGTGAGGTGAGATACAGCAGACCCCACATCCATTGAGCATATTGTCTAAATCTTCACTGGAAAAGCTGATGCTAAAGGCTCCAGAAGGGTCTGAGAGCCCAGTCACAAGCACCTGGGATCAATACCTGTGCTGGTAAGGGCCTTGGGTTGTTGGTGGGACAAAACCTGAGTGCATGGAGGAGTTCTGTGCACTGAAGGAATCTCTTTGGTAGCCAACTGAATTGAGACAGGAACAGTTGTCAGGTTTGTAGGACGGTGTTAAAATGAGACCAAGGACCAATTAAGAGACATAGTGTATCTTGTGTTCAGCTAAAAGGGGTTCGGAACTCCTTTGTGCAGGAATGTGTTTTGGAGCTCAGGTAATCATGGAGAAGAAATGTAAAGAGCATGCAATGAAAGAGAGGAAGACTTCCAGCCTTCACCCCTGAAGACCACCAGACAACTCCCTGAGTGTCACTGCACATGCTCTCCTGTCTGGGAGGAGTTAATGTAAATGACTTCCTGGAGATAATTTGCATACCCCTGCCTTTTCTTAGAAATGATAATGAATACGTAGAGTTAATCTGTAGAAACAGGAGAGATTTGGCTTTAGATGGTGCACACACTGGGAGGAGCGATCCCCCGAGTGCCCAGTGCTGCAATAAAGGATCCCTGCTTCCGAGTCACCAAGGCTGTTGGGTTTTGATTCCGGCTTTTCGAGGCTTCAGCTCAGGAATGGCTTCACGATCAAGTCAGAACCCTCTTCCCTTCTCCCCACAAACATTTGCACCTGCTTTGTCCTAGAGGAAAAATGAAAAGCATTCCTGAAGCGAGCAGTCATGTGGCCAGCGTTAAGAGCAAAGACGTTAAGAGCAAAGGCAGCTGCTCTGAGGAAGCGAGTGACAGGGATAGCTGTGAGGGACTCCAGCACAGGAGGAGCTTGAATTCCAGGTTCTGCTTTAGAAAAGGTGCCACCAAAAGACACTGAAAAGGAAAAGCATTTGGCAGAGCGTTTAGATTGCCCCCTGTTGCAGTTTTGCATACCTGGGTACTGGTAGAGAACGGAGGGCTGCAGAGATGGCTGTTGGAAGAAGCAACTAGAAGCTCTCTGCAGGCCCCGGACTGTAAACATCAGACAATTCAAGGCTGGAGTCGTTGCTGACCAAGGCCAGGCCCATCAGTGACGCTCACAGCTCATCTGGGAATCACAGTGAGGAGAAAAAAACCCCACAAGCAGTTGCATTTTGCCCCCAGAGAAGGGAGTGAGAAGATGTGAGGAGCTGTGCAGGCACCAAGGCCAGGGAAGGGGGTGGAGGAGGCGCCCCAGGTGCCGGAGAGAAAGATGCCCCTGCAGCCCCTGGAGTGGGTGTCCTCCTGCAGCCTATGGAAAAGACCGAGACCCCACCTGCAGCCTGTGGAGAGGCCCCAGGCTGGATGGAGCAGGGAGAGGCAGACAGGAGATGCTGTGACCTGCGTTGGAGCAAGCTCCTGCCAGCACTTGGGGTGCACGCAGGAGGGTGTGGGGGTACCACCCCAGAGCGGCAGGTAGGAGGCGGTGTCTCTCCCACCCTGGCTGTTGTGCCCAGTGGGTGTGTGGCTGCTCCGTGGGCACAGGGAGGGACATGCCATCTGCACGTGCTGAGGATGCAGGTGCCACAGATGTGGGTGCCTGAGGCGGGTGCGATGTAGCCCAGCATCTGTTAAAGGTTACGTGGCTGTGGAGCTCCCCGATCCGCTCGTTTGGAGACGTCATTCCCTGCAGCCTGATTGAAATGGCGACTTCGGCACAGAGAAAAGGCAGACAGGCATTTGCAGGAAGGCTTCGAGAGTCCCTCTCTGCCCCTCGAGACGTTAATGACCCTCCCTCATCCTCCCTCATTCTCCCCGAAGGGAGCTCCCACCTGAGGGCAGGCAAACAGCCACCTGCTCTCCTGGGCTGCTCACAGAGGATAGGGGCAGGTTTAAAACACAATTTGACTCTTTCCCCCCCCAGCTCGTCCTTGGCTTGGCTGCTGCTCTGCTTCTGGGAAACCAGAGCCCTTCCTGGAGAGCGCTTCCAGATCCTGGAACCGAATCTGCTGCTCTGGCTCCCGTGGTTTCAGACAGAAAGTTTCATTTCTCTTATCAGGACAAGAGTTTATCTTCCAAAACACTCTCGAGGTTGGGGTGGATGCCAAGAGGGGCTGATCTGGCAGCGTTCCCTCAGGAACCAGCCAGCCTGGTGGTCTCCCAGCCCTGGGCACCGGTGTTGGGCTGGAGCATTTCCCATAGGGATGCCTGAAGGATGCAGGGAAGTATCGGCCGCTACTGGGGACATGACCCAGGCTCGGCCAAACCTGGAGCAAGAGGCAGCTTGTCCCAGGGCAAGTGGCCAGAGCTACTCTCCTGCAGAGGCAGAGGGACCCATTCAATGAAGAGACTTTGTCTGGAGGGAGCAGACACCCCCCTGGGCTGCCCTGAAGGGTCACAGTGCAAAACCAGCACAAAACACTCAGGGTGGAGGGGATGTGGGCTGGTTGGGATGGGGGTGAATAAATCCTGCATGGCTTTTGGAAAGGTGGATGCAAAGGGAGGTTCTGGGCATGGGGGGATGGGAAAAGGAGGATTTGGTGGGGATTGGGTGGGGGGATTATTTGGTGGGGGAGGAGTTGGATAGTCATGCACTGGAGGGAAGGGATGGCATGCCCAGGGACCTGGATGGGTTGGAGAGGTGGGACCGTGCGAACTGCATGGAGTTCAATAAGGCCAAGGGCAAGGTCTTGCTCTCTGGAATGGCAGGCAGTGGCTCTGGAATGTGCCCAGAACCCAATCTGAGCTCCAGAGCCCCACTGAGCTGCCAAACCCCATGGTTTGGGGGGCGTTTTGGGAACTCCTGCTCTCCCTGGTGCCTTGCTTGCACACTTGAATACTCTGAAATGGGAGTGGCGTGGTGCTGGCGCTCTTCAGGCATGCAGGGCTGCTGTCTGTCTCCAAGGGTTTGGGAAGAGGAGGCAGTCCTTGCTCCTTTGGGTAAAGTTCTGGGTAATTTTCTTCACTATCTTGTGTAGCATCCTGAGAGAGATGTGGATGTGAGGGATGGACCACTTGGTGGGCGAGGGATTGTCTGGACAGTCGCACTTAGAGAGTTGTGGACCCCCAGAGTTGTGGTCGATAGCTCAATGTCCAGTTGGAAGCCAGGAAGGAGCGGTATTCCTCAGGGATGGATAGGGGCTGGGAGGCCAAAATCCTTCCCGGGGAGGGGGAGGCCCTGGCACAGGGTGCTCAGAGAAGCTGGGGCTGCCCCAGGATCCCTGGCAGGGTTCAAGGCCGGGTTGGATGGGGCTCGGGGCACCTTGGCTGGGGGGAGAAGTCCCTGCCCGTGGCAGGAGGCACTGGTGGGGATCTGAGGGCCCTGCTCAGGGGTAAGAGGAGCAGGTTGGGGAGGTTTCCAGCTAAAAGCCCCAAGCCCTGCCTATCCCTGCTGCTCTTCACCTGGGTCACAGGTAGCTGCTTTCCCAGCACCCCTTGATCCCAGGTCAGAATTCAGGTGTTCAGTGGGGGTGCACAGGGCTGTGCTGCCTGGCTCAGCTCTAGCACAGGCAGCTGATGCTGTTTCACTTTCTCTCTCTGCTAAAAATCCAGTTGTACTTCCAGAAATGCTTACATTGTCCTTTCTGTCACAACCCTGTTATCAGGCAGGAGGACATAAAAGGGGAAGGTGGTCTGGGCTGAGACCAGCGATCTGAGAGCACCCAAGGGAGAAGGTAGGATCTTGCTGATGAGCTCTGGGGCTGGGGGGAGCCAGGGTTGGGCACCAAGAAGGGGTCTTGTTAAGTCTTCTGCATTGTGTTTCATGTGTTTTCCCATCGCTCAAGAGGCGTCAGGGAAGGACAAAAGGGGCTTTAGGGCAGCAGGTGAATGTCGCAGTTTTGCATGGCTGGGTTATATAGAATCATAGAATGGCCTAGGTTGGAAGGGACCCCAATGATCACAGAGCTCCAACCCCCTGCCACAGGCAGGGACACCAACCTCAGGCCTGGAGCTACACAAGGTTGCTCAGGTCCCCATCCAACCTGGCCTTCAACACTTCCAGGGATGGGGCATCCACCACCTCTCTGGGCAGCCTGTTCCAGGACCTCCCCACTCCTTCTGTAAAAAACTTCCCGCTAATAGTCAATCTAACCCTTCCCTCCTTTAGCTTTAATCCATCCCCCTTGTCCTGCCATTATCTACCCTTTTAAAAAGTTGATTCCCCTCCTGTTTGTATGCTCCCTCCAGGGAGGCTGCAATGAGGTCCCCTCACAGCCTTCTCTTCTCCAGGCAGACCCAGCCCAGCTCCCTCAGCCTCTCTTTGTAGGGCAGGTGCTCCAGCCCTCTAATCATCCTTGTGGCTCCTCTGACCCCTCTCCAACAGTTCTGCATCTTTCTTATATTGGGGGCCCCAGATCTGGACACAGTACTCCAGGTGGGGCCTCACGAGGGCAGAGTAGAGAGGGACAATCCCCTCCCTGTCCCTGCTGCCACCCCTCTGCTGTTGGAGCCCAGGATCCTATTGGCCTTGTGAGCTGCAAGAGCCACTGCTGGCTCATGTTAAGTTTCTCATCCACAGTGACACCCAGGTCCTTCTCACAGGGCTACTCTCAAGAAACTCTTCTCCCAGGCTGTATCTATATCTGGGATTCTTCCGGCCCGGGTTCTGGTGGAGAAGGGGGGCTGCGGGAGTGGCTGCTACAAGGAGCATCCAGAAGCTCTCTGCAGGCCCCACAGAGCAAACACCAGCCAGCTCAAGGCTGGAGTCATAGCTGACCAAGGCCAAGCCCATCAGGGATGGTCACAGCACTGCTGGGAATCACAGTGAGGAGAGAAAACCCACAAGCAGCTGCTTGTTGCCCCCAGAGAAGGGAGTGAGAAGACGTGAGGAACTGTGCAGGCACCAAGGCCAGGGAAGGGGGCAGATGCCCCAGGTGCCGGAGAGAAAGATGCCCCAGCAGCCCCTGGAGAAACCCATGGTGGAGTGGGTGTCCCCCCGCAGCCCATGGAAAAGGCCCAGACTCCACCTGCAGCCCGTGGAGAGGCCCCACACTGGAGCAGGGGGATACATACATGAGATGCTGTGACCCACGTTGGAGCAAGCCCCTGCCAGCATTTGCAGCCTGTGGAGAGAGACAGAGACACAGAGAGGAACAAGAGCGTGATTTGCACCAGAACAGGTTTGCTGGGGGGTGTGTGTCTTGTGACCCTGTGGAGGACTGTGTCTGAGGGACTGAGAGACATTGTGATTGATGACTGCACCCATAGCAGTGACCCATGCTGGGGCAGCTGGGGAAGAGCTGAAGCCCCGTGGGAAAGGACTCACTTTGGAGAAGTTTGTGGAGGACTGTCTGCCGTGGGTATGGGATGTGCGTGGGAAGACTGTCTTCCCACGGTGCAGCAGGGGATGGGTTGTGAGGAACACCCTGCTCAGCTAAAGAGAACATCTCATGAGGAACTGACTGAAACCCCCCTTCCCCCAGTCCCTGCTCCCCCCTATTCCACCTTGGGGGGAAGAAGGGAGCCAAATCCTGACAAACACGCAGTCTGCTGAGAAGGGAGGGGTCGGGGGAGCAACTCTGAGATCTGTCCCCACTTCTCACCACCCGACTCTGGTGTCACTGGGGGTGCAGGGCAGTGCCATCAATTAGACAGTTTCCTTTCTTTTACTCAGTGCTGAGCCTGTTCTGCCCGTGACACTGATTGTGGGATAATCTCTCCCTGCCCTTATCTCCACTCCTGAGCCTTGTAATATCTGTTTTCTCCCCTGTCCAGCTGAAAAGGGGAGTGATGGAGGGACTTTGGTGGGTGTCTGGCCTCCAGCCAGGGCTGAACCACCACAGTGAACTGTCTGTGCTCTGAGCATGGGATGGAGGAAGTGGCCTCTGCCTGTCAGCACATTTGCAGGATCTCGGTGGGCCCAGTGTACACTGGAAGGGTCGAGCTGACAGGGGAGGAAGGAGGCATAAGGGTCAGGAGAGAAGTCAATGGGGAAGGAATCAGTATCTGGGGGGGCTTTGGGGGCAGCTGGATGTCTGCAGAGGTGCAAAGCTGCTTCCAAGAGCTGCGGGAAGGCAGGATGGGGGGTGAGGCCTTTGCAGGGCTTGTTCCCTGCCCCCCCCCAGCTGGGGATGATCCTGCCTGCCCCACATACCATCCAGCACCTCATTGGGTCAGGAGGGGTGTGCTGGCCTGAAGTCCCTCCTTGCTGGGGGCTGGAGGGGGGCTGTAGGGCTGTGCATGCTCCTGGTGCTGCTTGCTTCCCTGCTCTGGAGACAGGAAATCCAGCTGGGATGTGTGGCAGAGAGACCAGGAGATGGGATGGGAGAGAGTCCAGGGGTGGGAAGGCAGCCCTGCAGGCACTCCCAGGGCCATCCATGCTCCATGGGAGCATCCCAGTAGCCACCTTTCCCATGCCATGCTGTCAGGTTGTTGGGGTGTGGAGACAAGGTAATGAGAGGCATTCATGGGACATCCTGCTCTGTCCCCAAGCCTGGGAGGAGAGATGTTCCTTTTCCTTTCCATGAGGGTGGGATTCACCTCTCCCAGCCTCTCCTCTGGTCAAACCTCCCCACCCAAAGTCCCTGGAGCAGCCCCCCCAAGGCACAAGCACCTCCAGAGCCCAGTTCCTCTGTGGCAGGGCTGGGGAAAAGACTCCTGAGGGGGCTGTTCTGGTGAATCGGGGTGCAGGCAGGCCCATGGCCGCTTGTGCCACGGGCCTCACGCTTCCCTCTTTCACTTCAAGGAGGAAAGCGATCCCGAGTGACTCTGTCAGCACGCTTTGGGGTTCTCTGTGTGCACAGACACAATTGCATGTGGCTTCTTCTGCATTCTTGAAGAAATCTGAACTGTGCTGGGGCTTCAGAGCGTGCCAGGGTGCCGGTTCAGGGTCTGGCTGGGCTGGTGTTCCCCATTGTTCTGTGTGGTGCTGGTTTGGGCATCTGAGGCTGAAACAGCATCAGTAACAGGGTAACGGGTGAAGAGTCAGGAGGGGACAGAGCTGGGACCTGAATGCAGCACGTCTTCATGCCGTGCAATCAAAGCTGGGTGGAAGGAGGAGGAAGGGGGGATGTTGGTGTCTGTGGCGTTGGCAGTTGGGCATCTGCCCCCTGGTGGGAAGGAGGGACTGAAGAGCCCACTGTGCTCTGTGAGCACACAGCTCTCCTTCGCTCGATAAACTCTCCTTGTCTCCACCCAGGAGTTCTTCTGGCTTTTGCTTTTCCACTTCTCTGCCCTGTCCCGCTGGCAGGAGTGCAGGAGCTGCTGGTGGGGGCTGAGCTGCTGGGGGGGCTGAGCTGCTGGTGGGAGCCAGCCCCCACCATGTTTCTCTCCCTCACTTTGGGGGCTTGAGCGTCACCCACAGCAGCGGTTGTGCGATTGGTGCGGTTTAACCCTGGCGTGGGGTAACTCAGCGGCAGCTCAACCAGCCCCCACCAATCCACCCAGCTCTGTATGAAGCATGAAGCTGTGTGGTATGGGATATCCCTTGACCAGTGGTATGGGGTATCCCTTGTTCAGCAGTACAGAGTATCCCTCGGCCAGCGGTGTGGGACATTCCTCAGCCTGCTCTATGGGATATTCCTCTGCCAGTGGTGTGGGATATCCTGGAGTGACCTGGCAGCAAGCAGTAGCTCTCTCTCAAGAGAGGCTGACATGGCATATGTCGGAGTAACGGACCCAGCTCGGATCAATCTGATCAATGCTGAACTTGTTTATTCAAACACACACAGAGCTTATATTGGTTTCTCTATCAATACAAGATTACATTACATTGCTATTGGATAGATGCTCTGCTCACCTGGCCTTATATGCGTCTCACTATTGCTAATAATTGGTTAAAGCTACACAGTCACGTTGTACCTTTAGAAGGCAGCTGTTTCTTGCAGTTTCTTATCTCACACGCTTGTCTCTCACAAGCTCTGTTTTGTGTTACTGGATACCGACATGTCTCTGCTAGCTTCCTCAGGCCTGATTGATTATATGGGGGTCAGCAATAAATCTGGATGGGCCACAAGCCCACTCCTCTCAAGATACATTGCTACAGACGTAGGCGTTGTGAGGGCAACGGTGGCCCCAGCACGGCCCTTCGCCTTGAAGAAGCCTCAGGGAGGGCAGGGACATGTTACTGCCCACATGAAGCAGAGACGGGAGGTCAGGGCATGCACACTGCTGGCACTAGTTCATGTGACCAGGCAGGTATGGTCTGTCTCTCATCACCTGGGGAACTGTCCCACCTACTGACAGTGTCTGAGACCGAAGGTTACCATGGGCTCCGCCAGGCAGAGGGCTTGGCCCATAGAGAGTGTGGTGACCCAGACCAGGGGCCTACAGGGAGTGTGGCCTGCACCAGACAGGGCACAGCAACCCAGACCAGGGGCCTGCAGGGAGTGTGGCCTGCACCAGACAGGGCACAACAACCCAGACCAGGGGCCTGCAGGGAGTGTGGCCTGCACCAGACAGGGCATAGCAACCCAGACCAGGGGCCTGCAGGGAGTGTGGCCTGCACCAGGCAGAGGGCTCGGCCCATAGAGAGTGTGGTGACCCAGGCTGAGGCCCTCCAGGGAGTGTGGCCTCCTCCAGATAGAGGGCTCAGCCCATAAGGAGTGTGGTGACCCAGGCTGAGGGCCTGCAGGGAGCGTGGCTCTGAAGTCTCTGGCTGCAGGGAGTGCCTGGGCCTGCTCCTGGAGGTGGGTGGTGGTGGCAATTCCACCTGTGTGAGGTGTGAGCAGGTGGAAGATCTGCTCAGCAGGGGGGCAGAGCTCAAGGAAGAGGTGGAGAGACTGAGAAGCTTTAAGGAGTGTGAGAGGGAGATGGATTGGTGGAGTGACTCCCTGGCATGCCGGAGGGAAAGTCACCAGGGAGGTTTTCCCCCCAAAATGATGGACCCTCAGCCCTGTCAGGCAGAACAGGGAGAAGTGGGAGAGCAGAAAGATGGAGGAGAGGGTTGGAAGATAGTCCTGGCTCAGCGCCGTGGGAAAACCTCCTCCCTGCCTACCTTGGTTCCCCAGTTCCCCCTAAGCAATAGGTTTGGGGTGCTGGGAGTTGAAGAGGAGGGAAATGGGAAGGTGGGAGACAATCCCCCTATGAGGATGCCAAGGGTGAGGAAGTCAGCTCCATGGCTCAAGATGGCCTCCTCCATGAAAGAAAGGTGATTTTGGTTGGAGATTCCCTTCTCAAGGGAACAGAGGACCCCATATGGAGACCAGATGCTACCTGCAGGGACATGTGCTGCTTCCTTGGGGCATGGATCAAGGACATAACTAGAAAACCCCCAGATCTGGTTCACCCCTCTGATTACTGCCCATTACTCATTGTTCAGGCAGGCAATGATGGAATCTCTCAGAGAAGCCTGAGAAGTATCAAAAGAGACTCCAAGGGTTTAGGGAGGCTGGTTGAGGGAGGGGGAGTGCAAGTGGTGTCTTCTTCTATCCTATTTGAGGCAGTGAAGGACAGTCAGTGAGCTAGGAAAGTAGAGGTGCTGAATGGGTGGCTGAGGGGCTGGTGCCGCCTTATGAACTTTGGTTTTTTCAATCATGGGGCAGTTTACTCAGCACCTGGCCTGATGGCTGCGAATGGGTGTCACCTGTCTCCAAGAGGGAAAAGAATCCCACCTCAAGAGCTGGCAAGCCTCATTGACAGGGCTTTAAACTAGGTAGGAAGGGGGAAGGGGATATAATGAGGCTTGCTAGGGGAGAACAAGTAGGCTCTGGCTTTTTACTAGATTCAAAGGGGGAAGAGGGTGGAATTCAAGAAGATTAAGAAGGGCCTGGGGGATGCTGAAATTCCGCAAGATTGTGGGGAAATACCTCTGAAGTGTCCCATAGGAACTTCTGGGGACTCCTCAGAGGAGGTAGTATTGCTGATCCCCCCTTCTGGAACCTTCTAATGTCCCTCTAGGAAGCAGTGGGGGAAAACTTCAGGTTCCTCCCAGAGGGTTGAGGGAGGGCTCCTCAAAAAAGGGTGTGAGTCAGAAAGCCCAGCTGAAGTGTCTTTACACCAGCGTGCACAGTGTGGGTAATAAGCAGGAGGAGTTGGAAACCGTGATGTCACTGGGAAATGATATTCTAGTTGCAATCACAGAAACATGGTGGGATGATTCCTACAGCTGGAATACCCCTGTGGAAGGGTATCACCTTTTTAGAAGAGATAGGCTAGGTGGGAAGGGTGGGGGAGTTGTCCTCTATGTTAAAAAGTGGGTAGACTGTGAGAAGCTCCCTCTGAGAAGTGGCTGGGAGGGGGTTGAGAGCCTGTGGGTGAAAATTAGGGATGGGACTAATAAAGGACAGCTGGTGATAGGGGTCTACTACAGGCCATCTGATTAAAGAGGGACTACTGATGAGGCCTTCCTCCTTCAGCTGCAGGAGGCATCAAGTTCACCGGCACTCATCCTGATGGGGACTTTAACCACCCTGATATCTGCCAGGAAAACCACAGAGCAAGTAGCAAGAGACTCCAGGAGACTCCTGGAGTCGATGGATGACAACTTTCTGGTTCATGTATTGGACAGATCAACCAGAGGCAGTGTGCTGCTGGACCTGGTGCTCACCAACGTGGAGGAGATCATTAAAGGTGTTAAGATTGGAGACAGCCTGGGCTGCAGCGACCATGCCCTGGTTGAGTTTGTGATCTCAAGGGATGTGGGCCTGGCAAAGAGTGGGATCAGGACCCTGAACTTTAGGAGAGCAAACTCTGATCCCTTCTGTGCCTTAATAGGAGCTATCTCCTGGGCTACACTGTTAGAAGGTAAGGAAGCCCATGAGAGCTGGGTACTATTTAAACAACACTTCTTCCAAGCCCAGGGTCAGTGCATCCCTTTGAATAAGAAATCAGGAAAGGGTGGCAGAAGACCTGTGTGGATGAGCAGGGAGCTTATGGGTAAACTCAAAGGGAAGTGGAAAGTGTTTAAGAATTGTGGAAAGAGGGTCGGAGCACTTGGGAAGAACATAGGAATGTTGTCAGGGCCTGCAGGGACACGACTAAGAAGGCTAAAGCTGACCTGGAAATGAAACTGGCAAAGCCATAAGGGATCATAAAAAGGGTTTTTTTAGGTATGTGAATAGTAAGAGGACAACTGGGGATAACATGGGTCTCCTGCTGAATGAGGTGAGTGTGCTGGTAATGGGGGATGCTGAGAAGGTGGAGATACTGAAGGCTTTCTTTGCTTTGGTCTTCACTTCAAAGACTCCCGGACCCTGGAAGAAAGAAAGAGAGTTTGGGAAATGAAGAGCTTCCCTCTGGTTGACGTGGGGGTGGTCCAGGAGTGTCTCAAAGGGATCAATGCACATAAATCAATGGGCCCTGATGGGATGCATCCATGTGTGCTGAGGGAGCTGGTAGAGGTGATTGCTGAGCCACTCTCTAGCCTCTTTGACAGGTCTTGGAGAACAGGAGAGGTGCCTGAAGACTGGAGGATAGCCAGTGTCACTCTGGTCTTTAAAAAGGGCAAGAAGAAGGATCTGAGTAACTATAGACCAGTCAGTCTCACCTCTGTCCCTAGAAAGGTAATGGAACAGCTTGTACTGGATGCCATCTCCAAGCAACTGGAAGAGAAGAAGGTCATGAGGAGTAGTCAGCATGGATTTGCTGAGGGGAGATTGTGCTCGACCAATCTCATAGCCTTCGGTGATCTCATCACTGGATGGGTGGATGAAGGGAGAACAGTAGATGTCATCTACCTTGACTTCAGCAAGGCTTTCGATACTGTCTCCCATAACATCCTGATAGCAAAGCTGAGAGAGCATGGGATAGATGAGTGGGCAGTGAGGTGGGTTGAGAACTGGCTGTTGAACCGAGCTCAGAGGGTGGTGATCAGTGGAGCAGAATCGGACTGGAGGACTGTGACTCAGCAGGTACCTGATGATCCAAAGCTGGGAGGAGTGGCTGACAGGCAGGACACTGTGCTGCCATTCAGAGACCTAGCCAGGCTGGAGAGTTGGGCAAGGAGACACCAGATGGGGTTCAACAACAGCAAGTGGAGAGTCTGGCCCCTGGGGAGGACTAACTGCTCGTATTAGTACTGACTGAGTTTGACCTGCTGGAGAGGAGCTCTGTGGAGAAGGACCTGGGGGTGCTGGGGGGTGACAGGGTGGCCATGAGCCAGCAGTGTGCCCTGGGGCTGAGAGAGACAAGGGGATCCTGGGGGCATCAGGAGGAGTGTGGGCAGCAGGTGACAGGAGGGGATCCTCCCCCTCTGCTCTGCCCTGCTCAGGCCCCAGCTGGAGGGTTGTGTCCAGTGCTGGGCTCCCTGGGATCAACCAGCCAGGGATCTCCTGGAGAGAGTCCAGAGGAGGCTGAGGAGATGCTGAAGGGCCTGGAGCATCTCCCCTGGGAGGAAAGGCTGAGAGAGCTGGGGCTGTTCAGCCTGGAGAGAAGAGCCTGAGAGGGGATCTGATCACTGGGGATCAAGAGCTGAAGGGTGGGACCCAGGGGGCCATGGGCAGCCTCTGCTCAGTGTCTGTGGGGACAGGACAAGGGGGGATGGGCTCAAGTTGGAGCCCAGGGAGCTCCCCCCCAATGTGGGGAAGAACTTGTTGCCAGTGAGGGTGAGGGAGCCCTGGGCCAGGCTGCCCAGGGGGTGTGGAGTCTCCTTCTCTGGAGAGATTCCAGCCCTGTCTGGACACCGACCTGTGTGCCCTGTCCTAGGGAGCCTGCTTTGGCAGGGGGTTGGACCCCATGAGCTCTGGAGGGCCCTTCCAACCCCTACAATTCTGTGATTCCTTGTCCAGTGGTATGGGATATGCCTTGGCCAGCGGGGATTGTCTGTCCTAGCCATGTGCCCTCACAGCTCCTTGGGCACCTCCTCCCAGGCAGGAGGAGCTCAAAAGTCCTTGGCTCAGTATAAGCAGCAACTGAAGAATCAGTGCGTCACCCACATTATTCCCCCACTAAATACCAACCACAACCGCTGTGAGAAAGGAAATGAACTCTATCCCTGAACCCCAGTTGGGTCCTGGGGGAGGATCCCTTGTCTGGAGGATCCTTTAAAAATCACAGTTAGATTCATTCTGGATTTCATGGCTGGCTTGGCCTTCCTCCCCATCATGTCGTTATGGTGTACAGGCACTACAGTCCTGACCTGAGTAACCTTCTGGGCACCTTCTGCTGTGCAGAGAGACTGAAAGCAGAATAATGGTACTTTGGAAACTGTCCCTGGGCTACCATACACCATGGGTTTTTATGCTTAGGTCCCAGGGGAACCCCCTGGCCTGCTCACCATGCAAAACAGGCCTGGAGGAGTCTTTGCTGGCTGTGTGATCAGCACTGGTGGAGAAGTGCTGTCCCGAAAGTGGGATCCCGGTGTGCAGTAGGACAGGCTCCACTGCTCCCTGGCATGGATCCTCCATGTTAGTGGGTTGCCATCTCCTGACTGTGTGGTCATCCTTTAGGATTCTGGGCTTTTCATTCCTGGTGTTTTTCCTCCTGAACTCTTGTGGTGGTCCTTGTCATCTTCTTAACACTCCAGGCCTGCTGTCTTGGTGAGCTGGGAGCCTGGGCTACCTGTGTCGTCTGGCAAGTCAAGCATCTGACCCAGAGGAGCATCTGCTGTGAGGTGAGATACATCAGACCCCACATCCATCGAGCATATCGTCTAAATCTTCACTGGGAAAGCTGATGCTAAAGGCTCCAAAAGGGTCCGAGAGCCCAGTCACAAGCATCTGGGCTCAATATCTGTGCTGGTAAGGACATTGGGTCATTGGTAGGTGTGGTGGTTTGGCCCTGACTAGAGGCCAAATGCCCACCAAAGCTGCTCTAGCACTCTCCTTCTCAGCCAAGAAGGGGAGAAAATATATTTTGGGAGGCTTAGGAGTTAAGAACTGAGAGGGATTCTCCAAAATTAGTATCATGGGCAAAACAGACTCAACATGGAATAAAGAAAACTAATTTATTACATTACAGCTACACACACAGTGAACCAGAGTCAAGTAGTGAGAAGTGCAGCCAGGTCTTAAAGGACCTTGCCCCCACCCCTCCCTTCTTAGCAGACTTATGTTCATGATTTTACTTCCTTCTTCTCCCCCTCAACATGGTGCAGGGAGGGACTTCAGTCATAAATTCGCTCCCTTCTTCCTCCCCATCATGGGGAGGGTCATGGAATGGGGATTTTCAGTCTGGTCCTCCTCAGTTGTTTTCCTTCTTAGTGGGGGATGTGGGGGGACATTCCACACACCCCCCCTTCCCCTGCTGCACCCTGGGGTCCCACCCATGGCAGATGGTCCTTCACAAACTTCTCCAATGTGAGACCTCTCTATTGAGGTGTCATCTCCTCACCACTTGCCTCAGCACAGCTCCCTTCCTTGGGGTGCTGACTTTTGGGCCCAGACTGATCCAGCCTGGTCCCCCCAAGAGTCACAAGTCCACCAGCAAGCCTGCTGTGGTATGGGTTGGTCTCTCCACAGGCTGTAGATGGTCTCTGCTCCCCATCCTTATCCATGGGCTGCGAGGCGACACTCACTCCCCCATGGTCTTCTCCACAGGCTGCAGGAGAAGTTTTCTGTCAGGCACCTGGAGTACCTCATTCTTCCCTCCCCCCACCGCTTCTTCCTCCCTGGCCCTGGTTCCTGTATGTCTTCTTACATCTTCTCACTCCCTTCTCTGAGGGTAAAATGCACCTGCATGTGGTTTTTTCCCTCCTAACTGTGATTCCCAGAGGTGCTGTGACCATCGCTGATTGTCTTGGCCCTGGTCAGCAACAACTCCAGCCTTGAATTGGCCAGTGTTTACTGTCCGGGGCCTGCAGAGAGCTTATAGCTGCTTTTTGCAGCAGCCATCCCTGCAGCCCCCCTTTCTCTACCAACACTTTGCTACACAAAACTGCGACAATGGGACAAAACCTGAATGCATCCTGGCCTGCATCAGGAACATTGTGGCCAACAGGCCCAGAGAAGTGAGCCTTCCCCTGTGCTCAGCCCCAGTGAGGCCGCACCCCAAGTCCTGTGTTCACTTCTGGGCCCCTCACTACAAGAAAGACATCAAGATGCTAGAGCACATCCAGGGAAGGGCTACAAAGCTGGTGAAGGGTTTGGAAGATAAATCTTATGAGGAGCAGTGGAGGGAGTTGGGATTGTTTAGTCTGGAGAAAAGGAGGGTGAGGGGAGACCTCATCACTCTCTACAGCTACCTAAAATGTGGTGGCAGTGAGGTGGGGGGGTCAGTCTCTTCTCCCTGGTAGCCAGTGACAGGACAAGGGGAAATGGCCTGAGGCTGCATGAGGAGGAGTTTAGTTTAGATGTTAGGAATGACTTCTGTACTAAAAGGGCTGTCAGATACTGGCCCAGGCTGCCCAGGGAGGGGCTGAATCACCATCTCTGGAAGTGTATAAACAAAAGAGTAGATCTTGTACTTGGAGACATGGTCAGGTGTTGGGCCTAGTAGGGCTAGACAGATGGTTGAACTTGATGATCTTGAAGGTCTTTTCCAACCAAAACGATTCCATGATTCTATGAAATAAAGTCTGTTTTCCTCTTCCACAGCCATGGATTCACAGGCAGACACACTAGAAGATGATAAAAAGGCCTATCTTGCTAAAAAACTACTGGCAGAAGCATGTGAGAAGGAAGGACTGGATGCTAGATACTGGCTCCCCAAACTGTCTGAGGTACTGGGAGTCAAGTCCACAGAAGCCCTAAAATATCTGCAATATGAAGACTACCTTAAGCTGGAGTGCAAAGTACAGCACTCCTGGGAAACAAAGGCGCTCCGAAAACTCCTGAATCTAAGAGAAAAGAAACAAAGTTTGGAGGAGCTGCAGAAGAAGCGCTTGGAGATGACAAAGCAGAGACAAGAAGAGGCCAAGCTCGTCCTGGAGGAGCTGAAAGCAATGCACAACAGCCACAAGCACAGTGATGATGCTATAAGACAGAAAGAGGAGGCTCTGAGGCAAGCCATGGAGATTCCCAAAGAATACTGGACCCCACCGGAGAAGTCCTTGGGGCAGGTGCTGGAGAGCATCCAGAAGCAGCTGGAGCAGCAGGAGTCCTCAGTGGGCACAGGTGAGAATGTCCCTGACACAGAGGTCCTGAGGAGGGCGTCGGGGGGGCTGGCCCTGCAAGGCATTTACAGAACCAGCAACCTTGAGGATGTGCTGGCAAAGCGAGACCAGCTCATCAGGGTTCCCGACAGATTCAAGCTCGCTGGTCCAGAGCAAGGGTCGCTACTTGAGAGGAAGGACTTCTCCTCCTCTGAAGCAGAAGCTACTTTCACCAAGTCCGTGGAGCAGCTGGGGTTCAGCATCAGCGTTTCTGCCGAGGCTGGGTTCTGGGGGTTTAAGGCTGAAGCTGGTGTAGATCACAGCAAATCCTCAAAATCAGAGAACACCCACCAGTCCCGCTATGAGAAGAGCTACATTTGCACCACCAAGTACCAGTACATCCCTCTGGCCTCCTGCTACTTCCAAAAGCATCAGCTTCGCCTCTCGGATGTCGCCCTTCAGGAACTGCAAGAGCTCGAGCTGCTTTTGAGCATCACCCCAGAAGCAGACAGGCCCAACATGCTGAAGAGCAGGTGCACGAGCTTCTTCAGCAGGTTTGGGTCCCACGCAAACCAGGGTCCCCTGCACTTTGGGGGGATATTCTGGTGGAAAGCATCTACGGAAGGATTCAGAGCTGAGCAGCGGGAAGAGATGAAGCGTCAGGCATCAGAAGCGCTGAACAGCTACGTCAGGGCCAGTTACAGCGGCTTTATTGTCAAGGCGGGAGGGGGCATGGATGTTTCCAAATCCAGCTCATCAGCTTTTTCTCAAGCAAGAGATAGAATGAGTGCCCACACAGCGGTTCAGCTTTACGTGACCAACACAGGGGGCCCATCAGAGACAGATTCTCTTCACGAGTGGAGACTGGGGCTTGTAGCTAATAACACAACCTGGTGTGTTATCGACCGAGGCTTCCAGCTGATCCCAGTGTGGGATATAATCCTGTCCAACCACAACAGTGACTTTAAGTCCATCTATCAAATGAGTAGCAGCCTCAGGGCTGCGTATGAAGCGCTGACGAATCACCATGTCGGCACCACGTTTGGAGAGGACCTGGTCAGTGTGCTGAGAGAGGCCAAAGAGTTCATGGAGTGCGTGAAGTCCTGGGAGGCGATGGTGGATGAAAGAAAACTGCTCACCTTGATAGATTTCAAACAGAAGCTGAATGAAAAAACCAAAAACCATAGTGCCTGGATCAATGTGTGCCTGTCGGACAAAGCGCTCCAGGAGATCCTGGCCAATACCGTCATGTATTGCACGAGGTCACCCCCAGAAAACATCACCTACATCAAGTGTCTGTTGCAATGCCTCCTGTATCCTCGTATCTACTCTGCCAAGGTCTTCCCCAGGTCTTCCTCCATTATGCAGTGGATCTTCCATACTGACCATACACTTCCTGAAACTGCCAGTGATTCTGACCTTGAAGATCTCACCAAGACGATGCTGCAAATGAAGGAGCACATCCAGGAAGTCACCTATGCACCGGAAACCTCTGCATCTGCCATTCACGAAGCAAAGATAAAAGCCACCTTGACCACGAGCCTAGCTCTTTATTCCTTACTGCAGTTTCTCCAGGAAAGGGCCCAGAAAGACATAGAACTGTTGGTGCTCTTAATTTCAACCAGCATGGGCTACCAGGTGGAAAGCAACACTTTCCAGCGCCTCCTTGGATACCCAGAAATTGACTTCATGATAAATAAAATGCAAAGAGGGCATCGAGTGTACATGAATCTGAAAGAGCAAGATGTTTACAGAGCCCAGGCGTTCCTGCTGCTGCTGGGTCTAACTGTAACTCCCAAACATAAAGAGGTGTCCTTTGAGCAGAAGATTAAGCGTTTAGCTTTCATGGAAGATCAGATGAAAGACTTGTGGTCCTCAGAGATAAAAACTCTCCTTGAGAAGCACAGTGCCTGCAAAGACTGGAAAATGCTGGAAAGGGACTTGAATTCCTTCATCAGTGGGTGCTTGGATGAAACATGTGATGATCAGAAGAAAAGCAGTATCATCAAGGACATGGAAGACACTTTTCAAAGAACGGAGCCTTCCAATCGGACCCAACCCGCATCAGATGGCAGCAAATCCATTGCAAAGCAAGAGTTCTTCCACTTGCTTAAGCGCCTTGGCCTGGAAAGTCACTACCCAAGAAAGATGGGGACAGAAGATTTTCACATCATATACAAGACATCTTTACACAACAGCCAGCCCAGCAAGGAAAATGAGCTACCCTTTTACTTCTTGCAAAAGCTACTAACTGTGGATTATCGGGTGAGGTACCTGACTTGCAAGGACGAGAGCAGCCCAGAACCTGCACATGTGCCCAAAATCACACTGCAAGAGCATGAAGCCTCCGATTCTTTTGACGACTTCTTCACTGAATGGCAGGAAGAAGCCTGTGGTTATTCAGCCCTGAAGAGTCACGTGCACCCCATGGACCTGCAGATGGCAATTTTTCACTGCGCTGATGATTTCATGAGACAGTACATTTCAACAAAGCTTGCTTTCTGCCAGTTTGCGCTGCCTCTCCTGGTACCGAACCCGTGCACTTCCCAGATAGAGTACCCCCTCTGGGCCCTCAGCCAAATCAAAAAGAGCTGGAAAGGGACTGAGAAGGTAGGAAAGGAGACCAGGATTACCAGTTACAAAAACAAACTCATGTATCAGGCAGAGACACCCATCGTGTCCTTCATTCGGATTGGCAGCTCTCCCTCCTCTTCCAAGTCTCAGATCCTGAATGCCCTGCTGAGCAAACAAAAACATGACACCTTTTTCCACCGACATTGCAAAGGCAGCACCAAAGACTGTCTGCTGATGACAGGTGTTGTGGAGATCTCCTGGTACTGTCCCCGGGGTAGTGACGATGACAGCTTTGGCTGCTGTGTTGCTTTCTGTAACCTGCACGGAGATGCAAGGGACCATGAAGAACAGCTGCAGTTTCTACAGGAGATATCTGCAGTGAACGTGGTTCTTGTCTCTGAGACTGAACAGAGTTACAAGAAAGGGGTGAAAATTTTACGTGACCTGTGGGAGTCGCCAAGGCCTTTGGTTTGTCTTTTCAGCGAAAAAGAGAACGTCCCAGCTGGCCGATCCAGTCAAAACATAAAAATAGGGATCAAGAACAGAAATGAGGCAGAATTGATGGCTGAGCTGACAAGAACAATCAGGGATCTCCTGGAAGGGTCTAACATGTGTTTCAGCCTGGATGCCTGCCTGGACAAGGCTCGCAAGCACAGATTCTTAGTTGATGAAGATACAGAGGAGTGTGTGAGAGCCAAAGAAAAGGCAAAGGAGCTGGTGAAGCTTCTGAAGAAAGAGAAGTTGTTTGAGATCAAATCCCAGCTGCTGCCTCTTCAAGGAAAACTCTGGCACACGTGGTGCAAAAAGGACAAAGAACTCACTCGCTTGCAGGAAAAGAGGAACAAGAGCATCGAGCATCATCGGAGTCAAATTGAATCAGAGAAGTCGGCAATAAGAAGGAAGCAACTAGACAAAGCATTCCCCCTCAATCAGCTGATGAATTCAGTCCTTAGCTTTCTCCAGTCACAGCCAGCGGATACCAAGAAATACTTCCTGCAGTGGATGAAGGTCTTTATGGATGACCTGACCTCTGATCACCTTGATGAACTGAAGAGACAATATCACCTGTTATGGTCTCAAATCCTGGAGATAAAGAAAAACAATGAGCAAAACAACCTGAAATCCACATTGCTGAGTAGGTTAGATGCCCTCTCCAATGAAATCAACGATTCCTCCATTGGCCTTGAGCATGTTATGAGAGAGGTAGGGCAGATTTATGAAGCTCTGGAATCAATGAACTCAAAGGATAAATGTATTGCCAAGCTACCCGAGGTTGTAGCTGATCTGATGGTTTCAGGGTATCCCATTGAGCTGATGGATGGCGATGCTTCTTACGTACCATTGCGATGGGTTGGAGCAATCTTCGACAAGTTAATTGAGAAGCTAGGGGACAAACGAGTATTTGTTCTTTCAGTGCTTGGCTTCCTGAGAACAGGGAAGTCAACCCTGTTG
The DNA here is from genome assembly GCA_022605575.1 of Laterallus jamaicensis coturniculus. Taxonomy (NCBI): domain Eukaryota; kingdom Metazoa; phylum Chordata; class Aves; order Gruiformes; family Rallidae; genus Laterallus; species Laterallus jamaicensis. The sequence goes on along the minus strand of JAKCOX010000125.1, from coordinate 360,581 downwards.
AATGCTATGTTTGGCCTTCAGTTTAATGTCAGTGCAGGGAGATGCACCCGGGGAGCGTTTATGCAGCTAATTAAAGTGGACGAGAAGCTGCAGCAGGATGTGCACTTTGATTACATGCTTGTTGTTGACACAGAGGGGCTTCGTGCCATGGAGATGGTCAATAAGCAGTCCCTTAATCATGACAACGAGCTGGCCACCTTTGTCATTGGCATCGGCAACATGACTCTGATCAACATCTTTGGAGAAAACCCTTCAGAAATGCAGGATGTGCTTCAGATTGCTGTGCAGGCTTTCCTGAGGATGAAGCAAGTAAATCTTTCTCCAAGCTGCCTGTTTGTGCACCAGAATGTGGGAGAAATCACTGCCAGGGAACAGAACATGGAAGGACAACGACGTCTGCAGGAGAAGCTGGATGAAATGACCTTGACAGCCGCCCAGCAGGAATTCTGTGACGCTTCCTGCTTCAGTGACGTCATCCGCTTTGACGTGAACACCCACATTCATTACTTTGCTCAGCTGTGGGAAGGAAACCCCCCAATGGCACCGCCCAATCCCACCTACAGTCAGAACGTCCAGGAATTAAAGAGCAAAATTCTCCAAGCTGCCAAGAAGGAGTCACAGGGCAGCATTTTGAGGCTCTCGCGCTTGAGTGTCCGCATCAGGGACCTCTGGAATGCTTTGCTGAATGAAAACTTCATTTTCAGCTTCAAGAACTCAGTGGAGATTGCTGCGTACAAGAAACTGGAAACCGCCTTTAGCCAGTGGACCTGGCAGCTGAGGAGTCACATCTTGGACTTGCAAATGAAACTGGAAAATAGAATTCGGAATGGGGACTTGCAGCAAGTCACCACGGAATACCTTGAGCTCCAAGTGCAAGAGACAAGCGATGCCATCATGCAAGCCATGGAGAAGTATTTCAGCAAGGACAAAGACTGCGAGATACTGGTCCAGTGGAAAAATAGCACAGAACTGAAGCTGAAACAACTTAAAGAATCTCTTCTACTTGAAACAAGAAAGAAGTGTGAGAATCTCATTGAACTGAAGAAGAACCCGAGTAAACTGGATGAAAGGAAGTCAGAATATGAAAACGAGCTCCTGAAAAGGAGCTGTGAGCTGGCTCTGTCTCTAAAAGGCCAGAAACTAAGTGAAAGAGAACTGAGAGACAACTTTCTTTCTCTCTGGGCAAGATGGATTGCTGAAGTCTCCTCCACTGCTCCACCTCTGGAAGAAGTTGATATCGATGTGGAAATAGAAGATGTCCTTCTAGATCACTTTAAGGAGCCCAACTTGCATGAACGAATCAGGACATTTCCCAAATATGGACCATTTTCTGTTGACTTCGAGAGACATGTTGCCAAGAAAAAACACTGGGGAATCTTGCCGGGGAATTTTGATGATGCTGATAAGTACAACATATCCTACATTACTGAAAACATCATAGCATGTGTGAAGAAAAACATTGATAGGAAGGAAAAGGAGAAAAGGGATTACAGTCGAAGTTTTATTCATGAAATATTAAATGAAGTGCAGGAAGGTATGAACTCGGTTCCTAGCAAAGCAAACTACAGTTTAAATAAATATTTCAGGATAGATCTGTCACTGTTCCTGTGCGGAATAGCAGCAGAAAGGTTTAAAGCCATGCACATGGCATTCAGAAAAGCAAATGATCCGACCGTCTACCTGGAGAGCAAGAGAGAAGATTTCTTCAAGTGTTTCCAGATTTCCTGCCAGGGAGCCACTTCTATCACCACATTTGCTGTTTTCCTGCGTGACAAGGTCGGCCTAGCTCTTCTTGATGCGGTATATAAGAAGACAGCTCTTGACATAGCTCGAGACATGACGGGTAAAGTCCTGGATTTCAGAGGCAATCGATCCTCTCTGGAAGCTTGCATACTGAGATACCTGGCAGAAGAAGAAAATTTTGAGCAATACAAGAAGTACCTGAATCACCCAGGAGAGTTTTTGCAGAGTTACATTGAGATGCGTGTTCATAGGTACTGCTTAGATGAGAACAGGAGGCTGGAGAAGTTCTTACATGACTCCCTTAACCGTTACTATGAAAGCATCCAGAAAGCTGTGTTTACCTCAACCAACATTGTCAAAGACAGACAAGACAGAGATGACAAAATCTCTCTGTGGTTGGATGAGTTTTGCAGCGCTCTTGGAGAGGTGCTAAGCCTGCCCAGAAGGGACCTGAAGGGCATTGAGCACCAGGAGATAACAGACATAGAGTTCCTGAATAATGCCGTGACTGAAGCCCTGACTCCCCTGAAAGACAAGCTCAAGGAAGAGTTTGCTAGTGCTGATATGAGCTCGTTTGAAAGGCAGCCTCACACAATCCTGTACGAGCAGTTTGCAGGGTGCTTGGAGCAGTGTCCCTTTTGTGGGGCTCTTTGCACAAACTCCATACCGAATCACGATGGAGACCACCAGGTTCGCTTCCATCGCCCGCAAGCTTTGAGGGGATTTCGGTGGCATTACACAAACCATCTGTCCATTGATATTTGTTCCAATAGTGTTGAAAGTGACTGTACATTTCGGATTGGTGCAGACACATGGATCCCCTACAAGAGATACCGGGATGCAGGACGTCCCTATTCCACTTGGAAGATTACTCCTGATACATCCATGCAAAAGTACTGGAAATGGTTTGTGTGTCATTTCAGGTCAGAGCTAGAAAAACTGCACAATGGGAAATTTCAAGACAGAGGAGCAATTCCTGCTTCGTGGAAGAATATCAGTAAACAGGAAGCACTGGATGACCTGGAGAAGCTTTATGCCAAGTTGATGTGAAGGAAGAAACGCAACTGCTTTGCCTTTTAGAACTCAGGAGAAGTCTATCTACAAAATGTTATTGTTATAATGGCTACGTGAAGAAAGCAGTATCTAATCGCTTATGGAGCTGTATGAAACCAAGTGTGCTATTCCTGCCATCGCTCTGAAACCACCACTGCTTGGAAAGACAATGCTTACGTTCAGCTGAGATGGGCTGCTGGACGAGCCTTGGACTTACCTGACTTCCCAAGGAAAGCATGGAACTGCCCCTCTTTGACTATCTGTGGTATACGCTAATCAGGGTGGCTCTGGAGCTCTTTAGAAGATTCTCTGGCTCCAGGTGGTGGAGAGACTGTACCTTCTCAAGAGACCGAAGGAATTGAGTGTTTGCCTGGTCAAAAATCAGTGCCAAGTGGAAAAACAGTATTCTAGGGGACAGCTCCAGTGATGCCAATTGTCCCAACATCATCTAGTTGTAAGAATAACAAATAAAAGAATGGGACCGATCCCAAGCTTGAGCTGCCAAGTTTGGTAATTATAATGAAAACAGCCCTAAATTGGAGCTTGTGTTTTGACCCATGGAAAGGAAAGGTTTTTTGTGATAACACTCCCACACCAAGTGGGTGTCCACTCCCTGTAATTCAGGGATTAAGAAGAGAGTTTTCATTTGACTCTATTCCTAAAGGATTCTGGTGGCTATATGGAGATGGAAAGGCCTGGAAACTAGTACCACATAAATGGAGTGGAACATGTACTTTAGGATACCTAATTACTGGAGAGCAGATATTTAACCACTCACACTCTCCACCAGGAGTTCTATGGACCCCTTGAAGGACAATATATAAAATGGGACTAAATCCCTTAGTAGTACAGGCAGCGGCTTCTCAAGTCTTTGCCAGGTGGTTCCTCACCTGGCTTGGAGTGAGTGAACAGTAATAACCTAGAGTTAATGTATCCCCCAGTATGGAGTTATTCCAAAGGGAGGCAAGAGATGCTCTCTGTAGATTACAGATAGAGGTTTCTTCCTTAAGTGCCATAGAGAAAATCAGATAGTGTTAGAGGTGCTGCTTGCCAAGGCAGGAGGGGTGTGCACAGCAATAAATCAAAGCTGTTGTGCAGATAGAAATCAAGAGAAGGAAATTCAAACAGGTTTAGATAATGTGTGGAAGGAAACAAAAGCTCTTCCCCAAGCAGCTCAAGATGATACATCGTGGAGATGTAAAGAGGTTTGGAATAAGCTTACTTCCTGGCTCCCAAGCTTTGCTAGGCTCATTTTTGCTTTGATTATTATAATAGGTATTTTAGATTTAGTTCCTCGTGTGGTTATTCAGTGTTCTCTGTGGTTTCAAGTAGAGACAGGCGAATACTTTTCAAAATCATTAAAAGAGAATAGTATAATTTAAGATTAGAAAAGAATTTGTAAGGATCATGAAAAGGGGGGGATTGATTGAATGATATATAATAATACCAGAGAGATTGATATAGATGTAGTTTAAGAGACAATTAATTAATAGAGCTTTCATAGAAGGAGAATAGAAAGTATTTGTGTGGTTTGGATTTGTGTGGTTTGGGTGTGAGGGGAGAGTGGCTACAGCCATTGGAGCTGTTTTGCTGGAGCAGCTACAAAATTTACCCCTACCAGTGGAACAGCCTTGGAGACAAAGCAAGTGAAGACAGGGAAGGAATAAATAATGGGACCAATGACAAATGAAGAGACCGAGTGTGTCTTGTTTTCAGCTAAAAGGGATTCCTGACTCGTTTGAGTGCAGGAATGGGGTTTGGAGACCCTGGAGAAAACCATAAAGAGGAGGCGCGGAAGGAAAAGTCTCACTGAGAGGAAGACATCCAGCCTTCATCCCTGAAGACCACCAGAAGACCCCCTGAGTGTCACTGCGCATGCTTTATCTGGGAGGAGTTAATGTAAATGACTTCCTGGAGATAATTTGCATACTCCTGCCTTTTCTTAGAAATGATAATGAATACGCAGAGTTAATCTGTAGAAACAGGAGAGATTTGGCTTTAGATGGTGCACACACTAGAGGAGCGATCCCCTGTGTGCCCAGCGCTGCAATAAAGGATCCCTGCTTCAGAGTCACCACCGACTTTTCGAGGCTTCAGCTCAGGAATGGCTTCATGATCAAGTCAGAACCCTCTTCCCTTCTCTCCAGGTTCTGATTTAGAAACGCTGCCACCCAAAGACACGGAAAAGGAAAAGCAGTTGGCAGAACAATTAGATTGCCCCCAAAATGATCTAGGCTGGTGGGTGACACCCCTGAAACAATTTTTGACTCCTTGTCCTGGTTTCAGCCAGGATAGAGTTAATTCCTTTCTAGCAGAGGATGGAATGTTTGGGAGTTGGGATGAGAGCAGTGCTGAGAACACAGGGATGTTTCGAGTTGTTGCCGAGCAATCAAGGACTTTTCAGTTGTTCATATTGCCCTACTAATGAGAAGGGAGGGGACCCAGCCAGGAGAGGTGACCTAAACTGGCCAAAGCGGGTATCCCATGCCAATGACATCATTCTCAACAAAGGGGGGCTGGTTTGGAGAGGAGCAGGCAGCTCCAGGACACATGGGGCTGAGGGCGGTCGGCTGTATGGCCTGAGCTTTGCGGTTCGGGGAGAAACCACATTGTATGTCACCAGTTTCATATTTTTTGCTATAAAGTCATGTTATTATTATCATATCTCTCTCTTTGCTGTCCCAGTAAACTCTCCTTATCCCAACCTGTGAGGTTTTGGTTCCTTGGGTGTGCTGGTTTAGGCCTGGCTGGAGGCCAGACGCCCACCAATGCTGCTCCATCACTCCCCTTTTCAGCTGGACAGGGGACAAAACAGATATTGGGAGGCTCAGGAGTGGAGATAAGAGCTGGGAGAGATCATTCCCCAATCAGTGTCACGGGCAGAACAGACTCAGCATGGAATAAAGGACAGAAAACTCTCTAATTGGTGGCACTGCCCTGCACCCCCAGTGACAGCAGAGTCAGGTGATGAGAAGTGTGACCAGATCTCAAAGCAGCTCCCCCCACCCCTCCCTTCTCAGCACACTGCACTTTAGTCAGGATTTAGCTTTCTTCTTCCCCCATTGTGGCACAAGGAGGGGCAGGGACTGGGGGAATGGAGTTTTTGGTCAGTTCCTGTGGTGGTTTGGCCCTGGCTACAGGCCAAATGCCCACCAAGCCCCTTGCTCATTCCCCTCTCCAGCCAAAAAGGGGAGAAAATAAGTATTGTGAGGCTTGGGACTTGAGATAAGGCCAGAGGGATCACTCTCCAATTAGTGCCATGGGCAAAACAGACTCAGCACAGAATAAAACAAAGTAACTTATTACTACTACAACTACACACCCAGTGAACCAGAGTTGGGTAATGAGAAGTGCATGTAGGTCTGAAAGCACCTTCCCCCCACCCCTCCCTTCTTTGCAGACTAAAACTTCATCACGATTTTACCCCCTTCTTTCCCCCCCAACATGGTGCGGGGAGGGGCAGGGGATGGGCAGTGGGGTTCTGGAATTTCCTCACAAGCTGCTTTCTTTCCCCAGATTTGAACATTTCTACTTCCTCCCACCCCTCCCTTCTTCACACACTTGACTTTAATCATAAATTTGTTCCCTTGTGCCCCTCCATTGCAGCACAGGGAGGGGCAGGGAATGGGGAATGGGGGTTTTTAGTCCGTTCCTCCCGAGTTGTTTTCATGGGGGTCCCCCCTTTGCGAGACATTCATATCCATGAGCTTCTGCAGCGTGAGTCCTCTCTATCGGGGAGCCATCTCCTCACCACAGGCCTCTCAGCAGGACTGCCTTCACAGGTGCAGACATTCAGGCCCAAACCCCCCCAGCCTGCCCCCCCCCCCCAGAGTCACAAGTGCCCCTGCAAAGCTGCTGAGGCGTGGATCAATCTCTTCACAGGGCATAGATGTCTCTGCTCCCTGCCCTCATCCATGCACTATGGGGGTACACCTGCTCCACCATGGTCTCACCACGAGCTGCAGGGGAATCTCTATTTCCACATTCTTCAACCCCCTCCCCTCTTCAGACCTGGCCTTGGTGTCCACACAGCTTGTTACATCTTCTCACTCCCTTCTCTGGTGGCAAAATGCCTCTGCCTGCAGATTTTTTCTCTGCTATATGTGATTCCCAGAGGTGTTGTGACCATCTCCAATTGGCTCGGGCCTGGTCAGCACCAACTTTGGCCTTGAATTGGCCCAGGTTTACAGTCTGGGGCTGGCAGAGACTCTTGCTGCTGCTTGCAGAAGCCATCTCAGCAGCACAGCTACACACAACTGTGACAGTTCCTCACAAGTTGATTTTCTTCTTGGCTGGAGGGACATTGAATCCTCACACCCTTCCCCTGCTGCACTGTGGGGTCCCACCCATGGCAGACAGTCCTTCAGAACTTCTCCAATGGGAGTCCTTTCCCACAGGGCTTCAGCTCTAACCCAGCTGCCCCAGCGTGGGTCACTGCTATGGGTGCAGTCATCAATCACAATGCCTCTCAGTCCCTCAGGCCCAGACCCCCAGGGCTCTCGGCCTTTTCTATGGGCTACAAAGGGACACCCACTCCACCGTGGGTTTCCCCAGGGGCTGCAGGGGCACCTTTCTCTCTGACACCTGAGGTGCCTCCTCCCCACCTTTCCCAGGCCTTGGTGCCTGCACAGCTCCTCACATCTCGGCCTTGGTCAGCAACGACTCAGGCCTTGAGCTGGCTGGTGTTTGCTCTGTGGGGCCTGCAGAGAGCTCCCCCTGCTCCAGTGTGAGGCCTCTCCATGGGCTGCAGGAGGGGTCTCGGCCTTGTCCATGGGCTGTGGGGGGACTCCTGCTTCACCATGCGTTTCTCCAGGGACTGCTGGGGCACCTCTTCCCCACCTTTCCCAGGCCTTGGTGCCTGCACAGCTCCTCACATCTCCTCACTCCCTTCTCTGGGGGCAACAAGCAGCTGTTTGCTTTTTTTTCTCCTCACTGTGATTCCCAGAGGCGCTGTGACCATCGCTGATGGGCTCGGCCTTGGTCAGCAACGACTCAGGCCTTGAGCCGGCTGGTGTTTGCTCTGTGGGGCCTGCAGAGAGCTTCTGGGGTCTCCTTGCAGCAACCATCCCCACAGCCCCCCTTCTCCACCAGAACCCAGCTACACAAAACTGCAACATTGGGTTTTCTTCTCCCTCCCTTCCTCCCTCCCTCATTTCCCCCCCCCCCCCCTTAAAGAACAAGCAGCTGGGTGGTGCCCAGCTCTCAGCTGGGCCAAAACCACGACACTCCTGAGAGAAGGATGGGAATTGTGCTTCCAGGACCACACCAAGAAATGCTTACAGGAGCAGATGCACTGGAGGCAGCTGCCACAAGAAATGGTTTGGGGCCCAAAGTCCAGAGTCTAGCAGATATTGTGGTAAAGAAATGTACCATCTACTGCACAAATAACCCCAAAACCAGCAAGGAGGTACTGGGAGGATTTGTGAAACAAGGACTAACACCTGGGGAATAGTGGCAAACAGACTGTTTGGAATGAACCTCAGTGTAACCAGTATCAACATTGATTGGTGGCAGCAGATACCTTCTGTGGTCAGCCAGGGGCTTTCCCTTGTCCTGCCAACAAAGCCAGAGAAGTAACTAACATCTCATTGAAAGAAATTATACCTGGAGTTGGTATTCCAGTGGGAATCTCCTCTGACAATGGGCCTCACATTATTGAAAAACAAGTACAGGAAATTTCCCAATGTTTGCAGATCAAGGGGGAGATTTTGCCATCCTCCCGGGAGGCCTCAGTCCCCTGGGAGAGTAGAAAGAATGAATCAGACTTTCAAAAGGCAAGTTTCTGAACTCTGTCAGGCAGCATGCCTTCAGTGGGCAGAGGCCATACCCATGGCTCTTTTGTGTTAAGGTGAGACATCCCTACAGAAGTGCTTGGACCTGGTAAACTTTCCTCCAGCTCTTCACCGTAACAGCAACCACTTGCCGTGGGCTTAGCTATTGAGCATAACCCTTTGGTGAGCGATGTGACCACATATCTTTGCAACTCCTTCCGCAGCCATCGGTAGCATGTGATTCTGTTATGAGCTAGGGAGCCTGCTTTGACAGGGGGTTAGACACAATGATCTCTTGAGGTCCTTTCAACCCCTACAATTCTGTGATTCTGTGTGACATTTGTGTTTGTGCTGCCAAGACAGGCTGGTGTCAGCAGAGCTGTGGTGTAGAGAATGTGACTGGGAGCACATTGGTCTGCAGGTTGCTGCCAGTTCCTGCCACACCACCAGAATCCCAAGCTCTCCTCAGTCATACTAATTAGTTGGGCTGGACAGAACTGCTCTCTGCATCCTTTATTCTCGGTGGAGCCACAGCAGAGTGTGACTTCAGCATTTGTGCTGTGGGGACAGGAAGGTGGCAGCTGGGCGATGGTCTGTGCAGGGGTGTGTGGACAGAGAGTGTTTGCTCCTTCCAGGGTGTCTGGTCAGGGACCTTCTTCTTCAGTGTCTCAAGGGATGGTAAGAAGGGGGGGGAGCCACAAGCAAGAACATGCAGTTCAATGTGTCTGACTGACAACTGATAAGGGAGGCAGTGGGTGGTGGGAACCAAGCCCAGTCAGTCCCTCTAATTAATGAGCGAGAGGGTGGGAAGAGTTATTCCAGTGAGGTTATTCCGGTCTGGAGAGATGGTCAGCTGGGAAACTAAGGGCAGATGGGGAACCAAACGCAAAATATACCAAGATGCAGAGCTGGCAGAGCAGACACAGGGACAGTGACAGGAAACAAGCCTCGACAATGTGACTGTGCGCTGCAGGAACTAAGGGCCAGTTACTGGTGAGACCTCTCTGTGTGTGTGTATGAAGGAAACTGGGGACAGCTACTGGGGTCATGCTGGAAGCCTAGGTGCCCCTGATCCGCAGTGTCAGATCAGTTGTCGAGGCAACAAGCAGTGGCGACAGCAGTCAGGTCAGCCCAGGGGCTGAGCAAGAGATGGGGCTGTACAGAGAGGTTCCTGAGATCAGGGCACCCCGTGCAGCTCCCTCAACCCACAGCAACAACCTGGAAGCTCGCCCAAGTTTCCCCTCCTCCGATGTCATGTCACAATGCTGCCGGCCCTGCCCTCTTCCAACCTTAAAGGAGTCCAGGAGAGCAGTCACTGCCCAACTACAGGGTGTAAACAGCTCAGCTCAGCTCAGCTCAGCGCTCAGCTCAGCGCTCAGCTCAGTGCTCAGCTAAATTGCTGTGGGAGTTTTATTGTGATTACTCCTGTAAAAACAGTATACGAGAAGACACCCAAAAATATACCTATTAGGGGAAATACACGGGATTTTTGGGACATAGCATACAAATTGGCAACAGGACAACTTATAAACTCATTTGGGTACTCAGAAAAGGACAACCCTTAAAATTAAGGAAGAGGGCAAGACCTGATAGGGAACCAGTGGTGCATCTTGGAAGGTCTGCCGAGGGTTGCAACCCCTTTGGGCTGTGACCACCAAACTTGGGGTGAGTTCCTAAACCGATGCTATGGTGAACAATTGCAGCCGATGTGTTGTGACTACCAGGAGGGGAAGGGTAAGCTCCCAAACATTGGTGTATCACACGGTTTATCATAACTATTTGGAATCCAGAGCAATGGAAACACCAAGATGTAAAAAACTGGACTTAAGATATATGGACCTGGAGGAGACCCATGTTGAAATCAAAGAAAGAACAAAAGAATCTGTGCAACATAGGCTGTTGTTTATCTCACTTTATCATGAAATTGGAACAGGAGTAAAGTATGAAATTCCCACAGTTGCTAAAAGTCTATTTGTAAATCTTGCCGAAAACATTGTCAAGTCATTGAATATAACTAATTGTAATATTTGTGGGGGACCTCATGGGCAGTGATTGGCTTACTAAAATTGGGATAATTGCATTTGGGATATGCGGAGGATTGTTAATAATTCCATGTTTAATACCTTGTTTTACCAGATTAATACACTCGGTTATACAGGGGGTGCAAATATTTGCGGTACTTGTTGACCCAGAACCAGGGAAAGAGAAAACCCATTCCCTGATGTGATATATGTCCATCTGATTCGTGCTAAAATGAAATAATGACGGGGCCACATAGTGAGATGTGATATTTTTGCACCCTTGTATGACCGGGGGCAGTGAAAAAAAAAGGGTTGGTGTGAGCAGTCCTGCACGGAGCCGTCTGCGGGAGGCGCATGAGCAGTTGCTGTTGCTAGGCCTAACAGCTTAACCTGAAGAAGCCTGTGAGCCTGTGAGAGGCGCTGGTGGGAGAACACAGACTAATCACAGGAAGAAGTTTCTCCTTCCAAAAAGTATATAAGCATGAACTGCACTGTTGGGTGTGCATCGTGATGGAGCGGAGACTCCTGTCCCACACTGCTCTGTCTGTGCACCATGGAGCTGTTTGCTTGCTTTTATTTGCTTAATAAATTGTTCAGTTTGGTTAAAATCCTTTTTGGGACACCCCTGATGATAATGAAGATCCAAAATTGATATCAATTTGGCAAGTGTTGAATCAATTGTGTCCTGTTCTGGGCTCCCTGGTATAAAAAGGACAGGGATCTCCTGGAGAGAGTCCAGAGAAGGGCTACAAAGATGATGGAGGGCCTGGAACATCTAGCTTATGAGGAAAGGCTGAGAGAGCTGGGGCTGTTCAGCCTGGAGAAAAGAAGACAGAGGGGGACCTAATTGGTGTTTACAAATATCTTAAGTATGGGGTGCAGGGGAAATTGCCTCAAACCTTGTTGCTAGCCAGAGTATCAACCAGCCACCAGATGGAGGGCATGAGCAGGAAGAAGTGCCTACTCTTGAACAGTATATAAACCGAAAACTGCAACTGTGTGGTGTGTGTCATGGTGGAGCGGAGACTCCTGGCAAACCCAGAGCTGTTTGTGCACTCAGCGCTGTTTGCTTGCCTTTGTTCATTTAATAAACTGTTAATTTCGATTATAACCCTATTTAGGACTCACTCATTGATTACACTGTGGAGGACTGGGTCTGAGAGACATTGTGATTCATTGCTGCCCGCCATAGCAGTGATCCTCGCCGGGACAGCTGATGAAGAGGTAAAGCCCTATGGGAAAGAACTCATGTTGGAGAAATTCTGAAGGACTGTCTGCTGTGGGTGGGACCCCATGGTGCAGCAGGGGAAGGGTGTATGGAATGAATACCACCCCCCTGCCTTGCTGGCCAAGAAGGAAACCAACTTGCAAGGAACTGACCAAAGCCTCCGTTTTTCCCAATCCCTGCCCTCCCATGCCACAATGGGAGGGAAGAAGGGAGTGAAATCATGACTAGAGTGAAGTCTGCTAAGAAGGGAGCCAGGGGCGTGGGGGAAGGCAGTGGGGAGGTAGAGGTGTTTTAAGATCTGGAAAAGGAAAACAGCTCATGAAGAAGTGACCGAGAACCCCATTTCCCCAGTCCCTACCGCCCTCTGCTACGATCAGGGGGAAGAAGGGAGCAAGATCATGTCTAAAGGGAAGTCTGCTTAGAATGGAGGGGGGAAGGTGCTACTGAGAACCCCATTTTCCCCAGTCCCTGCACCCCAGTGCCACAACGGGAGGGAAGAAGGGAGCATAATCCTGACTAAAGTCTGCTAAGGAGGGAGGGGTGGGGGAAACTGTTTTAAGATCTGTTTGCACTTCTCATTATCTGACTCTGGGTTTCTCTGTGTGTGTAGTGTAATGAATTAGTTTTCTTTCCTTCACTCTGCATTGACTCTGTTTTGCCCATGTCGTTGATGACAGGATAATCTCTCCCTGTCCTGACACTGATTCTTAAGTCTCACAATATATATATTTTTTCCCCTGTACAACTACAAAGGAGAGTGATAGACTGAGTTTGGTGGGCATCTGTCCTCCAGCCAGAGATAAACCACCACAGTCAGCAACGACTCTGGCCTTGAGCCGGCTGGTGTTTGCTCTATGGGGCCTGCAGGGAGCTTCTGGCTGCTCCTTGCAGCAGCCACCCCTGCAGCCCCCCTTCTCTACCAGGACCCAGCTACACAAAACTGCGACATTTAATCTTTGGTGTAAACCTAGTGCAATGTTACTACTCTGTGTAGATGGGAATGCTGTGCAGGGGGTTGCTGTGGGTGCCAACAGGGACCCCTGGGTGGGGGGAGAAGGGACCCATGCTGGGTCTCTGCAAGCACACCCCCTTTTCCTGGATCAGGCATCCCTGGGAATCTGCTCAGCATCCCACTTCCCGGCTGATGGAAGTCCTCGAGCCCTCAGCTCACTTTGAAGTGTCACCAAAGCAATTCCCATCATTCCCTCGGGTGCCAGAGCCCATTCCCATGGTCCCAGCATGATGACTTGTGCAACACAGAATCACAGCATCAGAGACTGGTCTGGGTTGGGAGGGACCCCAAGGGTCCCAGAGCTCCAACCCCCTGCCACAGGCAGGGACACCAACCTCAGGCCTGGAGCTACACAAGGTTGCCCAGGGCCCCATCCAACCTGGCCTTGAACAATTCCAGGGACAGGGCATCCACCACTTTTCTGGGCAAAGAGATCCTTCTGGATGGCTCCTTTCCTTCTGGTGTGTCAACCACCCCACTCAGCTTGGTGCCATCCCCAAGCTTGCTGAGGGTGCACTCAATTCCATCATCCATGTCATTGATAAAGATGTTAAAGAGAACCTGTCCCCAGACAGACCCCTGGGGGACACCGCTTGTCACCGGCCTCCAGCTGGACATAGAGCCATTGACACCACCCTTTGGCTACAGTCTGTTGACCAGTTTCTTATCCACTGGATGGTCCATCCATCAAATCCACATCTCTCCGCTTTAGAGGTAAGGATGTGGTAGGGGACTGTGTCAAAGGCCTTGCACAAGTAGATGACATCCTTCAGTTGCTTTCCCTTTATCCACAGATACTGCCACTCCATCCTTGTCTCTAGCTTGTAAAGACGCGGACTTGAGGGATGGGCGGTGGGTGAGGAACTGGCTGGATGGTCGCACTCAAGAGAGTTGTGGTCAATAGTTCAATGTCCAAATGGAGTCCAATTAGGAGCTGTGTTCCTCAGGGATGGAGAGAAGCTGGAAGGCAGAAATCCTTCCTGGGGAGGGGGTAGGCCCTGGGGAGTGCCCAGAGAAGCTGGGGCTGCTCCGGGATCCCTGGCAGAGTTCAAGGCCAGGTTAGATGGGGTTGAGGGCACTCTGGGCAAGGGGAAGTGCCCCTGCCCATGGTACGGGGTACTGGTGGGGGGTCAGAAGCCCCTGCTCACCCAAACCAGGGGTAAGAGGAGCAGGTTGGAGAGGTTTCCAGCTAAGAGCCCCAAGCCCTGCACGTCCCCTGCTGCCCTTCGCCCCGGTCATAGGTAGCTGCTTTCCCAGCAGCTCCTGAGTCCGGGCCAGGATTTGTTGCTCGGTGGGGGTGCACAGGGCTGTGCTGCCTGGCTCAGGTCTAACACAGGAAGCTGATGCCAAGGTTCACTTTCTCACTCTGATAAAAACGCAGCCACATTTCCAGGAAAACTTGCATTGTCCTTTCTGCCACAACCCTGTTATCAGGTGAGAGGACATAAAAAGGGAAGGTGGGCTGGGCTGATACCAGTGAGCTGAGAGCGCCTGAGTGAGACGGTAGGACCTTGCTGATGAGCTCCGGGGTTGGGGGAGTGGGGCTTTGGCACCGAGCAGGGGCCTTGTTAAGTCTTCTGCATGGTGTTTCATGTGTTTTCCCATTGCTTGAGAGGCACCAGGGAAGGACAAAAGGGGCTTTAGGGCAGCAGGTGAATTGCCTGTGTTCTGAGTGTGGGAGGGAGGAAGCGGCGTCTGCCCGCCAGCGTGTTTCTGGAAGTTTGGCGGGCTCAGTGAGCGTGGGAAGGGTCGAGCTGAGAGAGAAGGAAGGAGGCAGAAGGGTGAGGAGCTGGTGGGGAAGGAGGCGGTGTCTGGGGGGTCTTTGTGGGCAGCTGGATGTCTGCAGAGGTGCAAAGCTGCCTCTGAGAGCTGTGGGAGGGCGGGACAGGGAGCGAGGCCTTTGCAGGGCCTGTTCCCTGCTCCGCCCAGCCGGCTGCATGCTCATGCCATGCAATCAAACTGGGTGGAAGGAGGAGAAAGGGGAGATGTTGGCAGCTGTGGCGTTGGCAGTTGGGCATCTGCCCCAGGATGGGAGGGAGGGAATGAACAGCCCGCTGTGCTCTGTGAGCACACAGCTCTCCTTCGCTCGATAAACTCTCCTTGTCTCTACCCAGGAGTTCTTCTGGCTTTTGCTTTTCCACTTCTCTGGCATGTCCTGCTGGCAGGAGTGCACCAGCTGCTGGTGGGGGCTGAGCTGCTGTTGGGAGCCAGCCCCTGCCGTGTTTCTCTCCTTCACTTCAGGGGCTTGAGCTTCACCCACAGCAGCGGTTGTGCGATTGGCCTGGGGTAACTCAGCAGCAGCTAAACCAGCCCCCACCAATCCACCCAGTCCTATAGGGAGCATGATGCTGTGTGGTATGGGGTATCCCTCAGTCAGCAGTATGGGATATCCCTTGGCCAGTGGGCATTTTCCGCTCCCATCTCCTTGGGCACTTCCTCCCTGGCAGGGCGCTGGGAGCTGAAAAGTTCTTGGCTCAGTATAAGCAACAACTAAAGCATCAGTGCATCACCAACGCTATTCCTGCCCTAAAACCCATCCACAGCTGCTGCGAGGAAGCAAATGAGCTCTGTCTCAGGACCCCAGCTGGGTCCTGGGGGAGGATCCCTGTTCTGGAGGATCCTTTAAAAATCACAGTCAGATTGAACTTTGACTTCATGGCTGGGCTTGGCCTTCCGCCCCATCATGTCGTTATGGTGTACAGGCACTACAGTCCGGACCCAAGGCACCTTCTGGGCACCTTCTGCTGTGTGCAGAGAGACTGAAAGCAGGAGATTGGTACTTTGGAAACTGTCCCTGGGCTACCATACACCATGGGTATGTGGGTTTAAGTCCCAGGTGAAGCCCCTGGCCTGGTCCCCATCCAAAACAGGCCTGGAGGAGTCTTTGCTGCCTGTGTGATCATCACTGGTGGAGAAGTGCTGTCCAGAAAGTGGAACCCTTACCTGGTGTGCAGTAGGACAGGCTCCACTGCTCCCTGGAATGGATCCTTCATGTTGGTGGGTTGCAATCTCCTGAAGGTCTGGTCGTCTTTTAGGATTTGGGACTTTTCATTCCTTGTTTTTTTCTTCCTGAACTCTTGAGGTGGTCCTTATCTTCTTCTTAACCCTCCAGGCCTGCTGTCTCGGCTGAGCTGGGGGCCTGGGTTGCCTGTGTTGTCTGGCAAGTCGAGCATCTGACCCGGAGGAGCATCTGCTGTGAGGTGAGATCCATCAGACCCCACATCCATCGAGCATGTTGTCTAAATGTTCACTGGAAAAGCTAAAGGCTCCAAAAGGGTCCAAGAGCCCAGTCACAAGCACCTGGGCTCAATACCTGTGCTGGTAAGGGCCTTGGGTCGTTGGTGGGACAAAACCTGAGCGCAAGGGGGAGTTCTGTGCACTGAACGAATCTCTCTGGTACACCATGGCCCAACTGGCCAAAGGGGGTATTCCATGCCAATTTCATGATGCTCAGCATAAAGGGGGGCTGGTGGAGAGAGGGGCAGGCAGCTCGACGACACACAGGTTTGGGGACGGTCCACTTTCAGGATGGCTCTGAGCTGTAGTGCCTGAACTGTGCTGTTCAGTGAGAAACTGCATTGTGTGTCAGTAGTTTCCTATTTTTTGCTATAAAATCCTGTTATTACTATTATATCCCTCTCTCTGCTATCCCAGTAAGCTCTCCTTATCCCAACCTGCGAGGTTTTGGTTCCTTGGGTGTGCTGGTTTAGGCCTGGTTGGAGACCAAACGCACACCAATGCTGCTCCATCGCTCCCCTTTTCAGCTGGACAGGGGAGAAAACAGATGTTGTGAGGCTCAGGAGTGGAGATAAGGGCAGGGAAAGATCATTCCACAATCAGTGTCACGGGCAGAACAGACTCACCACGGAATAAAGGAAAGGAAACTCCCTAATTGATGGCACTGCCCTGCACCCCAGTGACACCAGAGTCGGGGGATGAGAAGTGGGGCCAGATCTCAAAGCAGCTCCCCACAGCCCTCCCTTCTCAGCAGACTGCACTTTAGTCAGGATTTCGCTCCCTTTCTCCCCCCCGCATTGTGGCACAAGGAGGGGCAGGGACTGAGGGAATGGGGGTTTTCAGTCAGTTCCTCACAAGTTGGTTTCCTCCTTGGCTGGTTGACATTCCTTCCTCACCCCCTTCCCCTGCTGCACCGTGGGGTCCCACCCAGGGAAGACAGTCCTCCACAAACTTCTCTAATGTCCGTCCTTTCTGTCGGGGTGCCATCTCCTCACCACTAGCCTCAATGCAGCTCCTTTCTGTGAAGTGCTCACCGTCATGCCCAGTGGCAGGGGAGCAGTGGGGTCCCTGATCATCCAGACTAGGGGGAAGAGGAGCAGGTTGGGGAGGTTTCCAGCTAAGTGCCCCAAGTCCTGCCTGTCCCTCGCTGCCCTTCACCCCAGTCAGTGGTAGCTGCTTTCCCAGCAGCCCCTGAGCCCGGGCCAGGATTCGGGTTCTCGGTGGGGGTGCACAGGGCTGTGCTGCCTGGCTCAGCTCTAGCACAGGAAGCTGATGCCAAGTTTCACTTTCTCTCTCTCTGTTAAAAACCCAGCTGCATACCCAGGAAGGCTTACATCATCCTTTCTGCCACAACCCCACTATCAGGCAGGAGGACATAAAAAGGGAAGGTGGGCTGGGCTGAGACCAGTGAGCTGAGAGCGCCCGTGGGAGACAGTAGGATCTTGCTGATGAGCTCTGAAGCTGGGAAGCCGGGGTTTGGCACCGAGCAGGGGCCTTGCTAAGTGTTTGTGTTGTGTTTCATGTGTTTTCCCATCGCTCTAGAGGCGTCAGGGCTTTAGGGCAGCAGGTGAATTGTCTGGGCTCTGAGCGTGGGATACAGAAGCTGCCTCTTCCTGCCAGTGCGTTTGCAGGAGCTCGGTGGGGCCGGTGTGTGCTGGAAGGGTCGAGCTGAGAGGTAGGAAGTAGGCAGAAGGGTGAGGAGCTGGTGGGGAAGGAGATGGTGTCTTGGGGGCTTTGGGGGCAGCTGGATGTCTGTAGAGGTGCAAAGCTGCCTCTGAGAGCTGCGGAAGGGCAGGATGGGGAGCAGGGTCCTTTGCAGGGCCTGTTCTGTGCTCCTCCCAGCCAGGAATGATCCTGCCTGCCCTATGCACCACCCAGCCCCTTGTTGAGTCAGAAGGGGTGTGCTAGCCTAAAGCCTCTCCGTGCTGGGGTCTGTGAGGGTCTGCAGGGCTGTGCATGCTCCTGGTGCTGCTTCTCTGTTCTGGAGACAGGAAATCCAGTTGGGATGTGTGGGAGAGAAACCTGGGAGGTGGGTTGGGAGAGGCAGCGGGATGTGGGATATAGAGGGACCAGGAGGTGGGAAGGCAGCCCTGCAGTTGCTGTCTGGGCCTCAGAAGCAGAAATATATACTCTGGGGATCATCCCAGTAGCCACCTTTCCCATGCCATGCAGATTATTGGGGTGCAGAGGAGATAGGTGCTGGGGTGCAGTCCTCAGGCTGGCGGCACGGAAAGCTTGGGTAGTGGCGCCTACCTCGTGCACCACTTGTTAAAGATGGGGCAGCTCTGGGTAACGTGGCATTCACGGAACATCCTGCTCTGTCCCCAAGCCTGGGAGGAGAGATTTTCCTTTTCCTTTCCATGAGGGTGGGATTCACCTCTCCCAGCCTCTCCTGCGCTCAAACCTCCCCACCCAAAGTCGCTGGAGCAGTCCCTCCAAGGCACGAGCACCTCCAGAGCCCAGTTCCTCTGTGGCAGGGCTGGGGAAAACACTCCTGAGGGGGCTGTTCTGGTGAAGCAGGGCGCAGGCAGGCCCATGGCTGCTTGTGCCACGGGCCTCACGCTTCCCTCTTTCACTTCAAGGAGGAAAGCGATCCCGAGTCACTCTGTCAGCACGCTTTGGGGTTCTCTGTGTGCACAGACACAATTGCATGTGGCTTCTTCTGCATTCTTGAAGAAATCTGAACTGTGCTGGGGCCTCAGAGCGTGCCAGGGTACCAGTTCAGGGTCTGGCAGGGCTGGTGTTCCCCATTGAGCTGTGTGGTGCTGTTTTGGGTATCTGAGGCTGAAACAGCATCAGTAACGGGGAAACGGGTGAGGAGTCAGGAGGGGACAGAGCTGGGACCTGAACGCAGCACGTCTTCATGCCGTGCAATCAAAGCTGCTTGGAAGGAGGAGAAAGGGGAGATGTTGGTGGCTGTGGCGTTGGCAGTTGGGCATCTGCCCCCTGGTGGGAAGGAGGGAATGAACAGCCCGCTGTGCTCTGTGAGCACACAGCTCTCCTTCGCTCAATAAACTCTCCTTGTCTCCACCCAGGAGTTCTTCTGGCTTTTGGTTTTCCTCTTCTCTGCCCTGTCCCACTGGCAGGAGTGCACAACCTGCTGGTGGGGGATGAGCCGCTGGTGGGAGCCAGCCCCCACCATGTTTCTTTGCCTCACTTTGGGGGCTTGAGCTTCACTCACAGCAGCGGTTGTGCGATTGGTGCAGTTTAACCCTGGCGTGGGGTAACTCAGTGGCAGCTCAACCAGCCCCCACCAATCTGCCCAGCTCTGTAGGGAGCATGATGCTGTGTGGTATGGGATATCCCTTGGCCAGCACTACGGGATAACCCTTGGCCAGTGGGCATTGTCCCCTCCCATCTCCTTGGGCACCTCCTTCCAGGCAGGGTGCTGGGAGCTGAAAAGTCCTTGGCTCAGTATAAGCAACAACTAAAGCATCAGTGCATCACCAAGGTTATTCCTGCCCTAAATGCCAACCACAGCCACTGCGAGGAAGGAAATGAACTCTATTCCAGAACCCCAGCTGGGTCCTGGGGACGATCCCTGTTCTGGAGGATCCTTTAAAAATCACACTCAGATTGAACTTTGACTTCATGTCTGGGCTTGGCCTTCCTCCCCATCATGTCATTATGGTGTACAGGCACTACAGGCCTGTCCCGAGGCACCTTCTGGGCACCTTCTGCTGTGTGCAGAGAGACTGAAAGCAGAAGATTGGTACTTTGGAAACTGTCCCTGGGCTACCATACACCATGGGTATGTGGGTTTAAGTCCCAGGTGAACTCAGTGGCCCTCTTTGGTACCAAACTGAATTGAGACAGGGACAGTTGCCAGGTTTGTAGGACAGTGTTAAAAAACAAAGGAAAAACAGTGGAAAGGACCATGGACAATGGGAGCATCAGCTACCTTATGGTCACCAGTCAAGGACCTTTCGGATGCATGTGAGATAATAAGCCATGGGGGAAGCCATAAACAGAACCACACAGGGACACAAAGTGGATAGACAGGGGATCCCAGAGACAATGCCAAAGGCCCCAAGTCACTAACGATGGGCCAACAGGATACTCCAGGTGCAGCTTCAGACAGAGACAATGGATTTTTCCCATCCATTGGAGTGGGAATGATGTGTGTCCCACATTTTAGCTACCTAAAATGTGGCTGTAGTGAGGTAGGGTTGGTCTCTTCTCGCTGGCAGCCAGTAACAGGACAAGGAGAAATGACCTGAAGTTGCATCAAGGATGCTTGGGTTGGATATTAGGAATGATTTCTGTACTGAAAGGGCTGTCAGAGACTGGCCCAGGCTGCCCAGGGAGGGGCTGAGTCACCATCCCTGGAAGCGTGTAAAAGAAGAGTAGGTGTTTCACTTGGTGACATGGTCTGGTGTTGGGCCTAGTAGGGCTGGAGAGACAGTTGGACTTGATGATCTTGAAGGTCTTTTCCAACCAAAACTATTCCATGACACTATGAAATAAAGTCTGTTTTCCTCTTCCACAGCCATGGATTCACAGGCAGACATGCCAGAGGATGATGAAAAGGCTAAAAACCTACTGGCAGAAGCATGTGAGAAGGAAGGACTGGATGCTAGATACTGGCTCCCCAAACTGTCTGAGGTACTGGGAGTCAAGTCCAGAGAAGCCTTAGAATGTCTGCAATGTGAAGACTACCTTAAGCTGGAGTGCAAAGTACAGTACTCCTGGGAAAAAAAGGCGCTCCGAAAACTCCTAAAACTAACAGACAACAAAGAAAGTTTGGAGGAGCTGCAGAAGCGCTTGGACATTATGAAGCTGAGACAAGAAGAGGCCAAGCTCATCCAGGAGGAGCTGAAAGCAATGCACAACTGCCACAAGCACAGCAATGATGCTATAAGCCAGAAAGAGGAGGCTCTGTGGCAAGACATGGAGATTCCCAAAGAGTACAGGGCCTCACCAGAGAAGCCCTTGGGGCAGGTGCTGGAGAGCATCCAGAAGCAGCTGGAACAGCAGGAGTCCTCAGTGGGCAAAGGTGAGAATGTCCCTGACACAGAGGTCCTGAGGCGGGCGTCGGGGGGGCTGGCCCTGCAAGGCATTTACAGAACCAGCAACCTTGAGGATGTGCTGGCAAAGCGAGACCAGCTCATCAGGGTTCCCGAGGGATTGAAGCTCGCTGGTCCAGAGCAAGGGTCGCTGCTTGAGAGGAAGGAGTTCTCCTCCTCTGAAGCAGAAGCTGCTTTCACCAAGTCCATGGAGCAGCTGGGGTTCAGCATCAGCGTTTCTGCCAAGGCTGGGTTCTGGGGGTTTAATGCTGAAGCTGGTGTAGATCACAGCAGATCCTCAAAATCAGAGAACACCCACCGGTCTCGCTCTGAGAGAAGCTACATTTGCACCACCAAGTACCGGTACATCCCTCTGGCTTCCTGCTACTTCCAAAAGCATCAGCTTCGCCTCTCGGATGTTGCCCTGCGGGAGCTGCAAGAGCTCGAGCAGCTTTTGAGCATTACCCCGGAAGCAGACAGGCCCAACATGCTGAAGAGCAGGTGCGCAAGCTTCTTCAGCAGGTTTGGGTCCCACGCAAACCAGGGTCCCCTGCACTTTGGGGGGATATTCTGGTGGAAAGCATCTATAGAAGGATTCAGAGCTGAGCATCGGGAAGAGATGAAGCGTCAGGCATCGGAAGCGCTGAACAGCTACGTCAGGGCCAGCTACAGCGGCTTTATTGTCAAGGCGGGAGGGGGCATGGATGTTTCCAAATCCAGCTCATCAGCTTTTTCTGAAGCAAGAGATGGAATGAGTGCCCACACAGCGGTTCAGCTCTACGTGACCAACACAGGGGGCCCATCAGAGACGGATTCTCTTCACGAGTGGAGACTGGGGCTTGTAGCTAATAACACAACCTGGTGTGTTATTGACCGAGGCTTCCAGCTGATCCCAGTGTGGGATATAATCCTGTCCAACCACAGCAGTGACTTTAAGTCCATCTATCAAATGAGCAGCAGCCTCAGGGCTGCGTATGAAGCGCTGACGAATCACCATGTCGGCACCATGTTTGGAGAGGACCTGGTCAGTGTGCTGAGAGAGGCCAAAGAGTTCATGGAGTGCGTGAAGTCCTGGGAGGTGATGGTGGATGAAAGAAAACTGCTCACCTTGATAGAGTTCAAACAGAATCTGAATGAGAAAACCAAAACCCATAGTGTCTGGATCAACGTGTGCCTGTCGGACAAAGCGCTCCAGGAGATCCTGGCCAATACTGTCATGTATTGCACGAGGTCACCCCCAGAAAACATCACCTACATCAAGTGTCTATTGAGGTGCCTCCTGTATCCTCGTATTTACTCTGCCAAGGTCTTCCCCAGGTCTTCCTCCATTATGCAGTGGATCTTCCATACTGACCATACACTTCCTGAAACTGCCAGTGATTCTGACCTTGAAGATCTCACCAAGACGATGCTGCAAATGAAGGAGCACATCCAGGAAGTCACCTATGCATCGGAAACCTCTGCATCTGCCATTCACGAAGCAAAGATAAAAGCCACCTTGACCACGGGCCTAGCTCTTTATTCCTTACTGCAGTTTCTCCAGGAAAGGGCCCAGAAAGACATAGAACTGTTGGTGCTCTTAATTACAACCAGTACGGGATACCAGGTGGAAAGCAACACTTTTCAGTGCCTCCTTGGGTACCCAGAAATTGACTTCATGATAAATGAAATGCAAACAGGGCATCAGGAGTACCTGAGCCTGAAGGAGCAAGATGTTTACAGAGCTCAAGCCTTCCTGCTGCTGCTGGGTCTAACTGTAACACCAGAACATAAAGAGGTGTCCTATCAGCAGAAGATTAAGCGTTTAGCTTTCATGGAAGATCAGATGAAAGACTTTTGGTCCACAGAGATAAAAACTCTCCTTGGGAAGCACGGTGCCTGCAAAGACTGGGAAAGGCTGGAAAGGGACTTGAATTCCTTCATCAGTGGGAGGTTGGATGAAACATGTGACAATCAGAAGGAAAACAGTATCATCAAGGACATGGAAGACACTTTTCAAAGAATGGAACCTTCCAGTCGGTCCCAACCCACATCAGATGGCAGCAAATCCAGAGCAGCCCCGGTCATTGCAAACCAAGAGTTCCTCCACTTGCTTAAGCGCCTCGGCCTGGAAAGTCACTACCCAAGAAAGATGGGGACAGAAGATTTCCACATCATATACAAGACATCTTTACACAACAGCCAGCCCAGCAAGGAAAATGAGCTACCCTTTTACTTCTTGCAAAAGCTACTAACTGTGGATTGTCGGGTGAGGTACCTGACTTGCAAGGACGAGAACAAGCCAGAACCTGCACGTGTGCCCAAGACCACACCGCAAGAGCATGAAGCCGCTGATTCTTTTGACGACTTCTTCACTGAATGGCAGGAAGAAGCCTGTGGATCTGCAGCCCGGGAGAGTCACGTGCACCCCATGGACCTGCAGATGGCAATTTTTCATTGCGCTGATGATTTCATGAGACAGTACATTTCAACAAAGCTTGCTTTCTGCCAGTTTGCGCTGCCTCTCCTGGTACCGAACCCGTGCACTTCCCAGATAGAGTACCCCCTCTGGGCCCTCAGCCAAATCAAAAAGAGCTGGAAAGGGGCTGAGAAGGTGGGAGAGGAGACCAGGATTAACAGTTACAAAAACAAACTCATGTACCAGGCAGAGACACCCATCGTGTCCTTCATTCGGATTGGCAGCTCTCCCTCCTCTTCCAAGTCTCAGATCCTGAATGCCCTGCTGAGCAAACAAAAACACGACACCTTTTTCCACCGACATTGCAAAGGCAGCACCAAAGACTGTCTGCTGATGAAAGGTGTTGTGGAGATCTCCTGGTACTGTCCCCGGGGTAGCGACGATGACAGCTTTGGCTGCTGTGTTGCTTTCTGTAACCTGCACGGAGATGCAAGGGACCATGAAGAACAGCTGCAGTTTCTACAGGAGATATCTGCAGTGAACGTGGTTCTTGTCTCTGAGACTGATCAGAGTGACAAGAAAGGGGTGAAAATGTTACATGACCTGTGGCAGTCGCCAAGGCCTTTGGTTTGTCTTTTCAGTGAAAAAGAGAACGTCCCAGCTGGCCGATCCAGTCAAAACATAAAAATAGGGATCAAGAACAGAAATGAGGCAGAATTGATGGCTGAGCTGACAAGAACAATCAGGGATCTCCTGGAAGGGTCTAACATGCGTTTCAGTCTGGATGCCTGCCTGGACAAGGCTCGCAAGCACGGGTTCTTAGTCGATGAAGATACAAAGGAGTGTGTGAGAGCCAAAGGAAAGGCAAAGGAGCTGGTGAAGCTTCTGAAGAAAGAGAAGTTGTTTGAGATCAAATCCCAGCTGCTGCCTCTTCAAGGAAAACTCTGGCACACGTGGTGCAAAAAGGACAAAGAACTCACTCGCTTGCAGGAAAAGGGGAACAAGAGCATTGAGCATCATCAGAGTCAAATTGAATCAGAGAAGTCGGCAATAAGAAAGAAGCAACTAGACACAGCGTTCCCCCTCAATCAGCTGATGAGACCAGTCCTTAGATTTCTCCAGTCACAGCCAGCGGATACCAAGAAATACTTCCTGCAGTGGATGAAGATCTTTATGGATGACCTGACCTCTGATCACCTTCATGAACTGAAGAGACAATATCACCTGTTATGGTCTCAAATCCTGGCAATAAAGAAAAACAAAGAGCAAAGCAACCTGAAAACCTCATTGCTGAGAAGGTTAGATGTCCTCTCCAATGAAATCAATGATTCCTCCCTTGTCTTTGAGCATGTTATGAGAGAGGTAGGGCAGATTTATGAAGCTCTGGAATCAATGAACTCAAAGGATAAATGTATTGTCAAGCTTCCTGAGATTGCAGCTGATCTGATGGTTTCAGGGTATCCCATTGAGCTGATGGATGGCGATGCTTCTTACGTACCGTTGCGATGGGTTGGAGCAATCTTTGACAAGTTAATTGAGAAGCTAGGGGACAAACGAGTATTTGTTCTTTCAGTGCTTGGCATCCAGAGTACAGGGAAGTCAACCCTGTTGAATGCCATGTTTGGCCTTCAGTTTAAGGTCAGTGCAGGGAGATGCACCCGGGGAGCGTTTATGCAGCTAATTAAAGTGGATGAGAAGCTGCAGCAGGATGTGCACTTTCATTACATGCTTGTTGTTGACACAGAGGGGCTTCGTGCCATGGAGATGGTCAATAAGCAATCCCTTAATCATGACAACGAGCTGGCCACCTTTGTCATTGGCATCGGCAACATGACTCTGATCAACATCTTTGGAGAAAACCCTTCAGAAATGCAGGATGTGCTTCAGATTGCTGTGCAGGCTTTCCTGAGGATGAAGCAAGTAAATCTTTCTCCAAGCTGCCTGTTTGTGCACCAGAATGTGGGAGAAATCACCACCAAGGAACAGAACATGGAAGGACGAAGGCTTCTGCAGGAGAAGCTGGATGAAATGACCTTGACAGCCGCCCAGCAGGAATTCTGTGACGCTTCCTGCTTCAGTGACGTCATCCGCTTTGACGTGAACACCCACATTCATTACTTTGCTCAGCTGTGGGAAGGAAACCCCCCAATGGCACCACCCAATCCCACCTACAGCCAGAACGTCCAGGAATTAAAGAGCAAAATTCTCCAAGCTGCCGAGAAGGAGTCACAGGGCAGCATTTTGAGGCTCTCAAGCTTGAGTGTCCGCATCAGGGACCTCTGGAATGCTTTGCTGAATGAAAACTTCATTTTCAGCTTCAAGAACTCAGTGGAGATTGCTGTGTACAAGAAACTGGAAACCGCCTTTAGCCAGTGGACCTGGCAGCTGAGGAGTCACATCTTGGACTTGCAAATGAAACTGGACAATAGAATTCGGAATGGGGACTTGCAGCAAGTCACCACAGAATACCTTGAGCTCCAAGTGCAAGAGACAAGTGATGCCATCATGCAAGCCATGGAGAAGTATTTCAGCAAGGACAAAGACTGCGAGATACTGGTCCAGTGGAAAACCAGCACAGAACTGAAGCTGAAAGAACTAAAAGAATCTCTTCTACTTGAAACGAGAAAGAAGTGTGAGAATCTCATTGAACTAAAGAAGAACCAGAGTAAACTGGATGAAAGGAAGTCAGAATATGAAAACGAGCTCCTGAAAAGGAGCCGTGAGCTGGCTCTGTCTCTAAAAGGCCAGAGACTAAGTGAAAGAGAACTGAGAGACAACTTTCTTTCTCTCTGGGCAAGATGGATTGCTGAAGTCTCCTCTACAGCTCCGCCTCTGGAACAGGTTGATATCGATGTGGAAATAGAAGATGTCCTTCTAGATCACTTTAAGGAGCCCAACTTGCATGACCGAATCAGGACATTTCCCAAATACAGAACATTTTCTGTTGACTTTGAAAGACATGTTGCCAAGAAAACACGCTGGGGAATCTTGCCAGTGAATTTTGATGCTGCTGACAAGAGCAACATAAACCACATTACAGATAAGATCACAGAGTGTGTGTGTGAAAACATTGATAGGAAGGAAAAGGAGAAAAGGGATTACAGTCGAAGTTTTATTCACGAAATATTAAATGAAGTGCAGGAAGGTATGGACTCGGTCCCTAGCAATGCAAGCTACTGTTTCAATAAAGATTACCAGATAGATCTGTCACTGTTCCTGTGCAGAATAGCAGCAGAAAGGTTTAAAGCCATGCACATGGCATTCAGAAAAGCAAATGATCTGACCATCTACCTGGAGAGCAAGAGAGAAGATTTCTTCAAGTGTTTCCAGATTTCCTGCCAGGGAGCCACTTCTATCACCACATTTGCTGTTTTCCTGTGTGACAAGATTGGCCCAGCTCTTCACAATGCAGTCTATGAGAAGACAGCTCTTGACATAGCTCGAGACATGACGGGTAAAGTCCTGGATTTCAGAGGCAATCGATCCTCTCTGGAAGCTTGCATTCTGAGATACCTGGCAGAAGAAGAAAATTTTGAGAAATTCCAGGAGTACCTGAATCACCCAGGAGGGTTTTTGTGGAATTACATTGACATGCGTGTTCGTAGGTACTGTTTAGATGAGAACAGGAGGCTGGAGAAGTTCTTAGATGACTCCCTTAACCACTACTATGAAAGCATCCAGAAAGCTGTGTTTACCTCAACCAACATTGTCAAAGACAGACAAGACAGAGATGACAAAATCTCTCTGTGGTTGGATGAGTTTTGCAGCGCTCTTGGAGAGGTGCTAAGCCTGCCCAGAAGGGACCTGAAGGGCGTTGAGCACCAGGAGGTAACAGACATAGAGTTCCTGAATAATGCCGTGACTGAAGCCCTGACTCCCCTGAAAGACAAGCTCAAGGAAGAGTTTGCTAGTGCTCATATGAACTCATTTGAAAGGCCGCCTCACACAATCCTGGCCAAGCAGTTTGGAGGTTGTTTGGAGCAGTGTCCCTTTTGTGGAGCTGTTTGCACAAACACCATGCCAAATCACGATGGAGACCACCAGGTTCGCTTCCATCGTCCACAAGTATTGACGGGACAGCAGTGGCGTTACACAAACCATCTGTGCATTGATATTTGTTCCAGTAGCGTTGCAAGCGACTGTAGATTCCGGATCGGTGCAGACACATGGATCCCCTACAAGAGATACCGGGATGCAGGACCTCCCTATTCCAATTGGAAGATTACTCCTGATACATCAGTGCAGAAGTACTGGAAATGGTTTGTGTGTCATTTCAGGTCAGAGCTAGAAAATCTGTACAATGGGAAATTTAAAGGCAGAGGAGAAATCCCTGCTCTGTGGGAGAAAATCAGGAAGCAGGAAGCACTGGATGAACTGGAGAAGCTTTAGGCCAAGGGGGAAGAAATGCAACTGCTTTGCCTTTTAGAACATAGGAGAAGTCTATCTACAAAATATTGTTGTTATAATGGCTACGTGAAGAAAGCAGTATCTAATCGCTTATGGAGCTGTGTGAAACCAAGTGTGCTATTCCTGCCATCGCTCTGAAACCACCACTGCTTGGAAAGACAATGCTTACGTTCAGCTGAGACAGGCTGCTGGACGAGCCTTGGACTTACCTGACTTCCCAAGGAAAGCATGGAACTGCCCCTCTTTGACTGTCTGTGGTATACGCTAATCAGGGTGGCTCTGGAGCTCTTCAGAAGATTCTCTGGCTCCAGGTGGTGGAGAGACTGTACCTTCTCAAGAGACCGAAGGAATTGAGTGTTTGCCTGGTCAAAAATCAGTGCCAAGTGGAAAAACAGTATTCTAGGGGACAGCTCCAGTGATGCCAATTGTCCCAACATCATCTAGTTGTAAGAATAACAAATAAAAGAATGGGACCGATCCCAAGCTTGAGCTGCCACGTTTGGTAATTATAATGAAAACAGCCCTAAATTGGAGCTTGTGTTTTGACCCATGGAAAGGAAAGGTTTTTTGTGATAACACTCCCACGTCAAGTGGGTGTCCACTCCCTGTAATTCAGGGATTAAGAGGAGATTTTTCATTTCACTCTATTCCTAAAGGATTCTGGTGGCTATGTGGAGATGGAATGGCCTGGAAACTAGTACCACATAAATGGGGTGGAACATGTACTTTAGGATACCTAATTACTGGAGAGCAGATATTTAACCACTCACACTCTCCACCAGGAGTTCTACGGACCCCTTGAAGGACAATATATAAAATGGGACTAAACCCCTTAGTAGTACAGGCAGCGGCTTCTCAAGTCTTTGCAAGGTGGTTCCTCCCATGGCTTGGAGTGAGTGAACAGGAATAACCTAGAGTCAATGTATCCCCCAGCATGGAGTTATTCCAAAGGGAGGCAAGAGATGCTCTCTGTAGATTACAGATAGAGGTTTCTTCCTTAAGTGCCATAGACAGAATCAGATAACATTAGAGGTGCTGCTTGCCAAGGCAGGAGGTTTGTGCATGGCAATAAATCAAAGCTGTTGTGCAGATAGAAATCAAGAGAAGGAAATTCAAACAGGTTTAGATAATGTGTGGAAGGAAACAAATGCTCTTCCCCAAGCAGCTCAAGATGATACATCGTGGAGATGTAAAGAGGTTTGGAATAAGCTTACTTCCTGGCTCCCAAGCTTTGCTAGGCTCATTTTTGCATTGATTATTATAATAGGTATTTTAGATTTAGTTCCTCGTGTGGTTATTCAGTGTTCTCTGTGGTTTCAAGTAGAGACAGGCGAATACTTTTCAAAATCATTAAAAGAGAATAGTATAATTTAAGATTAGAAAAGAATTTGTAAGGATCATGAAAAGGGGGGGATTGATTGAATGATATATAATAATACCAGAGAGATTGATATTGATGTAGTTTAAGAGACAATTAATTAATAGAGCTTTCATAGAAGGAGAATAGAAAGTATTTGTGTGGTTTGGATTTGTGTGGTTTGGGTGTGAGGGGAGAGTGGCTACAGCCATTGGAGCTGTTTTGCTGGAGCAGCTACAAAATTTACCCCTACCAGTGGAACAGCCTTGGAGACAAAGCAAGTGAAGACAGGGAAGGAATAAATAATGGGACCAATGACAAATGAAGAGACCGAGTGTGTCTTGTTTTCAGCTAATAGGGGTTCCTGACTCGTTTGAGTGCAGGAATGGGGTTTGGAGACCCTGGAGAAAACCATAAAGAGGAGGCGCGGAAGGAAAAGTCTCACTGAGAGGAAGACTTCCAGCCTTCATCGCTGAAGACCACCAGAAGACCCCCTGAGTGTCACTGCGCATGCTTTATCTGGGAGGAGTTAATGTAAATGACTTACTGGAGATAATTTGCATATCCCTGCCTTTTCTTAGAAATGATAATGAATACGTAGAGTTAATCTGCAGAAACAGGAGAGATTTGGCTTTAGATGGTGCACACACATTGGGAGGAGCGATCCCCTGTGTGCCCAGCGCTGCAATAAAGGATCCCTGCTTCAGAGTCACCAAGGCTGTTGGGTTTTGATTCCGACTTTTCGAGGCTTCAGCTCAGGAATGGCTTCACGATCAAGTCAGAACCCTCTTCCCTTCTCCCCAGGTTCTGCTTTAGAAACGCTGCCACCCAAAGACACGGAAAAGGAAAAGCAGTTGGCAGAACAATTAGATTGCCCCCAAAATGATCTAGGCTGGTGGGTGACACCCCTGAAACAATTTTTGACTCCTTGTCCTGGTTTCAGCCAGGATAGAGTTAATTCCTTTCTAGCAGAGGATGGAATGTTTGGGAGTTGGGATGAGAGCAGTGCTGAGAACACAGGGGTGTTTCTAGTTGTTGCAGAATAATCAAGGACTTTTCAGTTGTTCCTATCTCCCTACTAATGAGAAGGGAGGGGACCCAGCCAGGAGAGGTGACCTAAACTGGCCAAAGCGGGTATCCCATACCAATGACATCATTCTCAACAAAGGGGGGCTGGTTTGGAGAGGAGCAGGCAGCTCCAGGACACATGGGGCTGAGGGCGGTCGGCTTTCAGGATGGCTCTGAGCTGTATGGCCTGAGCTGTGCGGTTCGGGGAGAAACCACATTGTATGTCACCAGTTTCATATTTTTTGCTATAAAGTCATGTTATTATTATCATATCTCTCTCTTTGCTGTCCCAGTAAACTCTCCTTATCCCAACCTGTGAGGTTTTGGTTCCTTGGGTGTGCTGGTTTAGGCCTGGCTGGAGGCCAGACGCCCACCAATGCTGCTCCATCACTCCCCTTTTCAGCTGGACAGGGGACAAAACAGATATTGGGAGGCTCAGGAGTGGAGATAAGAGCTGGGAGAGATCATTCCCCAATCAATGTCATGGGCAGAACAGACTCAGCATGGAATAAAGGACAGAAAACTCTCTAATTGGTGGCACTGCCCTGCACCCCCAGTGACAGCAGAGTCAGGTGATGAGAAGTGTGACCAGATCTCAAAGCAGCTCCCCCCACCCCTCCCTTCTCAGCAGACTGCACTTTAGTCAGGATTTAGCTTTCTTCTTCCCCCATTGTGGCACAAGGAGGGGCAGGGACTGGGGGAATGGAGTTTTTGGTCAGTTCCTGTGGTGGTTTGGCCCTGGCTACAGGCCGAATGCCCACCAAGCCCCTTGCTCATTCCCCTCTCCAGCCAAAAAGGGGAGAAAATATGTATTGTGAGGCTTGGGATTTGAGATAAGGCCAGAGGGATCACTCTCCAATTAGTGTCATGGGCAAAACAGACTCAGCACAGAATAAAACAAAATAACTTATTACTACTACAAATACACACCCAGCGAACCAGAGTTGGGTAATGAGAAGTGCATGTAGGTCTTAAAGCACCTTCCCCCCACCCCTCCCTTCTTAGCACACTTAAACTTCATCACGATTTTACTCCCTTCTTTCTCCCCCAACATGGCTTGGGGAGGGGCAGGGGATGGGCAGTGGTGTTCTGGCAATTCCTCACAAGCTTCTTTCCTTCCCCAGATCTTAACATTTCTACTTCCTCCCACCCCTCCCTTCTTTGCACTCTTTAATCATAGTTTCTCTCCCTTCTTTCCCCACCATCACAGCACAGGGAGGGGCGGGGAATGGGGAATGGGGGTTTTTAGTCCGTTCCTCCTGAGTTGTTTTCCTTCTTAGCTGGGGGGGACACATTCCAGACACACACCCCTCTATTGGGGAGTCATCCCCTCACCACAGGCCTCTCAGCAGGACTCCCTTCCCCAGGTGCTGACCTTCAGGCCCAGACTCCCCCGGCCTGGTCCCCCACAGAGTCACAAGTCCCCCTGCAAACCTGCTGAGTCGTGGATCAATCTCTTCACAGGGCATAGGTGTCTCTGCTTCCCGTCCTCATCCATGGGCTGCGAGGGGACACCTGCTCCACCATGGTCTTCACCATGAGCTCCAGGGGAATCTCTATTCCCACATCTGTGACCAGATCTCAAAGCAGCTCCCCACACCCCTCCCTTCTCAGCAGACTGCACTTTAGTCAGGATTTGGGTCCCTTCTTCCCCCACATTGTGGCATGGGGGGACAGGGACTGGGGGAATGGGGGTTTTCAGTCAGTTCCTCACAAGTTGGTTTCCTTCTTGGCTGGTTGGCATTCATTCCTCACCCCCTTCCCCTACTGCACCGTGGGGTCGCACCCAGGGTCCTCCACAAACTTCTCCAATGTTCATCCTTTATGTCAGGGTGCCATCTCCTCACCACTTGCCTCAGCACAGCTCCCTTCTGTGGGTGCTCACCATGCGGCCCAGTGGCAGGGGGCACTGGGGGCCCTGCTCACCCAGACCAGGGGTAAGAGGAGCAGGTTGGGGAGGTTTCCAGACAAGAGCCCCAAGCCCTGCCCGTACCCTGCTGCCCTTCACCCAAGTCACGGGTAGCTGCTTTCCCAGCAGCTCCTGAGCCCGGGCCAGGATTTGGGTGCTCGGTGGGGGTGCACAGGGCTATGCTGCCTGGCTCAGCTCTAGCACAAGAAGCTGTTGCTGTTTCACTTTCTCTCTCTGCTAAAAACGCAGCTGCATTTTCAGGAAGGCTTACATCGTCCTTTCTGCCACAAGCCCGTTATCAGGCAGGAGGACATAACCAGGGAAGGTGGGCTGGGCTGAGACCAGTGAGCTGAGAGCGCCCGAGGGAGATGGTAGGACCTTGCTGATGAGCTCTGGGGCTGGGGGAGTCGGGTTTGGCACCAAGCAGGGGCCTTGTTAAGTCTTGTGCATTGAGTTTCATGTGTTTTCACATTGCTTGAGAGGCACCAGGGAAGGACAAAAGGGCTTTAGGGCATCAGGTGAATTGTCTGTGCTCTGAGTGTGGGAGGGAGGAAGCGGCCTCTGCCTGCCAGCGCGTTTCTGGAAGTTTGGCAGGCCCAGTGAGCGCGGGAAGGGTCGAGCTGAGAGGGAAGGAAGGAGGCAGAAGGGTGAGGTGAGGATCTTGTGGGGAAGGAGGTGGTGTCTGGGGGCCTTTGGGGGCAGCTGGATGTCTGCAGAGGTGCAAGGCCTGTGTCTGAGAGCTGTGGGAGGGCAGGATGGGGAGCGAGGCCTTTGCAGGTCCTGTTCCCTGCTCCCACCGGCTGGGCACAATCCTGCCTGTCCCACCTACCTCCCATTGGGTCAGGAGGGGTGTTCTAGCCTGAAGCCCCACTGTGCTGGGGTCTGTGGAGAGGGGGGTGGGGGGTGTTGCAGGGCTGTGCATGCTCCTGGTGCTGCTTGCTTCCCTGCTCTGGAGACAGGAAATCCAGCTGGGATATGTGGGAGAGAAATTGGGAGGTAGGATGGGAGAGGGAGTGGGAGGTGGGATAGGAGAGAGACCAGGTGGTGGGAAGGCAGCCCTGCAATTGCTGTCTGGGCGTCAAAAGCAGAAATAGATACTTTGGGGATCATCCCAGTAGCCAGCATTCCCATGGCATGCTGTCAGGTTATTGGGGTGCAGAGGCGATGGGTGCTGGGGCACAGTACTCAGGCTGGCTGCACAGACAGCTTGGGTAGTGGTGCCTACCTCGCACGCCACTTGTTAAAGATTGGGCAGCACTAGGGTAATGTGGCATTCATGGGACATTGTGCTCTGTTCCCAAGCCTGGAAGGAGAGATGTTCCTTTTCCTTTCTGTGAGGGTTTGATTCACCTCTCCCAGCCTCTCCTATGGTCAAACCTCACCACCTCCCTGGAGCAGCCTCTCCAAGGCACGAGCACGTCCAGAGTCCAGTTCCCCTGCAGCAGGGCTGGGGAAAATACTCCTGAGGGGACTGTTCTGGTGAAGTGGGGTGCAGGCAGGCCCATGGCTGCTTGTGCCATGAGCCTCACGCTTCCCTCTTTCACTTCCAAGGAGGAAAGCGATCCCGAGTGACTCTGTCAGCACACTTCGGGGTTCTCTGTGTGCACAGACACAATTGCATGTGGCTTCTTCGGCATTCTTAAAGAAATCTGAACTGTGCGGGGCCTTCAGAGCGTGCCAGGGTGCCGGTTCAGGGTCTGGCTGGGATGGTGTTCCCCACTCAGCTGTGTGGTGCCGTTTTAGGGTATCTGAGGCTGAAACAGTGTCAGTAACAGGGTAACGGGTGAGGAGTCAGGAGGGGACAGAGCTGGGATGTGAGTGGGCTGCGTCATCATGATGTGCAGTCAAAGCTGGGTGGAAGGAGGAGGAAGGGGGGATGTTGGCGGCTGTGGTGTTGGCAGTTGGGCATCTGCCCCATGGTGGTAAGAAGGGAATGAACAGCCCGCTGTGCTCTGTGAGCACACAGCTCTCCTTCGCTCAATAAACTCTCCTTGTCTCCACCCAGGAGTTCTTCTGGCTTTTGGTTTTCCACTTCTCTGCCCTGTCCTGCTGGCAGGAGTGCACGAGCTGCTGGTGGGGACTGAGCTGTTGGTGGGAGCCAGCCCCCACTGTGTTTCTCTCCCTCACTTCAGGGGCTTCAGCTTCACCCACAGCAACAGTTGTGCGATTGGTGTGGTTTAACCCTGGTGTGGGGTAACTCAGCAGCAGCTAAACCATGCCCCACCAATCCACCCAGCTCTATAGGGAGCATGATGCTGCACAATACAGGATATCTTTTGGCCAGCAGTATGGGATAACCCTTGGGCAGCGGTATGTAATATCCCTCAGCCAGTGGTATGGGATATCCCGTAGTCAGTGGGCATTTTACTCTCCCATCTCCTTGGGCACCTCCTCCCAGGCAGGGCACACGGGGCTGAAAAGTCCTTGGCTCACTATAAGCAACACCTAAAGCATCCGTGCATCACCAAGGTTATTCTCGCCCTAAATCCCAACCACAGCTGCTGGTAGGAAGGAAATAAACTTTGTCCCAGCACCCCAGTTGGGTCCTGGGGGAGGATCCCTGTTCTGGAGGTCCTTTAAAAATCACAGTCGGATTGAACTTTGACTTCATGGCTGGCTTGGCCTTCCTCCCCATCATGTCGTTATGGTGTACAGGCACTACAGGCCTGACCCGAGGCACCTTCTGGGCACATTCTGCTGTACACATAAAACAGAAGATGGGTTGCCACCTCCTGACTGGTCATCTTTCAGGATTTTGAGCTTTTCCTTCCTGCTGTTTTTCCTCTTGATCTCTTGAGGTGGTCCTTGTCTTCTTCTTAACACTCCAGGCCTGCTGTCTCTGCTGAGCTGGTGGCCTGGGCTGCCTGTGTTGTCTGGCAAGTCAAGCATCTGGCCCAGAGGAGCATCTGTTGGGAGGTGAGATACATTAGATACCACATCTGTTCAGCGTATCGTCTAAATTGTCACTGGAAAACCTGATGCTAAAGGCTCCAGAAGGGTCCAAGAGCCCAGTCCCAAGCACCTGGGCTCAATACCTGTGCTGGTAAGGACATTGGGTTGTTGGTGGGACAAAACCTGAGTACAAGGGGGAGTTCTGTGCACTGAATGAATCTCTTTGGTACACCACGGGCCAACGGGCCAAAAGGGGGTATTCCATGCCAATTACATGATGCTTAGCATAAAGGGGGGCTGGTGGGGAGAGGAGCAGACAGCTCCAGGATGCGCATGTTTGAGGGCGGTCCAGTTTCAGGCCTGAGCTGTGCAGTTCAGTGAGAAATGACATTGTGTGTCACTAGTTTCATGTTTTTTGCTACAAAGTCCTGTAATTATTATTATATCTCTCTCTCTGCTATCCCAGTAAACTCTCCTTATCACAACCCATGAGGTTTTGGTTCCTTGGGTGTGGTGGTTTAGGCCTGCCTGGAGGCCAGATACCCACCAAAACTGCTCCATCACTCCCCTTTTCAGCTGGACAGGGGACAAAACAGATATTGTGAGGCTCAAGAGTGGAGATAAGATCATTCCCCAATCAGTGTCACGAGCAGAACAGACTCAGCACTGAATAAAGGACAGAAAACTCTCTAATTGGTGGCACTGCCCTGCACCCCAATGACAGCAGAGTCAGGTGATGAGAAGTGTGACCTGATCTCAAAGCAGCTCCCTCCATCCCTCTCTTCTCAGCACACTGCACTTTAGTCAGCATTTGGCTCCCTTCTTCCCCCTACATTGTGGCATGGGGGAACAGGGTGTTGTCTTTCACAACTGCTCGGGGGCCTGTTTCAGGAACGGCACATCGACCAAACCCAGGTTGCACGGACCACTTGCACACAGA
Organism: Laterallus jamaicensis coturniculus; assembly: GCA_022605575.1. NCBI lineage: Eukaryota > Metazoa > Chordata > Aves > Gruiformes > Rallidae > Laterallus > Laterallus jamaicensis. The sequence goes on along the minus strand of JAKCOX010000125.1, from coordinate 324,539 downwards.
CATCAATATGATGGATGGCAAAATGGCGTTTATTAACAGGTAACACAGCCTTATATAGCTGAGGTTCGGGACGTCACTTCCGCCTGCTTGCTACCGGCTATAGGGGAGGGGCCTTACCTACCCGCATATCACGTGATCTTCCGACCGCCAGGCCCTAGCTAGCAACATTTCTGCAACAACATAGAATCATAGACTGGTCAGGGTTGAAAGGGACCCCAAGGATCACAGAGCTCCAAATCCCTGCCACAGGCAGGGACACCAACCTCCAGGCCTGGAGCTACACAAGGTTGCCCAGGGCCCCAGCCAACCTGGCCTTGAACACCCCCAGGGACGGAGCACCCACCCCCTCTCTGGGCAGCCCCTTCCAGCCCCTCCCCACTCTCTCTGCACACAACTTCCCCCCAATCCCTTCTCTCCCCCTTCCCTCCTCCAGCTTCACTCCAGCCCCCTTGTCCTGCCAGGCTCTGCCCTTGAACAAGCCCATTCCCCTCCTGTTCCTGGGGTCACTTCAGGGACTGGCAGGTTGCAATGAGGTCCCCCCACAGCCTTCTCTTCTCCAGGCAGACCCGGCCCAGCTCCCTTAGACTCTCTCCATAGGGGAGCTGCTCCTGCCCTCTGATCATCTTTGTGGATCCTCTGAACCCTCTGCAACAGTCCCACATCTTCCTTGTGTTGGGCCCCAGCTCTGGACACAGGATCCAGCTGGGGCCTCCCCAGGGCAGAGCAGAGAGGGACAATCCCCTCCCTGTCCCTGCTGCCACCCCTCTGCTGATGGAGCCCAGAATCCCATTGCCCTTCCCAGCTGCAAGAGCACACTGCTTGCTTGTGTGGGGTTTCCTGCTCACCAGAAGCCCAGGTCCTTCTCACAGGGCTGCTCTCCAGGAGCTCTCCTCCCAGGCTGTATCTGTGTCTGGGATTCTTCCAGCCCAAGTGCCACCCCTTGCACTTGGCAGTGTTGAACCTCATCAGGTTCCCCCAGGCCCATCTTTCCAGCCTGGCAAGATCCCTCTGGATGGCTCTTTTCCTTCTGTTGTGTCACTCACCCCACTCAGCTTGGTGTCATCTGCAAACTTGCTGAGGCTGCACTCAATCCTATCCCCCATGTCATTGATAAAGATGTTAAAGAGAACCGGTCCCCAGACAGACCCCTGGGGGACCCCGCTTGTCACCGGCTCCACCTGGACACAGACCCATTGACACCACCCTTTGGCTACGGTGTGTTAACCAGTTTCTTATCCACTGGATGGTCCACCCATCAAATCCACATCTCTCCAGTTTAGAGATAAGGATGTGGTAGGGGACTATGTCAAAGGTCTTGCATGAGTAGATGACATTGGTTGCCTTCCCTTTGTCCACTGATACTGTCACTCCATCCTTGTCTCTAGCTTGTAAAGATGCGGATTTGAGGGATGGACACTTGGTGGGTGATGAATTGGCTGAACGGTCGCACTCAAGAGAGTTGTGGTCAATGTATCGATGTTCAATTGGAGGCCAGTGAGGAGCAGTGTTCCTCAGGGATGGAGAGGAGCTGGAAGGCAGAAATCCTTCCTGGGGAGTGGGGAGGACCTGGCACAGGGTACCCAGAGAAGCTGGGGCTGCCCTGGGATCCCTGGCAGGGTTCAAGGCTGGGTTTGATGGGGTTTGGGGGGCCCTGCTTACCCAAACCAGGGTTAAGAGGAACAGGCAGGGGAGGTTTCCAGCTAAGAGCCCCAAGCCCTGTCTGTCCCCTGCTGCCCTTCACCCCGGTCACGGGTAACTGCTTTCCCAGCACCCCTTGATCCCGGACCAGGATTCGGGTGCTCGGTGGGGGTGCACAGGGCTATGCTGCCTGGCTCAGCTGTAGCACAGGAAGCTGATGCTGTTTCACTTTCTCTCTCTCTGCTAAAACCCAGCTGCATTTCCAGTAAGGCTTACATTGTCCTTTCTGCCACAACCCCATTATCTGGTGGGAGGAAATAACAAGGGAAGGTGGACTGGGCTGAGACCAGTGAGCTGAGAGCACATGAGGGAGACGGTAGGACCTCGCTGATGAGATCTGGGGCTGGGGAAGCTGGGGTTTGGCACCAAGCAGGGGTCTTGTTAAGTGTTTGTGTTTTGTTTCATGTGTTTTCCCATCGCTCTAGAGGCACCAGGGAAGGAGAAAAAGGGCTTTAGGGCAGCAGGTGAATTGTCTGGGCTCTGAGCATGGGATACAGAAGCGGCCTCTGCCTGCCAGCGCGTTTGCGGTAGCTCGGTGGGGCCGGTGTGTGCTGGAAGGGTCAAGCTGAGAGGGTAGGAAGGAGGCAGGAGGGTGAGGAGCTGGTGGGGAAGGAGATGGTGTCTTGGGGGCTTTTGGGGGCAGCTGGATGTCTGCAGAGGTGCAAAGCTGCCTCCGAGAGCTGCGGGAGGGCAGGATGGGGAGCAGGGTCCTTTGCAGGGTCTGTTCTGTGCTCCCCCCAGCCAGGAATGATCCTGCCTGCCCTACGTACCACCCAGCTCCTTGTTGGGTCAGGAGAGGTGTGCTGGCCCGAAGCCCCTCCGTGCTGGTGTCTATGGGGGGGCTGCAGGGCTGTGCATGCTCCTGGTGCTGCTTGCTTCGCTGCTCTGGAGACAGGAAAACCAGCTGGGATATGTGGGAGAGAGATCAGAAGGCGAGATGGGAGAGGGACTGGGAGGTGGGAAGGCAGCCCTGCAGTTGCTCCCAGTGCCTCAGAAGCAGAAACAGATACTCTGGGGATCATCCCAATAGCCACCTTTCCCACAGCATGCTGTCAGGTTTTTGAGGTGCGATGAGTCCTCAGGCTGGTGGCACGGGAGCCCATGGGTAAACTCAAAGGGCGCCTACCTCTTGTGCCACTCATTAGAGACTGGGGCAGCACTGAGGTAATGAGTGGCATTCGTGGGACATTCTGCTCTGTCCCCAAGCCTGGGAGGAGCATGAGGCTGAGATTCACCTCTCCCAGCCTCTCCTACAGTCAATCCTCCCCACCCAAAGTCCCTGGAGCAACCCCTCCAAGGCACAAGCACCTCCAGAGCCCAGGTCCCCCTGTGGCTGGGCTGGGGAAAACACTCTTGAGGGGGCTGTTCTGGTGAAGCGGGGTGCAGGCAGGCCCATGGCCACTTGTGCCACGGGCCTCACGCTTCCGTCTTTCACTTCAAGGAGGAAAGCGATCCCGAGTGACTCTGTCAGCACACTTCGGGGTTCTCTGTGTGCACAGACACAATTGCATGTGGCTTCTTCTGCATTCTTGAAGAAATCTGAAGCTGTGCTGGGGCTTCAGAGCATGTTCAGGGTCTGGCTGGGCTGGTGTTCCCCACTGAGCTGTGTGGTGCCGTTTTGGGCATCTGAGGCTGAAACAGCGTCAGTAACGGGGGTAACGGGTGAGGAGTCAGGAAGGGACAGAGCTGGGACCTGAGTGGGACCTGTTGTCATGCTGTGCAATCAAAGCTGGGTGTAAGGAGGAGGAAGAGGAGCTTTTGCTGGCAGGAGTGCATGAGCTACTGTGCTGCTAGTGGGAGCCAGCCCCCTCTATGTTTCTCTCCCTCACTTTGGGGGCTTGAGCTTCACCCACAGCAGCGGTTGTGCAATTGGTGTGGTTTAACCCTGGTGTGGGGTAACTCAGTGGCAGCTTAACCAGCCCTCACCAATCTGCCCATCTCTATAGGGTATGGCCCATCTCCTTGGGCAGTGGTGTGGGATATTCCTTGGCCAGCAGTATGGATATCCCTCGGCCAGCGGGCATTTTCCCGCTACCATGTCCTTGGGCACCTCCTCTCTGGCAGGACAGAGGCAGCTGAAAATTTCTTGGCTCACTATAAGCAACACCTAAAGCATCAGTGCGTCACCAATGTTATTCCCGCCCTAAATCCCAACAACAGCTGCTGTGATAAAGGAAATGAACTCTGTCCCAACAACCAGTTGAGTCCTGGGGGAGGATCCCTGTTCTGGAGCATCCTTTAAAAATCACAGTCAGATTGAACTTTGACTTCATGGCTGGGCTTGGCCTTCCTCCCCATCATGTCGTTATGGTGTACAGGCACTACAGGCCTGACCCAAGGCACCTTCTGGGCACCTTCTGCTGTGCAGAGAGACTGAAAGCAGGAGATGGGTACTTTGGAAACTGTCCCTGGGATACCATGCACCATGGGTATGTGGGTTTAGGTCCCAGGTGAACCCCTGGCCTGGGCACCACCTGAACAGGCCTGGAGGAGTCTTTGCTGGCTGTGTGATCAGCACTGGTGGAGAAGTGCTGTCCCGAAAGTGGGATCCTTACCCGGTGTGCAGTAGGACAGGCTCCACTGCTCCCTGCAATGCTTCGTCCATGTTGGTGGGTTGCCATCTCCTGAAGGTCTGGTCATCCTTTAGGATTTTGGGCTTTTCATTCCTGCTGTTTTTCCTCCTGATCTCTTGAGGTGATCCTTGTCTTCTTCTTAACACTCCAGGCCTGTTGTCTCGGCTGAGCTGGGGGCCTGGGCTGCCTGTGTCGTCTGGCTAGTCACACATCTGACCCAGATGAGCATCTGCTGTGAGATGAGATACATCAGACACCACATCCATTGAGCATATAATCTAAATCTTCACTGGAAAAGCTGATGCTAAAGGCTCCAAAAGGTTCTGAGAGCCCAGTCACAAGCACCTGGGATCAATACCCCTGTGCTGATAAGGGCCTTGGGTTGTTGTTGGGACGAAACCTGAGTGCAAGGGGGACTTCAGTGCACTGAACGAATCTCTTTGGTACCCAACTGAATTGAGTCACAGAATCACAAGTTTGGAAAAGACCTTTAAGATTGTCAAGTCCAACCATTCCTGTCCTAAGCTAAACCATGTCCCTAAGTACCTCATCTGCCTAGGTACTCATCCAGGATGGGGACTCAGCCCCCTCCCTGGGCAGCCTGGGTAGTTGTAGGTGGTGATAAGGTCTCCCCTCAGCCTCCTCTTCTCTAGGCTCAACACCCCCAGCTCCCTCAGCTGCTCCTCAGAGGATTTGCCCTCCAGCCCCTTCCCCAGCCTGGTTGCCCTTCTCTGCACTGGCTCCAGGACCCCCATGTCCTTCTGATGCTGAGGAGCCCAGAACTGGACCCAGCACTGGAGGTGCAGCGGAAGTGAGGCTGACTGACCTATAGTTGCTCGGATACTCCTTGCCGTCCTTGAAAACCGGAGTGACATTGGCTATCCTCCAGTCTTCAGGCACCTCTCCTGTTCTCCAAGACCTGTTGAAGATCCTAGAGAGTGGCTCTGCAATCATCTCCACCAGCCCCCTCAGCACACATGGATGCATCCCAGCAGGGCCCATGGATTTATGTGTGTTAATCCCTTTGAGACACTCCTGGACCATCCCTGCCTCAAACAGAGGGAAGCTCTTCATTTCCCAAACTCTCTTTCTTTTCCAGGGTCCGGGAGTCTTTGAAGTGAAGACCGAAGCAAAGAAAGCCTTCAGTATCTCCACCTTCTCAGCATCCCCCATCACCAGGACACCTGCCTCATTCAGCAAGGGGCTTACCTTATCCCTGGTCTAAAAAAACCCTTTTTACTATCCTTTATGTCTGTTGCCAATTTCAATTCCAGGTGGGCTGTAGCCTTCCTAGTCATGTCCCTTCAGGCCCTGACAACATTCCTATATTCTTCCCAGGTGCTCAGTCCCTTTTTCCACAATTCATAGACCTTCTGCTTCACTTTGAGTTTACCCATGAGCTCCCTGCTCATCCACACAAGTCTTCTGCCACCCTTTCCTGATTTCTTACTCAAAGGGATGCACTGGACTTGGAAGAAGTGCTGTTTAAATGATACCCAGCTCTCACAAGCTTCCTTACCTTCTAACAGCATAGCCCACAGGATAGCTCCTATTAGGTTGCAGAAGGTTACTGCTATGGCCTGCAGTAATAAATCAGTGTCTCTCAGTCCCAGTCCTCCACAGGGTCACCAGTCTCCCCCCAGCAAATCCGTTCTGGTGCAAATCTCTCTCTCGCACATCTCCGTGTCTCTGTTTCAATTCATGGGCTGCAAGTGCTGGCAGGAGCTTGCTCCAACATGGGTCACAGCATCTTCTCTATGTCTCCACCTGCTCCATTGAGCGTGGAGCCTCTCCACGGCTACAGGTGGTGTCTCGGCCTTTTACATGGGCTACAAAGGGACACCCACTTCATCATGGGTTTCTCCAGGGGCTGCAGGGGCATCTTTCTCTCTGGCACATGGGGCACCTCATCCCCCACCCTCCCCAGCCTTGGTGTCTGCACAGCTCGTTACATCTTTTCATTCCCTTCTCCAGAGGCAAAATCAAAGAATCACAGGTTGGAAAAGACCTTTGAAGATCATCAAGTCCAACCAATCCCATCCTGAGCCGAACCAGATCTCTCAGCACCTCATCTCCCAACTGTTCAACACCCCCAGGGCTGGGGACTCAGCCCCCTCCCTGGGCAGCCTGTGCCACAGCCCCACAACTCTGCCAGGGAAGAACTTTGCCCTCCCAGCTGAGCTGCCCCTGCCCTGGCACAGCTTGAGCCCATTGCCCCTTGGCCCAGCTCCTGTCCCCTGGCTGAAGAGACTCTGGCCCACCTCTCTGCACCCTCCTGGCAGGGCAGGGGAGGGGGATGGGGAGAAGGGCTCCCCTCAGCCTCCTCTTCTCCAGGCTCAACACCCCCAGCTCCCTCAGCTGCTCCTCAGAGGATTTGCCCTCCAGCCCCTTCCCCAGCCTGGTTGCCCTTCTCTGCACTGGCTCCAGGACCCCCATGTCCTTCTGATGCTGAGGAGCCCAGAACTGGACCCAGCACTGGAGCTGCAGCCTCCCCAGTGCCCAGTCTAGGGGCACAATTACTTCCCGAGACCTACTGGCCACACTTTTTTTGATACAAGCCAGGATGCCGTTGGCCTTCTTGGCCCCCCAGGCACACTGCTGGCTCATATTCAGTCGTAGTCAGCCAACACCCCTAGGTCCTTCTCTGCCTGACAGCTCTCCAGCCAGTTTCCCCCAAGCCTGGAGCGCTGCTCGGGTTTGTTCTGTCCCATGTGCAGCACTCTACACTTGGCTTTGTTAAACCTCATCCCATTGGTCTCAGCCCATGGGTCCAGCCTGTTCAAATCCCTCTGAAGAGCCTCCCTACCCTCAGGCAGATCAACACTTCTTCCTAGTATAGTGTCAACTGCAAACTTACAGAGGGAACATTCAATCCCTTCATCCAGGTCATTGATAAAGATGTTGAACAAAACTAAACCCAGGACTCTGCACTGGGGGCCGCCACCCATGACCTATGTCAGGTCACAACCTGTGTGCCCGGTGATTGGTATTTGGGGTGAGTGTGTCCTGAGAGTGTGGGGTGCCCTCAAGATCATTGTGTCAGTGTGTGCTTCTGTCTGCTGGTGAGCACCAAGCTGGACTAGACAGTGAGAGGAGAGCCGTGGGGCTGGTAAGAGGGTGCAGGATGCAGGCAGGGGTGTTGGATGGATGGAGGGTCTGTGCTGGTGCTCAAGGGATATGAGGATGCCCACAGCTGTCAGTGCTTATGGATTTATGAGTCCTGTTGGGCCCTGTTTAAGGCAGCACCTTGTCCACAGCAGCTAGCATGGTCACATCAGAGTGAGTGTGTGGTGTTGTCTCTGGGATACAAACTCAGTAGATGTTGAACTTGGTTACCTGGTCTGGTGTTAGGCCTAGTAGTGCTGGAGAGACAGTTGGACTTGATGATCTTGAAGATCTTTTCCAACCAAAACGATTCCACGACTCTATGAAATAAAGTCTGTTTTCCTCTTCCACAGCCATGGACTCACAGGCAGACTCGCTAGAAGATGATAAAAAGGCCTATCTTGCTAAAAAACTACTGGCAGAAGCATGTGAGAAGGAAGGACTGGATGCTAGATACTGGCTTCCCAAACTGTCTGAGGTACTGGGAGTCAAGTCCACAGAAGCCCTAAAACATCTGCAATATGAAGACTACCTTAAGCTGGAGTGCAAAGTACAGCACTCCTGGGAAACAAAGGCGCTCCGAAAACTCCTGAAACTAACAGACAACAAAGAAAGTTTGGAGGAACTGCAGAAGAAGCACTTGGAGATGACAAAGCAGAGACAAGAAGAGGCCAAGCTCATCCTGGAGGAGCTGAAAGCAATGCACAACAGCCACAAGCACAGCAATGACGCTATAAGACAGAAAGAGGAGGCTCTGTGGCAAGCCATGGAGATTCCCAAAGAGTACAGGGGCCCACCGGAGAAGTCCTTGGTGCAGGTGCTGGAGAGCATCCAGAAGCAGCTGGAGCAGCAGGAGTCCTCAGTGAGCAAAGGTGAGAACGTCCCTGACACAGAAGTCCTGAGGCGGGCATCAGGGGGGCTGGCCCTGCAAGGCATTTACAGAACCAGCAACCTTGAGGATGTGCTGGCAAAGCGAGACCAGCTCATCAGGGTTCCCGACAGATTCAAGCTCGCTGGTCCAGAGCAAGGGTCGCTGCTTGAGAGGAAGGAGTTCTCCTCCTCTGAAGCAGAAACCACTTTCACCAAGTCCATGGAGCAGCTGGGCTTCAGCATCAGCGTTTCTGCCAAGGCTGGGTTCTGGGGGTTTAATGCTGAAGCTGGTGTGGGATACAGCAAATCCTCAAAGTCGGAGTGCACCCACCAGTCCCGCTCTGAGAAGAGCTACATTTGCACCACCAAGTACCAGTACATCCCTCTGGCCTCCTGCTACTTCCAAAAGCATCAGCTTCACCTCTCGGATGTCGCCCTGTGGGAGCTGCAAGAGCTCGAGCAGCTTTTGAGCATCACCCCGGAAGCAGACAGGCCCAACATGCTGAAGAGCAGGTGCGCGAGCTTCTTCAGCAGGTTTGGGTCCCACGCAAACCAGGGTCCCCTGCACTTTGGGGGGATATTCTGGTGGAAAGCATCTATAGAAGGATTCAGAGCTGAGCAGCGGGAAGAGATGAAGCGTCAGGCATCGGAAGCGCTGAACAGCTACGTCAGGGCCAGTTATGGCGGCTTTATTGTCAACATGGGAGAGAGCGTGGATGTTTCCAGCTCATCCGCTTGTTCTCAGGCAAGAAATAGAATGAGTGCCCACACAGCGGTTCAGCTCTACGTGACCAACACAGGGGGCCCATCAGAGACGGATTCTCTTCCTCAGTGGAGACTGGGGCTTGTAGCTAATAACACAACCTGGTGTGTTATCGACCGAGGCTTCCAGCTGATCCCAGTGTGGGATATAATCCTGTCCAACCACAGAAGTGACTTTAAGTCCATCTATCAAATGAGCAGCAGTCTCAGGGCTGCGTATGAAGCGCTGACAAATCACCATGTGGGCACCATGTTTGGAGAGGAGCTGGTCAGTGCGGTGGAAGAGGCCAAAGAGTTCATGGAGTGCGTGAAGTCCTGGGAGGTGATGGTGGATGAAAGAAAACTGCTCACCTTGATAGACTTCAAACAGAAGCTGAATGAAAAAACCAAAAACCATAGTGTCTGGATCAACGTGTGCCTGTCGGACAAAGCGCTGCAGGAGTTCCTGGCCAATACCGTCCTGTATTGCACGAGGTCACCCCCAGAAAACATCACCTACATCAAGTCTCTGTTCAGGTGCCTCTTGGATCCTCACATCTACTCTGTCAAAGAATTCCCCAGGTCTTCCTCCATTATACAGTGGATCTTCCATACTGACCATACGCTTCCTGAAACTCCCAGTATTTCTGAGCTTGAAGATCTCACCAAGACGATGCTGCAAATGAAGGAGCACATCCAGGAAGTCACCTATGCACTGGAAACCTCTGCATCTGCCATCCACGAAGCAAAGATAAAAGCCACCTTGACCACGAGCCTAGCTCTTTATTCCTTACTGCAGTTTCTCCAGGAAAGGGCCCAGAAAGACATAGAACTGTTGGTGCTCTTAATTACAACCAGCATGGGCTACCAGGTGGAAAGCAACACTTTTCAATGCCTCCTTGGATACCCTGAAATTAACTTCATGATAAATGAAATGCAAACAGGGCATCAGGAGTACCTGAGCCTGAAGGAGCAAGATGTTTACAGAGCCCAGGCATTCCTGCTGCTGCTGGGTCTAACTGTAACACCCGAACATAAAGAGGTGTCCTATCAGCAGAAGAATAAGCGTTTAGCTTTCATGGAAGATCAGATGAAAGACTTGTGGTCCACAGAGATAAAAACTCTCCTCGGGAAGCACGGTGCCTGCAAAGACTGGGAAAGGCTGGAAAGGGACTTGAATTCCCTCATTAGTGGGTGCTTGGATGAAACATGTGATGATCAGAAGAAAAGCAGTATCATCAAGGACATGGAAGACACTTTTCAAAGAACAGAACCTTCCAGTCAGTCCCAACCCACATCAGATGGCAGCAAATCCAGAGCAGCCCCGGTCATTGCAAACCAAGAGTTCCTCCACTTGCTTAAGCGCCTCGGCCTGGAAAGTCACTACCCAAGAAAGATGGGGACAGAAGATTTCCACATTGTATACAAGACATCTTTACACAACAGCCAGCCCAGCAAGGAAAATGAGCTACCCTTTTACTTCTTGCAAAAGCTGCTAACTGTGGATTATCGGGTGAGGTACCTGACTTGCAAGGACGAGAGCAGCCCAGAACCTGCACGTGTGCCCAAAACCACACCGCAAGAGCATGAAGCCGCTGATTCTTTTGACGACTTCTTCACAGATTTGCAGGAAGAAGCCTGTGGTTCTGCAGCCCGGGAGAGTCACGTGCACCCCATGGACCTGCAGATGGCAATTTTTCATTGCGCTGATGATTTCATGAGACAGTACATTTCAACAAAGCTTGCTTTCTGCCAGTTTGCGCTGCCTCTCCTGGTACCGAACCCGTGCACTTCCCAGATAGAGTACCCCCTCTGGGCCCTCAGCCAAATCAAAAAGAGCTGGAAAGAGGCTGAGAAGGTGGGAGAGGAGACCAGGATTACCAGCTACAAAAACAAACTCATGTACCAGGCAGAGACACCCATCGTGTCCTTCATTCGTATTGGCAGCTCTCCCTCCTCTTCCAAGTCTCAGATCCTGAATGCTCTGCTGAGCAAACAAAAACACGACACCTTTTTCCACCGACATTGCAAAGGCAGCACCAAAGACTGTCTGCTGATGACAGGTGTTGTGGAGATCTCCTGGTACTGTCCCCGGGGTAGCGACGATGACAGCTTTGGCTGCTGTGTTGCTTTCTGTAACCTGCACGGAGATGCAAGGGACCATGAAGAACAGCTGCAGTTTCTACAGGAGATATCTGCAGTGAACGTGGTTCTTGTCTCTGAGACTGATCAGAGTGACAAGAAAGGGGTGAAAATTTTACGTGACCTGTGGCAGTCGCCAAGGCCTTTGGTTTGTCTTTTCAGCGAAAAAGAGAACGTCCCAGCTGGCCGATCCAGTCAAAACATAAAAATAGGGATCAAGAACAGAAATGAGGCAGAATTGATGGCTGAGCTGACAAGAACAATCAGGGATCTCCTGGAAGGGTCTAACACGCGTTTCAGCCTGGATGCCTGCGTGGACAAGGCTCGCAAGCACGGGTTCTTTGTCGATGAAGATACAGAGGAATGTGTGAGAGCTAAAGAAAAGGCAAAGGAGCTGGTGAAGCTTCTGAAGAAAGAGAAGTTGTTTGAGATCAGATCCCAGTTGCTGCCTCTTCAAGGAAAACTCTGGCACACGTGGTGCAAAAAGGACAAAGAACTCACTCGCTTGCAGGAAAAGAGGAACAAGAGCATCGAGCATCATCGGAGTCAAATTGAATCAGAGAAGTCGGCAATAAGAAGGAAGCAACTAGATAAAGCATTCCCCCTCAGTCAGCTGATGAAATCAGTCCTTAGCTTTCTCCAGTCACAGCCAGCGGATACCAAGAAATACTTCCTGCAGTGGATGAAGGTCTTTATGGATGACCTGACCTCTGATCACCTTGATGAACTGAAGAGACAATATCACCTGTTATGGTCTCAAATCCTGGCAATAAAGAAAAAGAGTGAGCAAAACAACTTGAAACCCTCATTGCTGAGTAGGTTAGATGCCCTCTCTAATGGAATCAACGATTCCTCCCTTGGCTTTGAGCATGTTATGAGAGAGGTAGGGCAGATTTATGAAGCTCTGGAATCAATGAACTCAAAGGATAAATGTATTGCCAAGCTACCTGAGCTTGCAGCTGATCTGATGGTTTCAGGGTATCCCATTGAGCTGATGGATGGCGATGCTTCTTACGTACCGTTGCGATGGGTTGGAGCAATCTTTGACAAGTTAATTGAGAAGCTAGGGGACAAACGAGTATTTGTTCTTTCAGTGCTTGGCATCCAGAGTACAGGGAAGTCAACCCTGTTGAATGCCATGTTTGGCCTTCAGTTTAATGTCAGTGCAGGGAGATGCACCCGGGGAGCGTTTATGCAGCTAATTAAAGTGGACGAGAAGCTGCAGCAGGATGTGCACTTTGATTACATGCTTGTTGTTGACACAGAGGGGCTTCGTGCCATGGAGATGGTCAATAAGCAGTCCCTTAATCATGACAACGAGCTGGCCACCTTTGTCATTGGCATCGGCAACATGACTCTGATCAACATCTTTGGAGAAAACCCTTCAGAAATGCAGGATGTGCTTCAGATTGCTGTGCAGGCTTTCCTGAGGATGAAGCAAGTAAATCTTTCTCCAAGCTGCCTGTTTGTGCACCAGAATGTGGGAGAAATCACTGCCAAGGAACAGAACATGGAAGGACAACGACGTCTGCAGGAGAAGCTGGATGACATGACCTTGACAGCCGCCCAGCAGGAATTCTGTGATGTTTCCTGCTTCAGCGACGTCATCCGCTTTGACGTGAACACCCACATTCATTACTTTGCTCAGCTGTGGGAAGGGAACCCCCCAATGGCACCGCCCAATCCCACCTACAGCCAGAACGTCCAGGAATTAAAGAGCAAAATTCTCCAAGCTGCTAAGAAGGAGTCGCAGGGCAGCATTTTGAGGCTCTCGAGCTTGAGTGTCCGCATTAGTGACCTCTGGAATGCTTTGCTGAACGAAAACTTCATTTTCAGCTTCAAGAACTCAGTGGAGATTGCTGCGTACAAGAAACTGGAAACCGCCTTTAGCCAGTGGACCTGGCAGCTGAGGAGTCACATCTTGGACTTGCAAATGAAACTGGACAATAGAATTCGGAATGGGGACTTGCAGCAAGTCACCACGGAATACCTTGAGAAACAAGTGCAAGAGACAAGTGATGCCATCATGCAAGCCATGGAGAAGTATTTCAGCGAGGACAAAGACTGTGAGATACTGGTCCAGTGGAAAACCAGCACAGAACTGAAGCTGAAAGAACTAAAAGAATCTCTTCTTCTTGAAACAAGAAAGATGTCTGAGCATCTCATCGAACTAAAGAAGAACCAGAGTAAACTGGATGAAAGGAAGTCAGATTATGAAAACGAGCTCCTGAAAAGGAGCCGTGAGCTGGCTCTGTCTCTAAAAGGCCAGAAACTAAGTGAAAGACAACTGAGAGACAACTTTCTTTCTCTCTGGGCAATCTGGATTGCTGAAGTCTCCTCTACAGCTCCACCTCTGGAAGAGGTTGATATCGATGTGGAAATAGAAGATGTCCTTCTAGATCACTTTAAGGAGCCCAACTTGCATGAACGAATCAGGACATTTCCCAAATATGGACCATTTTCTGTTGACTTCGAGAGACATGTTGTCAAGAAAACACGCTGGGGAATCTTTCCAGTGAATTTTGATGATGCTGATAAGAACCACATAAAGCACATTACAGATAAGATCATAGCGTGTGTGAGGGCAAACATTGATAGGAAGGAAAAGGAGAAAAGGGATTACAGTCGAAGTTTTATTCACGAAATACTAAATGAAGTGCAGGAAGGTATGGACTCGGTTCCTAGCAATGCAAGCTACAGTTTCAATAAAGATTACCAGATAGATCTGTCACTCTTCCTGTGTAGAATAGCAGCAGAAAGGTTTAAGGCCATGCACATGGCATTTAGAAAAGCAAATGATCCGACCATCTACCTGGAGAGCAAGAGAGAAGATTTCTTCAAGTGTTTCCAGATTTCCTGCCAGGGAGCCACTTCTATCACCACATTTGCTGTTTTCCTGTCTGACAAGATTGGCCCAGCTCTTCACAATGCGGTCTATGAGAAGACAGCTCTTGACATAGCTCGAGACATGACGGGTAAAGTCCCGGATTTCAGAGGCAATCGATCCTCTCTGGAAACTTGCATACTGAGATACCTGGCAGAAGAAGAAAATTTTGAGACATTTCTGATGTACCTGAATCACCCCAGACAGTTTTTGCAGATTTACATTGAGAGGCGTGTTTGTACGTACTGTTTAGATGAGAACAGGAGGCTGGAGAAGTTCTTAGATGACTCCCTTAACCACTACTATGAAAGCATCCAGAAAGCTGTTTTTACCTCAACCAACATTGTCAAAGACAGACAAGACAGAGATGACAAAATCTCTCTGTGGTTGGATGAGTTTTGCAGCGCTCTTGGAGAGGTGCTAAGCCTGCCCAGAAGGGACCTGAAGGGCATTGAGCACCAGGAGATAACAGACATAGAGTTCCTGAATAATGCTGTGACTGAAGCCCTGACTCCCCTGAAAGACAAGCTCAAGGAAGAGTTTGCTAGTGCTGATATGAGCTCGTTTGAAAGGCAGCCTCACACAGTCCTGTGCAAGCAGTTTGCAGGTTGTTTGGAGCAGTGTCCCTTTTGTGGGGCTCTTTGCACAAACACCATGCCGAATCACGATGGAGACCACCAGGTTCGCTTCCATCGTCCACAAGTTTTGAAGGAATGGCGGTGGCGCAAAACAAATCATCTGCCCATTGATATTTGTTCCAGTAGCGTTGCAAGTGACTGTAGATTCCGGATCGGTGCAGACACATGGATCCCCTACAAGAGATACCGGGATGCAGGACCTCCCTATTCCACTTGGAAGATTACTCCTGATACATCCATACAAAAGTACTGGAAATGGTTTGTGTGTCGTTTCAGGTCAGAGCTAGAAAATCTGTACAAAGGGAAATTTCAAGGCAAAGGAGAAATCCCTGATTCATGGGAGAATATCAGCAAGCAGGAAGCGCTGATTGAACTGGAGAAGCTTTAGGCCAAGTGGATGTGAAGGAAGAAACGCAACTGCTTTGCCTTTTAGTACATAGGTCTGTCTGCAAAATATTATTGTTATAATGGCTACGTGAAGAAAGCAGTATCTAATCGCTTATGGAGCTGTGTGAAACCAAGTGTGCTATTCCTGCCATCGCTCTGAAACCACCACTGCTTGGAAAGACAATGCTTACGTTCCGCTGAGACAGGCTGCTGGACGAGCCTTGGACTTACATGACTGCTGGATACGTGCAGCACTTCCCAAGGAAAACATGGAACTGCTCCTCTTTGACTACCTGTGGCAGATGCTAATCGGGGTGGCTCTAGAGCGCTTTAGAAGATTCTCTGGCTCCAGGTGGTGGCATTATTCTAGGAGACAGCTCCAGTGATGCCAAGTGTCCCAACATCATCTATTTGTAAAAATAACAAATTAAAGAATGGGACTGATCCCAAGCTTGAGCTGCCATGTTTGGTAATTATAATGAAAACAGCCCTAAATTGGAGCTTGTGTTTTGACCCATAGAAAGGAAAAACTTCTTGTTGAAACACTCCCACACCAAGTGAGTGTCCACTCCCTGTAATTCAGGGATTAAGAGGAGATTTTTCATTTCACTCTATTCCTAAAGGATTCTGGTGGCTATGTGGAGATGGAAGGGCCTGGAAAGCCATACCACATAAATGGAGTGGAACATGTACTTTAGTATATCTAATTCCTGGAGACCAGATATTTAATTACTCATACCCTCCATCAGAAATTCTATGGACCCCTTGGAGGACAACACATAAAACAGGACTAAACCCCCTAGTTGTACAGGCAACTGCTTCTCATGGCTTTTCACTCACTCCATAGCTTGGAGTGAGTGAACAGGAATAACCTAGAGTTAATGTATCTGCCAGCATGGAGTTATTCCAAAGGGAGGCAAGAGATGCTCTCTGTAGATTACAGATAGAGGTTTCTTCCTTAAGAGTAAATCAGATAGTGTTAGAGGTGCTGCTTGCGAAGGCAGGAGGGGTGTGCACGGCAATAAATCAAAGCTGTTGTGCAGATAGAAATCAAGAGAAGGAAATTCAAACGGGTTTAGATAATGTGTGGAAGGAAACAAGAGTTTTTCCCCAAGCAGCTCAAGATGATATATCCTGGAGTTGTAAAGAGGTTTGGAATAAGCTTACTGGAGAAGAAATAAAATAAGACATCAATTAGAGACAGGGAAATGATTTTCAAAATCATTAAAAGAGAATAGTATAATTTGAGATTAGAAAAGAATTTGTAAGGATAATGAAAAGGGGGTGATTGATTGAATTATATATAATAATACTGGAGCAATTGATACTGATACAGATACAGCTTAAGAGACAATGAATTAATAGAGCTTTTATAGAAAGTATTTATGTGGTTTGGATTTGTGTGGTTTGGGTGTGAGGGGAGTGTGGCTACAGCAAGTGAAGACAGGGAAGGAATAAACAATGGGACCAAGGACCAATGAAGAGACAGATTTTGTTTTCAGCTAAAAGGGATTCCTGACTCATTTGAGTTGAGGAATGTTGTTGGAGACTCTGGAGAAAACTGTAAAGAGCAAGTGATGAAGGAAAAGGCTCTCTGAGAGAAACCAGCCTTCATCGCTGAAGACCACCAGAAGACCCCCTGAGTTTCACTGCGCATGCTCCATCTGGGAGGAGTTAATGTAAATGACTTCCTGAAGATAATTTGCATACCCCTGCCTTTTCTTAGAAATGATAATGCATACGCAGAGTTAATCTGTAGAAACAGGAGAGATTTGGCTTTAGATGGTGCACACACATTGGGAGGAGCGATCCCAGTGTGCCCAGCGCTGCAATAAAGGATCCCTGCTTACCAATTGGTAATAGTAGATCACTTCACACAATGGGTAGAAGCTTATCCTGTAACATGAGTTACTGCACAAATGGTGGTAAAAATTTTATTAGAACACTTGATACCTAGATATGGGATAATCCAGTACATCGATTCTGATCAGGGCACACACTTCTAAAATAATAAAATTATTATGTCAATCATTAGGTAGTCAGTGGGAATACCATACTCCGTGGCACCCACAAAGCTCAGGGAAAGTAGAAAGAATTAATCAAACGATAAAACAACAATTGGCTAAGTTAATGATTGAGACACAAATGCCCTGGATGAAATGCTTATCATTGACACTTTTAAACATAAGAACTAAACCACTCAGTGAGACTCGATTATCGCCATATGAAATGTTATACAGTGTGCCTGGATGCCTCTAGGGAACAATGTAATTGAGGATCGTAGTATCCAAAAATATATAATTACCATTTGAAAGAGATTAAAAGAGCTAAGAGAGATTGGGATGAAGGCTCAACCACCAGATTTAGGATTTGCAATTCATCAGTTAAAACCAGGAGATAAGGTTCTAATAAACACATGGAAAGAAGAAAACCTATCTCCCCTCTGGGAAGGACCGTTTCTTGTTTTATTAACTCCAGAAACAGCTGTGAGAACTGCTGAGAAAGGATGGACACGTGTAGCGAGTAAAAGGTCCAGTGAAGGAGTGGAAAGTAACATCTGAACCAGGAGAAACTAAACTAACCATCAGACGAACTTGAAGAGGCCTTCATCAAAGAGTACTACATTCCTGTAGTCATCCGAAGACACCTGCCCCTTCTTCCAAAGCCCATATTTTCTCCTCTTTTTCCTAATGTCTTCTCAGATCTCTCTATTCAGCCAAGCTGGCTTCCTTCCTTGCCAGCTCCTCTTCCGACACATTGGGACAGCCTGTTCTTGCGCCGCCCAGATTTCCTTCTTGAGGAGCATCAAACCTCTTGGGCCCCTTTGCCCTCAAGGGCTGCCTCCCATGGAGTCTTACTGAGCAGCTTTCGGAACTGTCTGAACAATCGGCTTCCTCCTCCTGGCCAGGTGGGCTATAGCAGACTCCCATCACTATACATCCCTTATTTCCTGCTCCTCTGATTTTTACCCACAGACGCTCAATCCTGTCATCACCATAATCCACCTCCAGGCTGTCAAAACATTCTCTGACATACTGAGCTACCCCACCTCCTCTCCTACCCAGCCTGTCACGTCTGTATAGTTTGTAACCGGCCATTGCAGCACTCCAGTCATGTGAATTATCCCTCCACCTTTCTGTGATGGCAATCACATCGTAGTCTCTTTGAGTTACAAGGACTTCTAATTCCTCCTGTTTGTTGCCCATGCTGTGTGCATTGGTGTAGATGCACTTCAGCTGATCTACTGATCTTGTTACACTCCTTAGGGAAGACTTGCTATTAACTCCCTGAGACCTGCACCACTATGTGCTGCTGCTGTTGCTTGAACTGGGTTCCTACTGCCACACTGGAAGGTGTTGGGGTCATGGCCCTGTGCCAGGCAGACACCATTGCTTTCCTTACCAGAGATTAGTGACCCTCACCAGCCAAACTCACCTGTCACTGACAGAGCTTGCTTCCTTCCTCTGTCTGGTGACCTGAGCTTGAGCTTGGAGCTGAGCTGAGCTGAGAGCTGAGCTGAGCTGAGCTGAGCTGAGCTGTGCACTGAGCTCAGCTGAGCTGAGATCTAAGCTGAGCTGTGCACTGAGCTGAGCTAAGCTGAGCTGAGAGCTGAGCTGAGCTTGTGAAATGTGTCCATCTGATTCATGTCAATATGGAACAATGCTGGGGCCACATGATGAAATGTGACTTTCTTACATACCCTTGTATAACCACAAGCCTAAGAAAAACAGAGTGGTTAATGTATATAGTTCTTGTATCTTGCAGAGGTCGCCTGACAAACATTCTAGTATACCAGCTTAAACCGGTTTTGTTGCTAACCGCAGTGTTAAGCACTAGGGAGTATGCACTATAAGGAGCATGCGTAAAATCTGGGGTCATCCTAAGGTTGAGCTGAGGAAGACTACTGACTTCATCCACCGACCATCAGATGGGAGTCAAGAAGACCCCAAGAGGTGACGAGGGCATGTGCTAAAAGAAGACACGCCTATTCCTCGAACTCATTCGCAAAGACCAACCTTTCCCATGAGTATGTATCAGCAGGAGAAATGTAAACTAAAACCAGGAACTGTATGGTGCGTGTCTTGGTAGAGCAGAGACTCCTGGCGCACCCAACGCTGTTTGCTTGCCTCTATTCATGTAACAAATTGTGAACTTTAATTACAATCCTATTTGGGAATCAGTCATTTATCACAATGATCCTCCATCTTCTTTTTCATAGTATTGATTCGTGTTTTCGTTTCCAATCGAGTCCACACTTGCCAAATTGGTATCTTCTTTTGTTTTTATTATCATCAGGGAATGGTTTTTCTCTTTCCCTGGTTCTGGGTCAACAAGTACTGCAAATATTTGCATTCCTCGTATAACCGAGTGTATTAATCTGGTAAAACAAGGTATTAAACACAGAATTATTAACAAAACTCCACATATGCCCAATATGTCTATATCGATTTTAGTAAGCCAATCAACACCCATAAAGTCCCTCCATAGTCCTCCTAGATTGATTCCATTCCATGTTTGCACTGCAATTTTCTTCATTTCTTTCACAAGCTCATTTACAGCTTTTCCTTCATCATCAATCTCTAAGCAACAATTTCTAAGGTTAAATTTCCCACAAATACCCCCTTCTTGTGCTAAGAAATAATCTAAAGCTGAGCAATTTTGATATAAAGCAGTTCTCATTTTGGTGTTTTGTTTTGCAATTAATCCAAGTGCACCTCCACTTTTATTTACAATTATTACTACTGCAGCTTGTAACCTAATAATTCTATTAAGCATATATGTTGGGGTCCTATAGCCCCAGGATTCGTCTTCTGCCCACGTAGCTGCATATAGGCAATTATTCTCTCAGGGGGCCATTCGTTATCTTTCCAATGTCCAATTTGTAAGCTCCGTTTATGATGTCTTTCTCTTATCAGCTTCAACATACACTTGAACTCCTAATTGCTCTCCCTGATTTATGGGTAACAGAAAAAAAAAGGGTCTTATAGTTCCTAATACACAAGATCCTGTTCAATTCTCTGGTAAATATGCATAGGCTAGTTTGCCACAAATCCAATAATGTCCTTCAGGAGTCGGCCAACCATTTGGTATGTTTGTTCCATTGGTCCAATTCTTAAATAGATTATTCATTTCCAGTGGGCTTTCCCACTTATCCCAGCTATTCTGAGTTTCATTCCACAGGTAACCTCCTTCACACTCCAGGTTACCTACTTGTAGCCCATCCCCTTTAAGATTTTGCCAACAACTCCTTCCAATTTTACTCGTTTGAAGTACTTGTTGTTGGTTCCTATTATCCTTTCCTATTGTTTTCCATACTTGGATATTACTTATGTTGCTCTCCATAGCCTCCCATGGCCATTGTTCACCTTGATTTGTTCCACCACAAACATAACAGTTGCTTATATTCAATGACTTAGCAATGTTTTCAGCAAGATTAATTAATAGATTTTTAGCAACTGAGGGCATTTCATATTTCACTCATGTTTCTATTTCATGATAAAATGAGTTGAATAACAGTTTATGTTGCACTGATTCTTTTGTCCTTTCTTTGATTTCAATACTAATAACTACACCTGGGTCTTTTCCAGATCCATATATCTTAAATCCAATTTTGGTTACTTTTTTCTGTTTCCAAATTTCTAAATGTACTAGATTGACGATACAGGTTGTACAATTACTGCCTGTTTGTACCCTTGTGATTGAATTCCCACATTGATTACTGTATCCCCAGCCTGCAGTATCCCAACATACACAGGAGCATTCCCTTCTTCCAGATGGGTGTGCTGATTGATATCTCGCTGTTGGACTAGGCACATAATCAGGATTTATTTGACATTGATGTCCGCCGGGGCAGATGTATTTTGGTTGATTACTATAGTACTGTCTCCACTCTAAATTCCCATAATTAGTGTCAAGATCATCATCGATAATATTGCATGCATCAAAGATTACCGACACCAATGTGCTCAAATTGGCTATAACCTCACTTGTTCCAATTAATCTTCCTACTTCTGAATTTGTCTTCATTTCTACCCAAATTTTCTGCATAGAGCATACAGGGTTTGGTTATGAATGCAGCTTCCTATTTTCTGGTCTTTACAGTCATAGACTGTATGATACACCAAGGTTTGGGAGCTTACCCGTCCCCTTCTAGCAGTTACTATACATTGACTGCAGTTGTTTGCTGTAGCCTGGGTTAAAGAACTCACCCCGAGTAGGACTGGAAGAGGTCCGGTAAGGGCCATAGCGATCAGTGGTCACAGCCTGAAGGGGTTGCAGCCCTTGGCAGACCTTCCAAGCTGCAGCACCGGTTTCCTATCTGGTCTTGTCCTCTTCCTTAATCTTAAGGGATGTCCTTTCTGAGCACCCAAATGAGTTTAAAGTTTGCCCTTTTTCCAATTTGTAGGCTCTGTCCCAAAAAATCCAGTGTATACTGCAGATAGCTCATTGTTATCTCTAGGGGATAATACTTAACTGATCCCTGTTATTAATAAATCGTTTCCCCTAATAGGTATGTGTTCAGGAGTCTCTCTGTTTACTAATTTTACAGGAGTAATTGCAATAAAATTCCCACAGCAACTTAGCTTGTACTCTTTGATGAAGGCCTCTTCAAGTTTGTCTGATAGTTTAGTTTCTCCTGGTTCAGATGTTACTTTCCACTCCTTCACTGGACCTTTTACTCGCTACACGTGTCCATCCTTTCTCAGCAGTTCTCACAGCTGTTTCTGGAGTTAATAAAACAAGAAACGGTCCTTCCCAGAGGGGAGATAGGTTTTCTTCTTTCCATGTGTTTATTAGAACCTTATCTCCTGGTTTTAACTGATGAATTGCAAATCCTAAATCTGGTGGTTGAGCCATCATCCCAATCTCTCTTAGCTCTTTTAATCTCTTTCAAATGGTAATTATATATTTTTGGATACTACGATCCTCAATTACATTGTTCCCTAGAGGCATCCAGGCACGCTGTATAACATTTCATATGGCGATAATC
This sequence comes from Laterallus jamaicensis coturniculus, assembly GCA_022605575.1. Lineage (NCBI taxonomy): Eukaryota > Metazoa > Chordata > Aves > Gruiformes > Rallidae > Laterallus > Laterallus jamaicensis. Next base: position 302,510 of record JAKCOX010000125.1, on the reverse strand, counting down.
GAGTCTCACTGAGTGGTTTAGTTCTTATGTTTAAAAGTGTCAATGATAAGCATTTCATCCAGGGCATTTGTGTCTCAATCATTAACTTAGCCAATTGTTGTTTTATCGTTTGATTAATTCTTTCTACTTTCCCTGAGCTTTGTGGGTGCCACGGAGTATGGTATTCCCACTGACTACCTAATGATTGACATAATAATTTTATTATTTTAGAAGTGTGTGCCCTGATCAGAATCGATGTACAGGATTATCCCATATCTAGGTATCAAGTGTTCTAATAAAATTTTTACCACCATTTGTGCAGTAACTCATGTTACAGGATAAGCTTCACTCCTGTGAAATATGTATTTTACTCCTGTTTAAATCTCATGATAGAAACAGTCAAATCATAATCTATGCCGCACCAATTCTTTTACCTGTTCTTGTATTTCAATGTTAATAACTATACCTGGGTCTATTCCAAGCCCATATATTTTATGACCAATTTGATTTATTTTTTTCTGTTACCAAATTTCTAGATTTATGAGGGTTAAATTTACTAGATTGGTCATAGAAGGTATAAGAGTGTCACGTTTCATTATGTGGCCCCAACATTATTCCATATTAACACGAATCAGATGGACATATATCACAGTGGGTGAGGCATTGGCTTGATGGTTGCACCCAGAGAGTTGTGGTCAATGGCTCAATGTCCAGTTGGACAGCAGTGAGGAGTGGCATTCCTCAGGGATGGAGAGGAGCTGGGAGGCAGAAGTCCTTCCCAGGGAGGGGGAGGCCTTGGCACAGGGTGCCCAGAGAACCTGGGACTGCCCCAGGATCCCTGGCAGAGTTCAAGGCCGGGTTGGATGGGGCTCGGGGCACCCTGGGCTGGGAAGGTGTCCCTGCCCATGGCACTGAGGGGGTCTGAGGGCCCTGCTCACCCAAACCAGGGGTAAGAGGAGCAGGTTGGGGACGTTTCCAGCCAAGAGCCCCAGGCTCTGCCCGTCCTCTGCTGCCGTTCTCCCTGGTCATGGGTAGCTGCTTTCCCAGCACCCCTTCAGCCCCGGGCCAGGATTTGGGTGCTCGGTGGGGGTGCGCAGGTCTGCAATGCCTGGCTCAGCTCTAGCACAGGAAGCTGACGCTGTTTCACTTTCTCTCTCTGCTAAAAACCCAGCTGCATTTCCAGGAAGGCTTACATCGTTCTTTCTGCCACAACCCCGTTATCAGGTGGAAGGACATAACAAGGGAAGGTGGACTGGGCTGAGACCAGTGAGCTGAGAGCACGTGAGGGAGACGGTAGGACCTTGCTGATGAGCTCTGGGGCTGGGGGAGCTGGGGTTTGGCACCGAGCAGGGGCCTTGTTAAGTGTTTGTGTTGTGTTTCATGCATTTTCCCATTGCTTGAGAGGCGCCAGGGAAGGACAAAAGGGGCTTTAGGGCAGCAGGTGAATTGTCTGTGGTCTGAGCTTGAGATGCAGGAAGCAGCATCTGCCTGTCAGCAGGTTTGCAGGAGCTCGGTGGGAGTGTGTCCTGGAAGCGTTGAGCTGACAGTGTAGGAAAGAGTCTGGAGGGTGAGGAGAGGAGCTGGTGGGGAAGGAGGTGATGTCTGGGAGGACTTTTGGGGGCAGGTGCAAAGCCTGCCTCCGAGAGCTGTGGGAGGGCAGGATGGGGAGCAGGGTCCTTTGTAGGGCCTGTTTCCTGCTCTCTCCAGCAGGGGACAATCCTGCCTGCTCCACGCACCACCCAGCCCCTTGGTGGTCAGGAGGGGTGTGCTGGCCTGAAGCCCCACCGTACTTGCAAATACAGGGACTGCAGGGCCGTGAATGCTCCTGGTGCTGCTTGCTTCCCTCCTCCGGAGACAGGAAATCCATCTGGGATGTGTGGGAGAGAGACTGGGAAGTGGGTTGGGAGAGGGACCAGGAGATGGGATGGGAGAGAGACCGATAGATGTGATGGGAGAGAGAGAGGGAGGTGGGATGGGAGAGAGAGCGGGAGGTAGGAAGGCAGCCCTGCAGGTAGTCCCAGGGCAATCCATGCTCCATAGGAGCATCCCAGTAGCCACCTATCCCACGGGATGCTGCCAGGTTATTGGGGTGTGGAGATGATGGGTGCTGGGGTGCAGTCCTCAGGCTGGTGGCATGGGCAGCTTGGGTAGTGGTGCCTACCTCCTGCGCCACTTGTTAGAGATGGGGGCAGCACTAGGGTAATGTGGCATTCGTGGAACATCCTACTCTCTCCCCAAGCCTGGGAAGAGAGATTTTCCTTCTCCTTTCCATGAGGGTGGGATTCACCTCTCCCAGCCTCTCCTACAGTCAAACCTCCCCACCCAAAGTCCCTGCAGCAGCCCCTCCAAGGCACGAGCACCTCCAGAGCCCAGGTCCCCTGTGGCAGGCCCAGGGAAAACACTCTTGATGGGGCTGTTCAGGTGAAGCGGGGTGCAGGCAGGCCCTGCTTGTGCCACAGGCCTCACGCTTCCGTCTTTCACTTCAAGGAGGAAAGCGATCCCGAGTGACTGTCAGCACACTTCGGGGTTCTCTGTGTGCACAGACACAATTGCATGTGGCTTCTTCCATATTCTTGAAGAAATCTGAAGCTGTGCTGGGGCTTCAGCGTGTGCCAGGGTGCCGGTTCAGGGTCTGGCTGGGCTGGTGTTCCCCACCATAGCCGTGCGGTGCCATTTTGGGCATCTGAGGCTGAAACAGCATCAGTACCGGGGTGACGGATGAGGAGTCAGGAAGGGACAGAGCCGGGACCTGGATGGGCCGTGTCATCATGCCGTGCAATCAAAGCTGGGTGGAAGGAGGAGGAAGGGGGGATGTTGGTGGCTGTGGCGTTGGCAGTTGGGCATCTGCCCCCTGGTGGGAAGGAGGGAATGAACAGCCCGCTGTGCTCTGTGAGCACACAGCTCTCCTTCGCTCGATAAACACTCCTTGTCTCCACCCAGGAGTTCTGGCTTTTGCTTTTCCACTTCTCTGTCCCATTCCGCTGGCAGGAGTGCACGAGCTGCTGGTGGGGGATGAGCTGTTGGTGGGAGCCAGCCCCTGCCGTGTTTCTCCCCCTCACTTTGGGGACTTGAGCTTCACCCACAGCAGCAGCTGTGTGATTGGCATGGTTCAACCCTGGTGTGGGGTAACTCAGCGGCAGCTAAACCAGCCCCTGCCAATCTGTCCAGTTCAATAGGAAACATGGTGATGTGTGGGATATCCCTCAGCCAGCCGTATGGGTTACCCCATGGCCAGTGGTACGGGATATGCCTCAGGCAGTGGTATGGGATATCGTTTGGCCAGCAGGCATTGTTTACTCCCAGCTCCTTGGGCACCTCTTCCCTGGCAGGAGGAGCTGAAAATTCCTTGGCTCAGAATAAGCAACAACTAAAGCATCAGTGTATCACCAACATTATTCCCAGCCTAAATCCCAACCACATACTCTGCGAGGAAGGAAATGAGCAATATCCCAGCACTCCAGGTTGGATCCTGAGGGAGCATCCCTGTTCTGGAGGATCCTTTAAAAATCACAGGCAGATTGATCTTTACCTTCATGGCTGGGCTTGGCCTTCCTCCCCATCATGTCGTTATGGTGTACAGGCACTACAGTCCTGACCTGAGGCACCTTCTGGGCACCTTCAGATGTGCACAGAGAGGCTTAAAGCAGGAGATCGGTACTTTTGATTCAATGAAATAGAATAATCCTGAATAGATTGATGTAGATGTTGCTTGAGACAATATAACTTTGTGTATTTTAAGAATATATTTGTTTTGGATTTAGGGAGACTATGACTGTAAATGTGTGAGCTGTTTCGTGAAAGCGGCTACAAAACTGAGCCATAACAGTGGAATAGCCTTGAAGCTAGTGAAGATAGGGGAGTCATAAATAGTGACACCAATGACCAAATAAGAGACACAGAATATCTTGGTTTTGGTTAAAAGGGGTTCCTAACCAGTTTTTGTAGGAATGTGTTTTTGAGTTCAGGAATGTGTTTTGGTAACTATGGAGAAAACCGTAAAGAGCATGCACTGAGAGAGAGGAAAATGTCCAGCCTTCATCCCTGAAGACCACCTGAAGATGCCCTGAGTGTCACTGAGCATGCTCTATCTGGGAGGAATTGATATAAATTACTTCTTAGAAATAATTTGCATAACCCTCCCTTTTCGTAGAAATTATGAGTATGTATGGTTGATCTGTATAAATATGAGAAATATGGCTTTAATGGGCGCACACATTGGGAGGACCAATCCCCTGTGTGCCCAGCACTGCAATAAAGGATCCCTGCTTAATAGTCACCAAGACTAGTGAGTTTTGATTCCAGCTTTCCGAGGCATCACTTTGGAAACTGTCCCTAGGCTATCATACACCATGGGTATGTGGGTTTAGGTACCAGAACCCCCTGGCCGGGTCACTGCGCAAAGCAGGCCTGGAGGAGTCTTTGCTGGCTGTGTGATCAGCACTGGTGGAGAAGTGCTGTCCCAAAAGTGGGATCCTTACCTGGTGTGCAGTAGGACAGGCTCCACTGCTCCCTGGAATGGATCCTCCATGTTGGTGGGTTACCATCTCCTGAAGGTCTGGTCATCCTTTAGGATTTTGGGCTTTTCATTCCTGGTGTTTTTCCTCCTGAACTCTTGAAGTGGTTCTTGCCTCTTAACACTCCAGGCCTGCTGTCTTGGCTGAGCTAGGGGAGTGGGCTGCCTGCGTCGTCTGGCAAGTCGAGCATCTGACCCAGAGGAGCATCTGCTGAGAGGTGAGATACATCAGACCCCACATCTGTTCAGCGTATTGTCTAAATCATCACTGGAAAAGCTGATGCTAAAGGGTCCAAAAGGGTCTGAGAGCGCAGTCCCGAGCACCTGGGATCAATACCTGTGCTGGTAAGGGCCTTGGGTTGTTGGTGGGACAAAACCTGAGTGCAAGGGGGAGTTCTGTGCACTGAACGAATCTATTTGGTACCCAACTGAATTGAGACAGGAACAGTTGCCAGGTTTGTAGGACAGTGTTAAAAAACAAAGGAAAAACATGTAAAGGACCATGGACAGTGGGAGCGTCAGCTCCCTTATGGTCACCAGTCAAGGACCTTTAGGACACATGCGGGATAATAAGCCATGGGGGAAGCCACAAACAGAACCACACAGGGACACAAAGTGGATAGACTGGGGGTCCCAGAGACAATGTCAAAGGCCCCAAGTCTCCAGTCACTAACAATGGGCCAACAGGATGCTCCGGGTGCAGCTCCAGACAGGGACAAGCTGGATTTTTCCCATCCATTGGCATGGGAATGGTGTGTGTCTCAAGAACCAGCTCCTGGGGCGAATGGGTGAGTGAGGTGAGTGGAGAAGGCCACAGGTCACATCCAGTGTGCCCGGTGCTTGGTATTTGGGGTGTGTCTTGAGAGTGTGGGGTGCCCTTGAGATGAGCGTGTGAGTGCATGCCTCTGTTTGCTGGTGAGCACCAAGCTGGACCAGCCAGCAAGAGGAGAGCCGTGTGGCTGGTAAGAGGGTGCGGGATGCAGGTAGGGGTGTTGGATGGATGGAGGGTCTGTGCTGGTGCTCAAGGGATCTGAGGATGCCAACATCTGCCAGTGTTTATGGATTTATGAGTCCTGTTTGGTATTTGTGGGAACTGTTAAAGGCAGCACTTTGTCCACAGCAGGTTGCATGGCCACAACGCAGTGTGTGTGTGTCGTGTTGTCTCTGGGGTACACACTCAGCTGAAATGGCAAATGGGAAAGCAGCAGGCATGTCCACGTCCCAGACAGAGATTCCCTGTGTCTTGGGGTGTCCCAGGCTGAGCTCCAGCAGGTGGAATCCTGCTGGTGCTGCAGAGTCATGGCCTCTTATATCTTGATAAACAGCCAGCTAGACATGGGCCACTACATGAAGGACATTGGGATGCTGGAGCGTGTCCAAGGAAGGGCTACAAAGCTGGTGAAAGGTTTAGAAGATAAATCTTATGAGGAGCAGTGGAGGGAGTTGGGATAGTTCAGTCTGGAGAAAAAGACTGAGGGGAGACCTCATCACTCTCTACAGCTACTTAAAAGGTGGTTGTAGTTTGGTGGGGGTTGGTTAGTTCTCCCTAGGTAACCAGTGACAGGACAAGGGGAAATGGCCTGAAGTTGCATCAAGGGACATTTAGGTTGGATATTAGGAATGATTTCTGTACTGAAAAGGCTGTCAGATACTGGCCCAGGCTGCCCAGGGAGGGGCTGAATCACCATCTCTGGAGGTGTATAAAAGAAGAGTAGGCATTGTACTTGATGACATGGTCTGGTGTTGGGCCTAGTAGGGCTGGAGAGACAGTTGGACTTGATGATCTTGAAGATCTTTTCCAACCAAAACGATTCCACGACTCTATGAAATAAAGTCTGTTTTCCTCTTCCACAGCCATGGATTCACAGGCAGACATGCCAGAGGATGATGAAAACGCTAAAAAACTACTGGTAGAAGCATGTGAGAAGGAAGGACTGGATGCTAGTTACTGGCTCCCCAAACTGTCTGAGGTACTGGGAGTCAAGTCCACAGAAGCCCTAAAATATCTGCAATATGAAGACTACCTTAAGCTGGAGTGCAAAGTACAGCACTCCTGGGAAACAGAGGCGCTCCGAAAACTCCTGAAACTAACAGACAACAAAGAAAGTTTGGAGGAGCTGCAGAAGAAGCGCTTGGAGACGACAAAGCAGAGACAAGAAAGGGCCAAGCTCATCCTGGAGGAGCTGAAAGCAATGCACAACAGCCACAAGCACAGTGATGATGCTATAAGACAGAAAGAGGAGGCTCTGTGGCAAGCCATGGAGATTCCCAAAGAGTACAGAGCCCCACTGGAGAAGTCCTTGGTGCAGGTGCTAGACAGCATCCAGAAGCAGCTGGAGCAGCAGGAGTTGTCAGTGTGCACAGGTGAGAATGTCCCTGACACGGAGGTCCTGAGGCGGGCGTCGGGGGGGCTGGCCCTGCAAGGCATTTATAGAACCAGCAGCCTTAAGGATGTGCTGGCAAAGCGAGACCAGCTCATCAGGGTTCCCGACAGATTCAAGCTCGCTGGTCCAGAGCAAGGGTCGCTGCTTGAGATGAGGGAGTTCTCCTCCTCTGAAGCAGAAACCACTTTCACCGAGTCCATGGAGCAGCTGGGCTTCAGCATCAGCGTTTCTGCCAAGGATGTGTTCCAGGAGTTTCATGCTAAAGCTGGTGTAGATCACAGCAGATCCTCAAAGTCGGAGGACACCCACCAGTCGCGCTCTGAGAAGAGCTACTTTTGCACCACCAAGTACCAGTACATCCCTCTGGCCTCCTGCTACTTCCAAAAGAATCAGCTTCGCCTCTCGGATGTTGCCCTGCGGGAGCTGCAAGAGCTCGAGCAGCTTTTGAGCATCACCCCGGAAGCAGACAGGCCCAACATGCTGAAGAGCAGGTGCGCGAGGTTCTTCAGCAGGTTTGGGTCCCACGGAAACCAGGGTCCCCTCCACTTTGGGGGGATATTCTGGTGGAAAGCATCTATAGAAGGATTCAGAGCTGAGCAGCGGGAAGAGATGAAGCATCAGGCATCAGAAGCTCTGAACAGCTACATCAGGGCCAGTTACAGCGGCTTCATTGTCAACGTGGGAGAGAGCGTGGATGCTTGCAAATCCAGCTCTTCTCAGGCAAGAGATGGAATGAGTGCCCACACAGAGGTTCAGCTCTACGTGACCAACACAGGGGGCCCATCAGAGACGGATTCTCTTCCTCAGTGGAGACTGGGGCTTGTAGCTAATAACACAACCTGGTGTGTTATTGACCGAGGCTTCCAGCTGATCCCAGTGTGGGATATAATCCTGTCCAATCACAGCAGTGACTTTAAGTCCATCTATCAAATGAGCAGCAGTCTCAGGGCTGCGTATGAAGCGCTGACAAATCACCATGTGGGCACCATGATTGGAGAGGAGCTGGTCAGTGCGGTGGAAGAGGCCAAAGAGTTCATGGAGTGTGTGAAGTCCTGGGAGGTGATGGTGGATGAAAGAAAACTGCTCACCTTGATAGAGTTCAAACAGAAGCTGAATGAAAAAACCAAAAACCATAGTGCCTGGATCAACGTGTGCCTGTCAGACGAAGCGCTGCAGGAGTTCCTGGCCAATACCGTCATGTATTGCACGAGGTCACCCCCAGAAAACATCACCTACATCAAGTCTCTGTTCAGGAGCCTCTTGGATCCTCACATCTACTCTGTCAAAGAATTCCCCAGGTCTTCCTCCATTATAGAGTGGATCTTCCATAATGACCATACGCTTCCTGAAACTGCCAGTATTTCTAAGCTTGAAGATCTCACCAAGACGATGCTGCAAATGAAGGAGCACATCCAGGAAGTCACCTATGCACCGGAAACCTCTGCATCTGCCATTCATGAAGCAATGATAAAAGCCACCTTGACAACAAGCCGAGCTCTTCATTCCTTACTGCAGTTTCTCCAGGAAAGGACCCAGGAAGACATAGAACTGTTGCTTCTCTTAATTGCAACCATCATGGGCTACCAGGTGGAAAGCAGCACTTTTCAACACCTCCTTGGATACCCTGAAATTAACTTCATGATAAATGAAATGCAAACAGGGCATCAGGAGTATCTGAGACTGAAGGAGCAAGATGTTTACAGAGCCCAGGCCTTCCTGCTGCTGCTGGGTCTAACTGTAACACCCGGACATAAAGAGGTGTCCTTTGAGCAGAAGATTGAGCGTTTAGCTTTCATGGAAGATCACATGAAAGACTTATGGTCCACAGAGATAAAAACTCTCCTCGGGAAGCACGGTGCCTGCAAAGACTGGGAAAGGCTGGAAAGGGACTTGAATTCCCTCATCAGAGGGTGCTTGGATGAAACATGTGATGATCAGATGGAAAACAGGATAATCAAGGACATAGAAGACACTTTTCAAAGAACAGAACCTTCCAGTCAGTCCCAAATTGCACCAGATGGCAGCACATGCAGAGCAGCCCTGGTCATTGCAAACCAAGAGTTCCTCCACTTGCTTAAGCGCCTCGGCCTGGAAAGTCACTACCCAAGAAAGATGGGGACAGAAGATTTCCACATTGTATACAAGACATCTTTACACAACAGCCAGCCCAGCAAGGAAAATGAGCTACCCTTTTACTTCTTGCAAAAGCTACTAACTGTGGATTATCGGGTGAGGTACCTGACTTGCAAGGACGAGAACAAGCCAGAACCTGCACGTGTGCCCAAGACCACACCGCAAGAGCATGAAGCCGCTGATTCTTTTGACGACTTCTTCACAGATTTGCAGGAAGAAGCCTGTGGTTCTGCAGCCCGGGAGAGTCACGTGCACCCCATGGACCTGCAGATGGCAATTTTTCATTGCGCTGATGATTTCATGAGACAGTACATTTCAACAAAGCTTGCTTTCTGCCAGTTTGCGCTGCCTCTCCTGGTACCAAACCCGTGCACTTCCCAGATAGAGTACCCCCTCTGGGCCCTCAGCCAAATCAAAAAGAGCTGGAAAGGGACTGAGAAGGTGGGAGAGGAGACCAGGATTAACAGTTACAAAGACAAACTCATGTATCAGGCTGAGACACCCATCGTGTCCTTCATTCGGATTGGCAGTTCTCCCTCCTCTTCCAAGTCTCAGATCCTGAATGCCCTGCTGAGCAAACAAAAACACGACACCTTTTTCCACCGACATTGCAAAGGCAGCACCAAAGACTGTCTGCTGATGAAAGGTGTTGTGGAGATCTCCTGGTACTGTCCCCGGGGTAGTGACGATGACAGCTTTGGCTGCTGTGTTGCTTTCTGTAACCTGCACGGAGATGCAAGGGACCATGAAGAACAGCTGCAGTTTCTACAGGAGATATCTGCAGTGAACGTGGTTCTTATCTCTGAGACTGATCAGAGTGACAAGAAAGGGGTGAAGATTTTACGTGACCTGTGGCAGTTGCAAAGGCCTTTGGTTTGTCTTTTCAGCGAAAAAGAGAACGTCCCAGCTGGCCGATCCAGTCAAAACATAAAAATAGGGATCAAGAACAGAAATGAGGCAGAATTGATGGCTGAGCTGACAAGAACAATCAGGGATCTCCTGGAAGGGTCTAACACGTGTTTCAGTCTGGATGCCTGCGTGGACAAGGCTCGCAAGCACGGGTTCTTAGTCGACGAAGATACAGAGGAGTGTGTGAGAGCCAAAGAAAAGGCAAAGGAGCTGGTGAAGCTTCTGAAGAAAGAGAAGTTGTTTGAGATCAGATCCCAGTTGCTGCCTCTTCAAGGAGAACTCTGGCATATGTGGTGCAAGAAAGACAAAGAACTCACTCGCTTGCAGGAAAAGGGGAACAAGAGCATTGAGCATCATCGGAGTCAAATTGAATCAGAGAAGTCATCAATAAGAAGGAAGCAACGAGACAAAGCATTCCCCCTCAGTCAGCTGATGAAATCAGTCCTTAGCTTTCTCCAGTCACAGACAGTGGATACCAAGAAATACTTCCTGCAGTGGATGAAGATCTTTATGGATGACCTGACCTCTGATCACCTTGATGAACTGAAGAGACAATATCACCTGTTATGGTCTCAAATCCTGGCAATAAAGAAAAACAATGAGAAAAGCGACCTGAAACCCACATTGCTGAGTTGGTTAGATGCCCTCTCCGATGAAATCAATTATTCCTCCCTTGGCCTTGAGCATGTTATGAGAGAGGTAGGGCAGATTTATGAAGCTCTGGAATCAATGAACTCAAAGGATGAATGCATTGCCAAGCTACCTGAGATTGCAGCTGATCTGATGGTTTCAGGGTATCCCATTGAGCTGATGGATGGCGATGCTTCTTACGTACCGTTGCGATGGGTTGGAGCAATCTTTGACAAGTTAATTGAGAAGCTAGGGGACAAACGAGTATTTGTTCTTTCAGTGCTTGGCATCCAGAGCACAGGGAAGTCAACCCTGTTGAATGCCATGTTTGGCCTTCAGTTTAACGTCAGTGCAGGGAGATGCACCCGGGGAGCGTTTATGCAGCTAATTAAAGTGGACGAGAAGCTGCAGCAGGATGTGGACTTTGATTACATGCTTGTTGTTGACACAGAGGGGCTTCGTGCCATGGAGATGGTCAATAAGCAGTCCCTTAATCATGACAACGAGCTGGCCACCTTTGTCATTGGCATCGGCAACATGACTCTGATCAACATCTTTGGAGAAAACCCTTCAGAAATGCAGGATGTGCTTCAGATTGCTGTGCAGGCTTTCCTGAGGATGAAGCAAGTAAATCTTTCTCCAAGCTGCCTGTTTGTGCACCAGAATGTGGGAGAAATCACCGCCAAGGAACAGAACATGGAAGGACAACGACGTCTGCAGGAGAAGCTGGATGAAATGACCCTGACAGCCGCCCAGCAGGAATTCTGTGACATTTCCTGCTTCAGCGACGTCATCCGCTTTGACGTGAACACCCACATTCATTACTTTGCTCAGCTGTGGGAAGGAAACCCCCCAATGGCACCGCCCAATCCCACCTACAGCCAGAACGTCCAGGAATTAAAGAGCAAAATTCTCCAAGCTGCCGAGAAGGAGTCACAGGGCAGCATTTTGAGGCTCTCGAGCTTGAGTGTCCGCATTAGTGACCTCTGGAATGCTTTGCTGAATGAAAACTTCATTTTCAGCTTCAAGAACTCAGTGGAGATTGCTGCGTACAAGAAACTGGAAACCGCCTTTAGCCAGTGGACCTGGCAGCTGAGGAGTGACATCTTGGACTTGCAAATGAAACTGGACAATAGGATTCGGAATGGGGACTTGCAGCAAGTCACCACAGAATACCTTGAGAAACAAGTGCAAGAGACAAGCGATGCCATCATGAAAATCATGGAGAAGTATTTCAGCGAGGACAAAGACTGTGAGATACTGGTCCAGTGGAAAACCAGCACAGAACTGAAGCTGAAAGAGCTAAAAGAATCTCTTCTTCTTGAAACTAGAAAGAAGTGTGAGAATCTCATTGAACTGAAGAAGAATCAGTGTAAACTGGATGAAAGGAAGTCAGATTATGAAAACAAGCTCCTGAAAAGGAGCCGTGAGCTGGCTCTGTCTCTAAAAGGCCAGAGACTAAGTGAAAGAGAACTGAGAGACAACTTTCTTTCTCTCTGGGCAAGATGGATTGCTGAAGTCTCCTCTACAGCTCCGCCTCTGGAACAGGTTGATATCGATGTGGAAATAGAAGATGTCCTTCTAGATCACTTTAAGGAGCCCAACTTGCATGACCGAATCAGGACATTTCCCAAATACAGAACATTTTCTGTTGACTTTGAAAGACATGTTGCCAAGAAAAAACGCTGGGGAATCTTGCCAGTGAATTTTGATGCTGCTGACAAGAGCAACATAAACCACATTACAGATAAGATCACAGAGTGTGTGTGTGAAAACATTGATCGGAAGGAAAAGGAGAAAAGGGATTACAGTCGAAGTTTTATTCACGAAATACTAAATGAAGTGCAGGAAGGTATGGACTCGGTCCCTAGCAATGCAAGCTACAGTTTCAATAAAGATTACCAGATAGATCTGTCACTCTTCCTGTGCAGAATAGCAGCAGAAAGGTTTAAAGCCATGCACATGGCGTTCAGAAAAGCAAATGATCCGACCATCTACCTGGAGAGCAAGAGAGAAGATTTCTTCAAGTGTTTCCAGATTTCCTGCCAGGGAGCCACTTCTATCACCACATTTGCTGTTTTCCTGTGTGACAAGATTGGCCCAGCTCTTCACAATGCGGTCTATGAGAAGACAGCTCTTGACATAGCTCGAGACATGACGGGTAAAGTCCTGGATTTCAGAGGCAATCGATCCTCTCTGGAAGCTTGCATTCTGAGATACCTGGCAGAAGAAGAAAATTTTGAGAAATTCCAGGAGTACCTGAATCACCCAGGAGGGTTTTTGTGGAATTACATTGACATGCGTGTTCGTACATACTGTTTAGATGAGAACAGGAGGCTGGAGAAGTTCTTAGATGACTCCCTTAATCACTACTATGAAAGCATCCAGAAAGCTGTTTTTACCTCAACCAACATTGTCAAAGACAGACAAGACAGAGATGACAAAATCTCTCTGTGGCTGGATGAGTTTTGCAGCGCTCTTGGAGAGGTGCTAAGCCTGCCCAGAAGGGACCTGAAGGGCATTGAGCACCAGGAGATAACAGACATAGAGTTCCTGAATAATGCCGTGACTGAAGCCCTGACTCCCCTGAAAGACAAGCTCAAGGAAGAGTTTGCTAGTGCTCATATGAACTCATTTGAAAGGCCGCCTCACACAATCCTGGCCAAGCAGTTTGGAGGTTGTTTGGAGCAGTGTCCCTTTTGTGGGGCTGTTTGCACAAACACCATGCCAAATCACGATGGAGACCACCAGCTTGCCTTCCATCGTCCACAAGTATTGACGGGACAGCAGTGGCGTTACACAAATCATCTGTGCATTGATATTTGTTCCAGTAGCGTTGCAAGCGACTGTAGATTCCGGATCGGTGCAGACACATGGATCCCCTACAAGAGATACCGGGATGCAGGACCTCCCTATTCCAATTGGAAGATTACTCCTGATACATCAGTGCAGAAGTACTGGAAATGGTTTGTGTGTCATTTCAGGTCAGAGCTAGAAAATCTGTACAATGGGAAATTTAAAGGCAGAGGAGAAATCCCTGCTCTGTGGGAGAAAATCAGGAAGCAGGAAGCACTGGATGAACTGGAGAAGCTTTAGGCCAAGGGGGAAGAAATGCAACTGCTTTGCCTTTTAGAACATAGGAGAAGTCTATCTACAAAATATTGTTGTTATAATGGCTACGTGAAGAAAGCAGTATCTAATCGCTTATGGAGCTGTGTGAAACCAAGTGTGCTATTCCTGCCATCGCTCTGAAACCACCACTGCTTGGAAAGACAATGCTTACGTTCAGCTGAGACAGGCTGCTGGGCGAGCCTTGGACTTACCTGACTTCCCAAGGAAAGCATGGAACTGCCCCTCTTTGACTATCTGTGGTATACGCTAATCAGGGTGGCTCTGGAGCTCTTCAGAAGATTCTCTGGCTCCAGGTGGTGGAGAGACTGTACCTTCTCAAGAGACCGAAGGAATTGAGTGTTTGCCTGGTCAAAAATCAGTGCCAAGTGGAAAAACAGTATTCTAGGGGACAGCTCCAGTGATGCCAATTGTCCCAACATCATCTAGTTGTAAGAATAACAAATAAAAGAATGGGACCGATCCCAAGCTTGAGCTGCCAAGTTTGGTAATTATAATGAAAACAGCCCTAAATTGGAGCTTGTGTTTTGACCCATGGAAAGGAAAGGTTTTTTGTGATAACACTCCCACGCCAAGTGGGTGTCCACTCCCTGTAATTCAGGGATTAAGAGGAGATTTTTCATTTCACTCTATTCCTAAAGGATTCTGGTGGCTATGTGGAGATGGAATGGCCTGGAAACTAGTACCACATAAATGGGGTGGAACATGTACTTTAGGATACCTAATTACTGGAGAGCAGATATTTAACCACTCACACTCTCCACCAGGAGTTCTACGGACCCCTTGAAGGACAATATATAAAATGGGACTAAACCCCTTAGTAGTACAGGCAGCGGCTTCTCAAGTCTTTGCAAGGTGGTTCCTCCCATGGCTTGGAGTGAGTGAACAGGAATAACCTAGAGTCAATGTATCCCCCAGCATGGAGTTATTCCAAAGGGAGGCAAGAGATGCTCTCTGTAGATTACAGATAGAGGTTTCTTCCTTAAGGGTCATAGAGAAAATCAGAAAGCGTTAGAGGTGCTGCTTGCGAAGGCAGGAGGGGTGTGCACGGCAATAAATCAAAGCTGTTGTGCAGATAGAAATCAAGAGAAGGAAATTCAAACAGGTTTAGATAATGTGTGGAAGGAAACAAATGCTCTTCCCCAAGCAGCTCAAGATGATACATCGTGGAGATGTAAAGAGGTTTGGAATAAGCTTACTTCCTGGCTCCCAAGCTTTGCTAGGCGCATTTTTGCATTATTTATTATAATAGGTATTTTAGATTTAGTTCCTTATGTGGTGATTCAGTGTTCTCTGTGGTTTCAAGTAGAGACAGGCGAATACTTTTCAAAATCGTTAAAAGAGAATAGTATAATTTAAGATTAGAAAAGAATTTGTAAGGATCATGAAAAGGGGGGGACTGATTGAATGATACATAATAATACCAGATAGATTGATATAGATGTAGTTTAAGAGACAATTAATATAGCTTCTATAGAAGGAGAATAGAAAGCATTTGTGTGGTTTGGGTGTGAGGGGAGTGTGGCTACAGCCATTGGAGCTGTTTTGCTGGAGCAGCTACAAAATTTACCCCTACCAGTGGAACAGTCTTGGAGACCAAGCATGTGAAGACAGGGAAGGAATAAATAATGGGGCCAACGACAAATGAAGAGACAGAGTGTGTCTTGTTTTCAGCTAAAAGGGGTTTCTGACTCGTTTGAGTGCAGGAATGGGGTTTGGAGACCCTGGAGAAAACCATAAAGAGGAGGCGTGGAAGGAAAAGTCTCACTGAGAGGAAGACTTCCAGCCTTCATCCCTGAAGAACACCAAAAGACCCTCTGAGTGTCACCGCGCATGCTCTGTCTGGGAAGAGTTAATGTAAATGATGTATGTAAATAATTTTTGTGACCCTGCCTTTTCTTAGAAATGATAATGAATACGTAGAGTTAGTCTGTAGAAACAGGAGAGATTTGGCTTTAGATGGTGCACACACTGGGAGGAGCGATCCCCTGTGTGCCCAGCGCTGCAATAAAGGATCCCTGCTTCAGAGTCACCAAGGCTGTTGGGTTTTGATTCCGGCTTTTCGAGGCTTCAGCTCAGAAACGGCTTCACGATCAAGTCAGAACCCTCTTCCCTTCTCCCCAGGTTCTGCTTTAGAAACGCTGCCACCCAAAGACACTGAAAAGGAAAAGCAGTTGGCAGAACAATTAGATTGCCCCCAAAATGATCCAGGCTGGTGGGTGACACCCCTGAAACAATTTTTGACTCCTTGTCCTGGTTTCAGCCAGGATAGAGTTAATTCCTTCCTTGAAGGGGACGGAATGTTTGGGAGTTGGAATGAGAGCAGTGCTGAGAACACAGGGGTGTTTCTAGTTGTTGCAGAGCAATAAAGGACTTTTCAGTTGTTCCTATCTCCCTACTAATGAGAAGGGAGGGGACAAAGCCAGGAGAGGTGACCTAAACTGGCCAAAGGGGGTACTCCATGCCAATGGAATTCCAGCAAAGGGGGTCTGCTGGGGGGAGGAGCAGCTCCAGGACACATGGGTTTGGGGACAGTCGGCTTTCAGGATGGCTCTGAGCTGTATGGCCTGAGCTGTGCGGTTCGGGGAGAAACCACATTGTATGTCACCAGTTTCATATTTTTTTGCTATAAAGTCCTGTTATTATTATCATATCTCTCTCTTTGCTGTCCCAGTAAACTCTCCTTATCCCAACTTGTGAGGTTTTGGTTCCTTGAGTCTGGTGGTTTAGGCCTGGCTGGAGGCCAGACGCCCACCAATGCTGCTCCATCACTCCCCTTTTCAGCTGGACAGGGGACAAAACAGCTATTGTGACGCTCATGAGTGGAGATATGGGCAGGGAAAGATCATCCCACAATCAGTGTCATGGGCAGAACAGGCTCAGCACTGAGTAAAGGAAAGAAAACTCTCTAATTGGTGGCACTGCCCTGCACCCCAGTGACAGCAGAGTTGGGGGATGAGAAGTGTGACCAGATCTCCAAGCAGCTCCCCCACTCCTCCCTTCTCAGCACACTGCACTTTAGTCAGGATTTAGCTCCCTTCTTCCCCCCACTGTGGCACAGGGAGGAGCAGGGACTGGGGGAACAGGGGGTTCGGTCAGTTCCTGTGGTGGTTTGGCCCTGGCTACAGGCTAAATGCCCACCAAGCCCCTTGCTCTCTCCCCTCTCCAGGTGAAAAGGGGAGAAACTATATATTGTGAGGCTTGGGACTTGAGATAAGGCCAGAGGGATCACTCTCCAATTAGTGCCATGGGCAAAACAGACTCAGCACAGAATAAAACAAAGTAACTTATTACTACTACAACTACACACGCAGTGAACCAGAGTTGGGTAATGAGAAGTGCATGTAGGTCTGAAAGCACCTTCCCCCCACCCCTCCCTTCTTTGCAGACTAAAACTTCATCACGATTTTACCCCCTTCTTTCCCCCCCAACATGGTGCGGGGAGGGGCAGGGGATGGGCAGTGGGGTTCTGGAATTTCCTCACAAGCTGCTTTCTTTCCCCAGATTTGAACATTTCTACTTCCTCCCACCCCTCCCTTCTTCACACACTTGACTTTAATCATAAATTTGTTCCCTTGTTCCCCTCCATTGCAGCACAGGGAGGGGCAGGGAATGGGGAATGGGGGTTTTTAGTCCGTTCCTCCCGAGTTGTTTTCATGGGGGTCCCCCCTTTGCAAGACATTCATATCCATGAGCTTCTGCAGCGTGAGTCCTCTCTATCGGGGAGCCATCTCCTCACCACAGGCCTCTCAGCAGGACTCCCTTCCCTGGGTGCTGATGTTCAGGCCCAACCCCCCCCCCAGCCTGCCCCCCCCCCCCGAGTCACAAGTGCCCCTGCAAAGCTGCTGAGGCGTGGATCAATCTCTTCACAGGGCATAGATGTCTCTGCTCCCTGTCCTCATCCATGGGCTGTGAGGGGACACCCACTCCACCATGGTCTCACCACGAGCTGCAGGGGAATCTCTATTTCCACATTCTTCAGCCCCCTCCCCCCTTCAGACCTGGCCTTGGTGTCCACACAGCTTGTTACATCTTCTCACTCCCTTCTCTGGGGGCAAAATGCCTCTGCCTGCAGATTTTTCTCTGCTATATGTGATTCCCAGAGGCACTGTGACCATCGCTGATGGGCTCAACCTTGGTCAGCAAGGACTCAGGCCTTGAGCTGGCTGGTGTTTGCTCTGTGGGGCCTGCAGAGAGCTCCCCCTGCTCCAGTGTGAGGCCTCTCCATGGGCTACAGGAGGGGTCTCGGCCTTGTCCATGGGCTGTGGGGGGTCCCCTGCTCCACTATGGGTTTCTCCAGGGACTGCTGGGGCACCTCTTCCCCACCTTTCCCAGGCCTTGGTGCCTGCACAGCTCCTCACATCTCCTCACTCCCTTCTCTGGGGGCAACAAGCAGTTGTTTGCTTTTTTTTCTCCTCACTGTGATTCCCAGAGGCGCTGTGACCATCGCTGATGGGCTCGGCCTTGGTCAGCAACGACTCAGGCCTTGAGCTGGCTGGTGTTTGCTCTGTGGGGCCTGCAGACCGCTTCTGGCTGCTCCTTGCAGCAACTACCCCCACAGCCCCCCTTCTCTACCAGAACCCAGCCACATAAAACTGCAACATTGGGTTTTCTTCTCCCTCCATTCCCCCTCCTTCAATTCCCCCTCCCCCCCCACTTAAAGAACAAGTAGCTGGGTGGTGCCTGGCTCTCAGCTGGGCCAAAACCATGACAATCCTGAGAGAAGGATGGGAATTGTGCTTCCAGGACCACACCAAGAAATGCTTACAGGAGCAGATGCACTGGTAGCAGCTGCCACAAGAAATGGTTTGGGGCCCAAAGTCCAGAGTCTAGCAGATATTGTGGTAAAGAAATGTACCATCTACTGCACAAATAACCCCCAAACCAGCAAGGAGGTACTGGGAGGACTTGTGAAACAAGGACTAACTCCTGGGGAATAGTGGCAAACAGACTGTTTGAAATGAACCTCAATGCAACCAGTATCAGTATTGATTGGTATCAGCAGGTACCTTCTGTGGTCAGCCAGGGGCTTTCCCTTGTCCTACCAACAAAGCCAGAGAAGGAACTAACATCTCATTGAAAGAAATTATACCTGGAGTTGGTATTCCAGAGGGAATCTCCTCTGACAATGGGCCTCACATTACTGCAGAGCAAGTACAGGAAATTTCCCAGTGTCTGCAGATCAAGGGGGGACTGGTGCCCCCCTGGGAGGCCTCAGTCCCCTGGGAGAGTAGAAAGAATGAATCAGACTCTCAAAAGGCAAGTTTCTGAACTCTGTCAGGAAGCATGCCTTCAGTGGGCAGGGGCCGTACCCATGGCTCTTTTGGGAACTCAAATAGCCCCCAGGGTTGAGGAGGAGTAAGGGCCTTGGAAACCAGGTATGGGAAAGCATGTCCTGCCAGCCTTTGAAACGTCAGGGGCACCAAGTGCATATAGAAAGTCAGACAGCAATTAAAGCAGGCTTGGTTTGTCTCTCACAGACTTTATCTTCTCTGCACAGGTCCCTAAATCAAAGGGTTTCCCTTCCTCTGGACACACCAGTTCACCTGTTTCAACTGGGAGATGTTGTTTCCATCCAGACCTGGAAAGAAGAACGCCTAAAAGAGGATTGGAAAGGACCCTCTACCACACTACTGAAGACTTACACTGCGGTCAAGGGAGAGGGAATTAGGTCTTGGATTCATTACGTGGGGATAAGAAAGGCACCAAGGCTGGATAAAGATGAAAGGACCTCTGCACCCAGGGGAGAAGTTAAACCTGGATGAGCTGTACCTGAGAAACCAGAACTTGGCCAAATAGAGACCAAGTGCTCACAGAGCTGATTGGTTTTTGTTTAGGGCAAAGAATTTAGTTACCCATTGGTTTGACTGTGTATTAAATGAAAATCTTCCTCCTGAGGGATAATTACAGACCCTCCTCAGAAAGCGTGGTGCATTTGACTCTGCTCAGCTGGTCAATATTATAACAGTCTGGTCTGTATCAGTTGCCTGTGGAGGACAATTTCAGGTGTAAGAGTGAGACAGGAGACCTGCAAGAAGTCTCATCGTCTCAAGGGGTGGGAATGATACCCATGAAGCAGAATTCTCACAGGGACAGGAAGGTGTTTGGGTCAGAGCTCAGGCACGGTTTGGTTAGGGGTTGAGCACACTGATGTGCTTCACTAAGAGCTCTGCTGTTGGAGACAGGCTGGGGGGCTGGCAAGAAGCAGGTTTTGTGGAAAAGTCTCCTTGGGGAAGAGCTGAAGGGCTGATCCAGAGGGAACATCCTGCCCTGGCAGGTGCCAGAGCTGGGGGCATGGCCAGAGAGGAATGAAGGCAACAAAACCTGGGAAAGCTGATAGGGGGAGATAGATCCCAACCACCCACCCAATTCAAGGACTATACAGATAACCCCCCGCTTCAGATGTCCTTGAGTGCATCCAGAGAAGAGCAACCAGGCTGGGGAAGGGACTGGAGGATGAATCATAGAATGGTCTGGGTGCTCGTGTGGTGGAAGTTTTCCAGCTCTGGCTTGTCTTCTCCAGCACATGGCTAGAAAGAAGGATATTGAGTTGGGTCCTGAGGGTGGGTGTTTGGGGGTGAGTCTGAGCCCTTGGGCTTGTGTCCAGTGCTGGGCTCTCTGGGATCAAAGAGCAAGGGATCTCCTGGAGAGAGTCCAGAGGAGGCTGAGGAGATGCTGAAGGGCCTGGAGCATCTCCCCTGGGAGGAAAGGCTGAGAGAGCTGGGGCTGTTCAGCCCTGGAGAGTCTGTGGGGGACAGGACAAGGGGGGATGGGCTCAAGTTGGAGCCCAGGGAGTTCCCCCCAATGTGGGGAAGAACTTCTTGCCAGTGAGGGTGAGGGAGCCCTGGGCCAGGCTGCCCAGGGGGTGTGGAGTCTCCTTCTCTGGAGAGATTCCAGCCCCTGTCCTAGGGACCCTGCTTTGGCAGGGGGTTGCACCCCCAGGGGCTCTGGGGGGCCCTTCCAGCCCCTGTGATTCTGTAGTTCTGTGATCTATCATTGCAGCTCTGGCTGCCCCAGCTCTGAGCAGCTGAGCTGCAGTTCAGTGTGTCTGACTGACAACCGACAAGGGAGGTGGTGGGAACCAAGGCTGGTCAGTCCCACTAATTAATGAGCAAGAGGGTGAGAAGGTTTATTCCAGTGAGGTTATTCTGGACTGGGGAGATGGTCAGCTGGGAAACTAAGGGCAAATGGGGAACCAAACCCAAAACAAACCAAGACACAGAGCTGGCAAAGCAGACACCAGGGCAATGACAGGAAACGAGCCTCAGCAGCGTGAGTGTGCACTGCACTAAGGGCCAGTTACTGGTGAGACCTTCCCTTCCCTTCCCTTCCCTTCCCTTCCCTTCCCTTCCCTTCCCTTCCCTTCCCTTCCCTTCCCTTCCCTTCCTCCCTTCCCTTCCCTTCCCTTCCCTTCCCTTCCCTTCCCTTCCCTTCCCTTCCCTTCCCTTCCCTTCCTTCCCTTCCCTTCCTTCCCTTCCCTTCCCTTCCCTTCCCCTTCCCTTCCCTTCCCTTCCCTTCCCTTCCCTTCCCTTCCCCTTCCCTTCCCTTCCCTTCCCTTCCCTTCCCTTCCCTTCCCTTCCCTTCCTTCCCTTCCCTTCCCTTCCCTTCCCTCCCCCTCCCCTCCCCTCCCTCCCCTCCCTCCCCTTCCCCCTCCCAGCCGGCAGGTGGCGCTCTCCCGCGCTCTCCTCATCACCCCGCCCCTTCGCGGGCGGAGCGCCGGTGACGTCACGGCCACGCCGGGTGGGCTGATGCGGCGGCGAGAGGCGGGCTACGGCGGCCGGCGGGGGGCCTGGCCTGAGCGGGCGCGGAGCGGCGGTACCGGTACGGGCGCCGGGCACGGCACCGGGCCGCCATGGAGTACGTGAGCGCCGAGCAGCTGGCCGGCTTCGGCAAGTACAAGGTACCGGCGCGCCGGGCGCGACACGGGGGCTGCCGGTGGGGCCGGGGCTCGGGGGGCGCCTCAGGGCCCGGTACCGTGAGGCGGGGGGGGGGGGGGGGGGGGGAGGAGGCGCCTTGCGACCCGGGGCGGCGGCGGGGCCCGGCGGGGGGCTGCGCTGGGGCCTGGCCGTTCTGAGGGGGGGGGGGTGGGCGTCAGGGCCGGTTCCCTGCGGCTGGGGGCCCGGCAGGGGCTGCCCTGGGGCCTGGACCTGCTGAGGGGGGGGGGGAGCTGGTAGGGCCGGTTCCCTGGGGCGGGGGGGCTGCCCTGGGGCCTGGACCTGCTGGGGGGGGGGGAGCTGGTAGGGGCCGGTTCCCTGGGGCGGGGGGCAGCCCCGGCGGGGCGTCGGGGTCTGCCCTGGGGCCTGGGCGTGCTGAGGGGAGGAGGGTCGTGAGGGGAGCCTCGGCGGGGGTCGGCCCTAGGGCCTGGCCATACTGAGGAGGGGGGAACCGTGAGGGCCGGTTCCCTGGGGCGGGGGGGCTGCCCTGGGACCTGGCCATGCTGGGGGTGGGGGTGTCGTGAGGGCCGGTTCCCTGGGCGGGGGGCAGCCCCGGTGGGGGACCGGCGGAGTGGGGGGGGCGTGGGAAGGGTCTGACCATGCTGGGGGTGTGGGGGGGTGTCGTGAGGGCTGGTTCCCTGGGGCGGGGGGCCCGGCAGGGGCTGCCCTGGGGGCCTGGACCTGCTGTGGGTTGGGGGGAGCTGGTAGGGCCCGTTCCCTGGGGGGCGGGGGGCTGCCCTGGGGCCTGGCCATGCTGAGGGTGGGGGGTGTCGTGAGGGCCGGTTCTCTGGGGCAGGGGGGGTAGTCCCCGGCGGGGCGGGCGGGTGCTGCCCTGGGGCCTGGCCCATACTGAGGAGGGGGTGAGCCGTGAGGGCCGGTTCCCTGGGGTGGGGGGCCCGGCTGGGGCTGCCCTGGGGCGCTGGACCTGCTGAGGAGGGGGGGGGGGGGGGGGCACGGTGGGCGCAGGGCCCCATGCGGGGCCCACCGCCGTTCCCGGGGGGGGGGCAGCGCGATGCGGTGTCGCTAAACGCCTTCCCCCCTCCATCCCCAACACGCTGTTTCGCGGGGGGGGGCTGGGCGCAGGGAGGACCGGTGTCGTGACGGTGTGACTCCCCCCCCTCACC